>CM064558.1:9776874-9917940 GCA_032716605.1 Paralithodes platypus
ATTTTAGGAAGAACTGTCCTTCGGCCGGGACATTTTCTACTGAAAAATGTACAAAATTATCTCAAAGGGAGTGTTGTGTTTAATCTTGATAGAGGCCTAGCGAGGAAACTAAAAATTAATAAACAATTATATAAATAGGAAAAAATAAATAAACCCTACCCCTTTAACACCTTATTGGCGGGCTAGGCGGTCTATTTGACCGTACCGCCCAGGTTTTTTTTTTTTACCCTAAATAAAAATAGGGTTGTTTCCGTGCTCATTTTCATGCCTAAATAAGACCCAGAGCGTAAAACAAGTATCAATCCCTGAAAGGGCGTAAACAGAGCTTTCTAATGACACCCGAACCATCCTTGTACGACAACTTGTTCTCTTGCAACGATCGTGCAATACGAGTGCAAAAACCCTAAAATAAGGTAATTTCCTTACATAATTCCCTGTGTAGCGAGTGAGAAAGGGGGGCGGAAGGTGGTAGACAGTTCAGTACGTCCACGGTGGTCGTGGGGAGCGGTCATAAGGTTACTACGCTCGTCCCACTGCTCAGCTCTCTCTCAGCAACATTACGTGCTGAAAATGGCGCTCGATAGCTGTCGTGCACCGCCACTTAGTCCAAATTTATTTCACTCGACATATGTTCCGCGCCTTCAGTTAAGGGTTAATAAATTTGTCATAATAACTAAGCTAGAGTATGACACTATGCACAGTTACGAGATTATATGAAAGCATAATGAAGGAGGATCCATATCATCTCACTGCTGACGCTGCCAAGCATGTTAGTGAAGTGTTATTTCCTGCACATCCAATATATTTTGTTAGAAGCCTTTATATTCCAGGCTATGTTGATCTGCTGCCAATATGGTCTGCCCCCAATATTGTCTAAAGCGGTGATAATAATGATGTTGTTAATTATATTTGTAAAGTAGTAACCAATCTCATATTAATGGGCTTGCGTTTTGGATAAGCTATGGTATATTGGGATAGCTTGGAAGAGATTCAGAATAATGACTTGGATTGAATATGATCCATATGATGAAAACGCAATGTATTCCGTACCATCTCTGCCGTACTTTAGCCACCCATAGGTTTGAATAAAAAAGATAGATTAAGGAATCTAGAACATTCATTCATTGTGCATTGTACATTCAAACCAAACGTTATTAACTCTTCTGAAAATTCATCTATAGTTGTTCTTTTTGTTAGCTTGTAATATGTACCGGTACAAAATATTAAAAATATGTACGAATGAATGGGGAAATGCTGGAACAAGTGGAGTGTTTTAAATATCTAGTATGAGTGATAAGCAGGGACGCAAGTATAGGAATGGATATAAGACAGATATTCTATTAGGGAAGGAAAGTTTCGAAGCAATGGGAAGTATGGTGAAGGTTAGAAATCTCGAAATGATAGCTAAAAGTGCAATGTAGCAAGACATAGTTGCACCAACAGTGACATATGGGTCTGAGACATGGAGTCTGAATATACAAGAGAAACGAAGGTTGGATGTGATGGAGATAAGCTGCTTGAGGAGTATGTGTAGAGTGACGCCTAGAGACAGATGGATGAAGGAAGAGGTACGTAGGAGAGTGGGACAACAGGAACCCATATCGGCCAAAGTGGAAAGAAGGGTGTGATGCTGGTATGGACATGTAGAACGAATGGGAGATGAAAGGCTTATAAAGAGAATATACAAGTCAGAAACAAGAGGAAATAGATTGAGAGGAAGACCTTGGAGGAGATGGAGAGATGGTGTGAAAAGAGTGTTGAAACATTGAGAGATGACTGAAGAATAGTCAAGAGAAGTGGTAATAAATAAGAATGAATGGAGAATGATTGTGAATAGATGAGTGATAATGCGGTTTTAGGGATTAGGGGTCGAGCGTCATTTGGATTAGATAATAGTCCGTCAGGCGCAGGCCCCGGAAGCCGGTGTATACATAAAGGGCGATGCCTGGACGTTATTGTGGTGCGCTCCACTGCGTGGGTGCCTGCTGGGACCGGAACCTCTCCGGGAGGTCTGGGACCTGGGAGTCTTTTGCTTGGGACCCCAAATGGTCCTTGGTCTCTGGGTCTTATCCTGGACGACATAGATAGGCGTGAATTTGTATGTTTATTTTATGTTGTTGCTTCTGTTTGAGCTCTTACACGAGTTGGCCACCCCCGGTAAGGAGTATGTGCCTAAGTATATGTCTGAGGGGAGGTGTGGCAGAGTGGTCTTGCCACTGGACTGGTAATCCAATGGACCTTGGTTCGAATCCAATATGTCAATGGGAAGATATTATTGGGATGGAATTTGTGCTGTACCTAGTATCAGTGCATTACCACAGCACACCGAAATGCCAAAAAAATACCCTCATTGTTCCCTGATTAAATAGCATTGTATGAATATTCCCATATTCAAAAATATGCTACAGGGGAGCAATGCCTAGTGAGTTAATCGCTCAATAGGTGGCATTCTTAGAGTGAGGGTCCGAGTCTGTGGGGACGAGACTGGGAAGCACATAGGGGAGGCAGCTTCAGAGATGGAATTGCTTCGAGCCGTGAAGCTTCGCATGTCTCACTCCCTAGACTGGAGCAAGACCTCACGGGCCTCACCATGTTCAGTGGTTGACTGTAAAGGCTATCAGCCTATGCCCGAGAGGGAGTAGTTGGAATATATATAAAAAAAAAAAAAAAAATACATACAAGTTATGTACAAAGATAAAGATATAGATAATCATGCATTAGATATCTCCAATAAAGTGGAAATTTATCAACCACATGACTGTAACCTGAATGAAAGGATCGTGTTTCCTGTATGAATGCCACAATTTTCCAATTCAATAATCAGTCCCACGACTTAACCGACTGAAACCGAATCATGTACAGTATTACACAGGGGAATTAACCCTTTGAGGATCATGACACATTTTGACATGTTCTGGCTGTCATTAGATTATTTGATACAGCTTAGCAAGAATTTGTGGGAGTTAACCTATCCGCGGCAAGACTCCGATTCGTTAAGCTTCGTGAGGGGCGAAGCTATTGCATTAATTTCTGATGAAAATCGTCATTATCCGATAAATATCGTTATTACTTATTCATATGCGCCTATTTTATATTTAATATGAAGATATTAACATGTAACAACAATAAACCAAGTGGGAATAGTATTTGGGGGGTGACAAACACGAAATATTGCCGAGCGGTTCATTCATGGAGTTGACAGAGAGCGAAACTGCACCCTTCCTTCACGAGCTCTCGAGCGAGACTGGAGGTAGTGCGGGCTAGTCTCTCTCTCTCTCCTCCCTCCAAACCCCTCCCTGTTTGACCTTGAAACCGGGTAGGGAGCTTTGGTACCATAAATAAACCGATAATCACGGAATAAGAGCAAAATAGGTGATAATTGAGAGGGGGGGGGGGGAAACGGGGGAATTTGGACACATGTGGAGTAGTGATAGGATGTATGGAGAGGAATTATCTCACATATTTTCACATTCCTTTTTTTTGAGTGACAGTGGGATGTTTGGAAAGGCTTTTTTTAGGCCATGGCTCATATGAGGACGCTCACCCTCCTAGGGTTCAGACTGAAATTAGGACGCTCTACGTTTATGGGTTAAAATGCTAAAGACTATTTCATTAACTTAAACCTTGACTTCCACTTACCTTCATAATCTGAGTGAGCTCGTCTAATAGTAGCCAGCAAATATGATCCTCAGAGTGTTAAATTCATCTCTCTAGCACCTGAAGGCACCATTGTTATCTAGTAAGATGTGTATGATTGGATAACTAATATATGATTGTGTAACTACTATAGTATATTTTGTCAACAAGGGCATAATTTAAGTACTCCTTAACCCTTTCAGTACCAGCAACGTATATTATATTTGATATCAGCTGCATTTAGAAAATGTTATGAAGCTTAGGAAGTATATATGGTAGTTAAGAGGAATAATTGAGATAGTCTGCAGCCTTTTAGTTGGTAGACGTCCTTCCTAAGCTATATGTAATCGGCAAAAATGTTGCCAAAATACAATGAACAATTATGTTACCGATACTGAAGGAGATAACTCAGCCCTGGTGTTACTGTCATCCTATTCGGAGATATGTCCTACGGTGCAGGGCGGAATCTACAACTCTCCCGGTATAGAGATGTAATTAAAGCCATGCCCTTTGAGTATTCCAGAAGGGTAGCCTACTAATTGTGTCTTTGTCTCTCTCTCTCTCTCTCTCTCTCTCTCTCTCTCTCTCTCTCTCTCTCTCTCTCTCTCTCTCTCTCTCTCTCTCTCTCTGGTAGCGTGAGGAGTGTGTGATAAGGAGGGACAGTAATTACACACGCCAGGGGGGAAAGCACCGGAAGGAGAGTTACATAAAAAGAGGGATTTATACCAACTATTTTACCCACAACATACAATCCACCATGTATAATATATATATATATATATATATATATATATATATATATATATAAATAGATATATACTGTATACATATATACCCGGTATATATATATATATATATATATATATATATATATATATATATATATATTTATCTATATATAAACTGTATATATTGTTATGTAATCCAGAATTAATATTGATTATATAAGCCAGATTAAGATAATATTTTTAGTTTCCCCCTTATTTGCTTGCTTATTATTTCCCAGCCTTACAGTATTACATTCACGAGAGCAGTAGATTTTTTTTTTTTTTTACCCAAGGTGGGCCGAAGTGGGAGAAAAGGAAGGACATGTGTTTAAGGTATAGGTAGGACATTATGAAGTATAGTAGTATTATTTTTATTAATCTCACCACCACACCCCCAATGAAATTAATTAAAGTATATATGATCCACCGGGATTCGAACCCGGGTTATCACACACATATTGTTGCCACCTTAACCATTACACCACCAGGACGGTAGGAGAGTACAAGTTGGTGGGCCTACAACCTTGCTGTTTTTATTTGAGGTTTTACATTTTCGTCTGCCGTGGCAGGTGCTAAGCTAGCTAATTATCTTATGTTTAGGTTTTATAATTAGTTTAACATAAGTATTTCAATTTTACAATATTATTTTTGACCTAGTATTTGCTTTACTATTTTTTTATAATTATGGTTTACAAAATTCTACATGGTGATTATTGATGATTTTACCTGGATCTAATAGTCTTTTAGGATATATTTGAATAGGATTAGGTTAAGTATATATAGGTTCAGGCTCAACTTCCAAAGCTTTCAAACTGCTAGGGAAGTTAGCATTGCATTTTCTAATGAGTTCTTGTCTATGTTTAATGTTTTCTACTATGCCTTGGTCTATTGTTTCTAATGTTTGCCAAATTTTCGTTGCACGTTTGTGTAATCATAAATTTAGTGGGAGAATATTGTGCATTTCGTGAAGTATATAAGTGTGTCCCTTATTATAGCCTATTATTGATATTGTGTATATTATAAGTTTAGGCTACCTAGTGATCAATTAATAATTAATTATCATATAGTTTTCTGTAAATTCATATTATTTTGTAATTTCCTTTTGATTGCATTTGTTAATGTTATAAATGTAAAGAATGAATTCATTTGTGATTAGTTTCCAAGTTTGTGATTTTGATCTATCAGATTAATTTAGTTACCCCCTTCTTGCATTGCCTGTATTATTATTGTATTTTCAGAAAGAATATTTTCTCAAGTTATACTTTAGTGTTTATTTCACATTTAACCTTTCTTTAGCGGGGCCCGACTTAATTTAAGTCCGTATCTAAAAAGCTGGACAATGTGGCGGGGCCCGACTTAAGTCTGTGTGCAATTTTGGCGCAATATTTGCTCTGAGAGAGAGCCGAGCGGTGGGAGGCGCGTAGGTTACCTCATGACCGCTCGCCACGACCGTCGTGGGCCCACTGACATGTACTCCACCCTCTCTCACTCTCTACACACGTAATTATGTAATGAAATGACCGTATTTTAGCGATTTTGCCCTTTGGTTGCACGATCGTTGCAAGACAACCAGTGATCGTAGAAGGATGGTTCGGGTGTCATTGGAAAGCTCAATTTACGCCCTTTCAGGGATACATACTTTTATTACGCTCTGGCTCTTGTTTATGCATGAAAAAGAGCACGGAAACAACCCCATTTATGGTAAAAGTGCCCGCTGGGCGGCACGGTCAAATATACCGCCTAGGCCGCTCGTTGAGTGTTAAATAATTGTATTAATTACTTGTATTGCTTTTGTTAGTATTGTGTGCATTTCCTCAAGTTATTAAACATGTATTAACCATTTCCAGTGATCTGGAGAAAATATTAATTCTTTTGTGATTTAAATATTTATACCTTGCATTGCTTCAGTAAAGGTATAGGCCAATAGTTATTTATTTTGGTCACTTGTATATTTTTTGATAATCTTATTGCATTATATATTCTTATTGCTCGTCCTGAAGACACTGATTTTATTTGTTACATTATAATACTTAATTTCATTAAACTAAGAATTTTTATGGTAGTTTTCCTTGAACCTGGATATTTGGGAGAGGGTTTCGTCATTAGTTTTGAATTTCATGTTGGGCCTATTGTTTGTGTCATTTCTCCTCGCCCAGAAACATAACAATATATATACATACATATATATATATATATATATATATATATATATATATATATATATATATATATATATATATATATATATATATATATATATATATATATATATATATATATATATAGAGAGAGAGAGAGAGAGAGAGATGAGAGTGAGAGATATAGATTTAGTTATTATACATACTGTAGATAACTTGAACTTTAAATGTTAATGTGCAATACAATACAATTTAAATCATAGGTTATATCGGATTGGTCAACTTATTTGTTATATACCCAGTACTCCATTAGCTTATTTCTATCTGTTATTTATTTTGAATTTTATTATTATGCTTTTGTGGTTATGGGATGAGGTTGGAGGTTGGTATTAGATGTTATTTTGTTAAACACATTGCATATCCAAACTCTAATACAAGAACAGTTCTTGTTGTTGTTTTATGTGATACCCGCTGGCTCTGCTTAAAAATTCCATTCACATTGTTGCAGTGGCTTCACTCTAAAAGCTTCCAGGTAACCGACTTTATCAGCAGCAACACTCTTATGACCCCAGAGACTTGAGACCACAGTTTGGTGGACTTTTAACCCGGCAAGTGCTGGAAGACTCTTAAGAGTTTCCCCGGGCGACTGCGGGAAAACTCTTAAGATCCTGGGCCTAAAAAAATCCATTTTAAACACCCCAAAAAAACTTGAACCCTTTTTTTTTTTTGCCCATGGGCCATGCCAAATATCACTCCTCCACATCCCCTCCTTCTCCACTTCCCCCCCTCTCCTTCAGTTATCACCTATTTCCCTGTTATTCCCTTATTCTGTGGCCTATTTTCGTGCTAACATTTGCGAGTTGCAAGCAGGGCATTGTCATCACTGTTACCAAGCGAGTGCAAGAGAGAGAGAGAGAGTATCGATCGACAGTCTCTCTCCAGACGTGGGGAAAAGTGGAGGGGAGGCCTCAGCCATAAATTATGTAACTCCCGGCCTGTATCGCCGATTTTGACCATCCAAACGCTGTTTCCACTTGTTTTATTGCTGTAACAGGTTAATACCTTTATAATCAACCTAAAATAGGTGCATATGGATAAGTATTAATGCTATTTATGGTAAAATATCGATGTTAGTGATGGGAACATCTCAAATACGTGCGCACAGGCGTGTGGTGTCTCATACCGCCCATGCGCACGTCTTAGGTTAAGAACTAAACCCCATATTGTTAACAGTGTTCTTGTAAGACACGATAGTTTCGGGTTATCTTGTGCCCTCTTCAGGGATGTTCTGTATTTTGTTGTCATGGCACCGTTAACCCCTTGGGCATTATGACTCGATTTGTTAATTTATTCTGGCTATCATTAGACGATTTCATTCAGATTGGGGTGATAATAGTGTTTTCAAAGAGAGAGAGTGAGAGATAGAGAGAGTGTGTGTGTGTGTGTGTGTGTGTTCTGGTACCAGTTGGAAAGGGTCGGGAGTCACAGCTCCCAAGTGGACCCACATCTTCACATTCCAGATATACAATCACCATTACCTCCCCTCACTCTCTCTCTTCCTCTCACTCATTTTTCTTTCTTACTCTCTCACGTTTAAACTCTCTCTCTCTCTCTCTCTCTCTGGTTGTTTGTGTGTGTGTGTGTGTATATATATAGGCCTACTAGCAGGGGTACCCGGTGTTGCCCGGGTAATAATACTGTACCACCATAATCACCATCACTACTACCACCACTACTACTACCATAATCACCATCATCAATCACTACTACCACAATCATCACCTACCTTTGATACCTTTTGATGTGTTCGCCACTCTTCTAGCGGCACCAAGGAGCGCGACGCCCCTCGTTATGGGTGGTGATACTACTACTACCATAATCACCGGCCTCGACCTCCGTGCCTCATTAAACGGCGACCTCGATTTCGGCCGCTAAATGACCTCCGATTTTGGATCTGACCTCATCCGTACCCCCATTTTGGGGGGCTGCGAACAACTTTCGTTCCTTTTCGATCGGAGGCCTCCTTCTGCCCCAAAGGGCCTCGAAACGACCTCCGATCGTGGCCTCGCCCCCTTTATGACCTGACCCAGGTCAATTGACACCCACAAGCAAAGTTTCAGCTCCCCAGGTCGAAAACCGCGGCTGCCTATTAAGAACAGACACCCACACACACACACACAGAATTGAAAATATTATATAGATAGATTAGTAATTCACTCCCTCCCTCACCATTACTCTTTCTTTCTAACTGGCTCTCTTTGCGTCTTGTATTTGTGTATTATCTTACTCAGAGCATACTGTTTATAGCAGATTACACACTCCTCCACCCCTCTCTCTCTCTCTGCGTGCATGTATGTGCGTGCGTTTGTGTGTGTGTATGTTTGTGTGTTCTATTGCCTGACGCCGTGATCCCCGAAGGGGTGGCCACAAACGAACCGCCCCCATGCACCTCTGTCCCCAGTCAGTCGACGCCCCTCCCCCCCAACCAGCACCGCCTTCGTTCATGTAGCTCCTCACTCCATCCTTCCACCTCATATTCGGTCTACCTCTCCCTCTCTGTCCCTCCACCTCGCTCTCGTACACCCTCTTAGTCATTCTCTCGCTTTCCATACGTTCCATATGGCCGAACCATCTCAAGTTGTTCCTTTTCACACTTTCCAGCACTTCTACCTCCACACCACACCTCCTTCTTACTTCCTCATTAGTCTGTCTATCCCTCCATGTAACTCCGTATGCACTCCTTAAGTAATTCATTTCCACTGCTCTCACTCTTGGTCTGAGTCTCTCAACCAGCGTCCATGCTTCGCTTCCGTAAGTCAGTGTCGGGATTACCACACTGTCATGCAAGGACTTCTTCACTTCCATACTGACCACCCTATTTCTTGTTACTGCTTTTAGCGTTCCTACAACCCTCTTCCCCTGTTGTACCCTCTCCCGCACTTCTTCATCCATAGTCCCATCTTTACTCAACACACTGCCCAGATACTTAAAAGAGTTGACGATCTCCATAGCCTGACCGTTCAGCTTCACCTCACACTCTGTGACCTCACCCCTTTCGAAGACCATAACCTTGCTCTTCCCCGTATTTACCTTCAAATTCCGTTTTTCGCACACTGTTCCAAACTCATTTACCAGACCTTACAACTCCCATTCATTATCACTCATCAGAACTCTATCAACCGCAAACAACAGTATAGGTAGCTTCCACTCAATTCCCTCCCTTTTCAGCGATACACCAAGATCCACTGCTCTTGATAGGATTTCTTTCATGACTCCATCCATATATACAGTAAACAACCGCGGGGATATCACACACCCCTGTTTCAAACCAACATTCAGGTCAAAGAACTCGCTCTGCTCACTCTCCACACGTACTGCCGCCTTTGCACCCTCATACATGCTCTTCACTGCTTTCAGCAACCTGCCCTCTACTCCGTATATTCTAAGTACTTTCCACAAACCTTCTCTATCCACTCTGTCATAGGCCTTCTCCAAGTCCATAAAGGCAACATACACCTACAGTTTCTTCTCCAGATACTTCTCCACAACACAATTCAGGGTAAAAATCTGATCTACACATCTTCTTCCCTTCCTAAAACCTCCCTGCTCGTCGCCTATCCTATCCATTTTGTGTGTTCAAGTGAGTGTGTTTCTTCAAGTACTTACATATAGGTGTGTGTCTGTGTGTGTATGCAGGAAGTGCATGTCTGTGTTAACCCGAGAACGGCGAGAAGACACTTAAGAGGTTTTGGTGGTGAAAGGCGACTAACCTCTTAACCCGTCCAGCCCCGGCTAGTTTTGTAATGTTTGTTCACCAGAACCCGGCCGGTTTTCAAAAAATTGTTTTATTCCAGAAACAATAGCGAAGGGGTTAGGAATGAAGGAAAAACCACGAAAAACCGCTCAAAAAGCTTAAAGAATGGTCCTACAGAGCCCCCGAAAACGTATTTTACAAGAGTAAAAAATTGAAGGCAATTTCCCCCAAAAAACAGGTTATTGCGCGCTCACGCGCATGCACGTGGACTTTGAGAGTTTTCAACCATCGGCACGGTTGCGTGGGATACGTACACAGTTCCCATTCAAATCTGAGCCCTCTTGAGTGGCTACACCGGAGGTTACGGTCGGCGTAATTAGGGTGACGCGCCAGGCGCGTCTCTGGGGCTGTGCGTTACATACATCGCCGACGCGTCAGGCGCGTCGCTGGGGTTGTACGGGTTAAGATCCAAGGCCTAATAAAAGCATTTTAAAAGGCCCCAGTAGCACTTAAAACAGAGGACTATATGATTATATGATATAATTCTCCTCCATACCTACTATCACTCCTCCACATGTGTCAAAACCCCCTCCATCCCCCCTTCAATTACCACCTATTTTTCCCTTGTTTATCGGTTTATTTATTGTGCCAATATATCCAACCCGGTTCCAAGGTGTTCTGCGCATATCGAATGTGTGGGGAGAGAAAGAAAGTGAGAGAGAGAGTCCTCAGTATCGCTTCAGGCCTCGAGAGAGGAGGGTGTACGTCTCGTTCGCCTCACACTTCATGACTAGACGGTCGGCAATAATTTGTTTGTTCACCCCCAATTACTATTTCCACTTCTTTTATTGCTGTTACATGTCAATATTTTCATATTAATCATATAATAGGCTCATATGAATAAGTAATAACGATATTTATCGTAAAATGACGATTTTAGGAGGGAATGAAGCCTAATATTGTCACTTGGCAGTAGGGTGTGCAATACCAATAGCTTGCGCTTCCCTGGTTAATGCGTCTCTTTGTGCGTGTACAGCTGCAGTGGTGTAGTCGGGCGTACCTTTTCCTTGGACTTGTTTCTTTACCATTTTCTAGTTGTTTGTGTAATGCTTCGGCATTGTGTTGCTTCTGTAATGGTGCTCGCTCTTATTTTCTGTCTCTGTTCATACATCATATTTACGGGTCTTGTGTAATGCATACAAGATTGTTGCTTTGTGTTTGCATGTTCGTGTGCGTGCGTGTGCAGTGTGTGTGTTTGTGTTTGTGTGTGTGTGTTGGATATGTGTGAGGGTTTATATTTATGTTTGTACATTGTGTGTATGTAGTGTGCATATGAATGTAGTACATAATAATGTGTGTGTGTGTTTGTGTGATATGTGTGAGGGTTTTTATTTATGTTTGTATGTAGTGTCTGTAGTGTGCGTAGGTAGTGTGCGTTGGGGATTCCATCCTACGAGGGCAGGTCATAGACCGAGTTCTGCGACAGAGTCCCAAATCGACGCAAGAGATTGTACATCCCAGGAGCTGGACTGGACGACATTGTGGAAGACTTCGAAGATACCACAAAGGATGCAAACTAAAATACTCTTTTTGTCATCCATGCTGGTTCAAATGACGTTATGCGCACCAGATCCGAAGAGCTGATGGAGAAATATAGCAAGACGATCCAGCACTACAAAAACAAGTCAAGCAATATCATCATCTCAGGCATTCTCCCCAAGATCGATGCACCTGACAAATTCTACGACAAGGCCTTCAGCACAAACAGCCGACTAAAATTTTTGTGTCTGAAGGAAGAAGTTGAATTCATCAACCTCTGGGATAATTTCTATAACCAGCCTACTCTGTTCCGCAAGGATGGCACTCATCCAAATCCTAGGGGTTCAGCTCGCTTGGGTCATCTCCTACACGAAGCAGTCTGCAGCCATGGATCAAAAAATGCCATTCGAGAAGAAGAAGCAGCAGCGACATAAATCATCCAATACCAAGCAAAAAACAGAGGCAACCGAGGACCGCCAGTGATTAGGACCGAGGACAGCGAGGACCCAGGACAGCCATGAACATAAATGTAGATCCGACCAGAACCAAACATTTCATTAAAGAGCGTTCCGTGAGTTCTAAAATCACAAATTAGAAAGGTTTTCTATGCAAACACTCGTAGCATACGCAATACATTTTCAGATTTAGAGGAACAAGTGTTTACAGAAAATAATGACGTGATTGGCATAACAGAATCTTGGCTCAATGTAGAAGACAGACACTTTTTAGCAGAGTATTATAACTTCCCGGTTATGTAATGATTGAGAAAAGCCAAATAAATAAAAATGGTGGTGGCGTTTTACTTTTTATCAACGAAAGTCTTAACCCGACCCTCTTGTCAAAACCTCAAATTGTGAATGTCGACACATCCTATGTGCTAATGAAGAATAATAAAGGTACAATAAAAATACTTGCATTAATATGCAGACCTCCAGCTCAATCAGTGCAAACTGACCGAGAAATTTAAGAACAAATTGCAGATGTAAGTAACTTACAAGATACCGTAATTTGGGGCGACTTTAATTTATCTGTGACCAAGTGGGGCGATACTCTTACTTCACACTCTGGACATGACTCATATGCGAACTTGCAAGAGAGTTCGCTCTATCAATTTGTTCGATCGTCGACCCGTGGTAATAACATTCTTGACCTGGTACTTGAAACAAAAGAAGAATTAATAGAGAATTTGAATGTAAGTGATAAATTCAGTAAGAACGACCATCGGACGATAACTTTCAGTTTAAAGTTTACTAATAATGAACCAAATAGCAGCATCAAGAAAGTCCCTAATTTCAAAAAAGCAAACTTCCGTAAACTTAGAGCTATGTTTAAAGAAACTGACTGGAGCTTTCTAAATAACAATAACGACATATATACATCTTGGGAATTAGTTGCAACCACTTACCTAAAAGCAGTGCAAGACTGCATACCATCGAAAATATGGCGTCCAGGCCATAATGATAAGCCCAAATAGTTGAATAAAGAAATTTCAGACTGTTTGCTTGCTAAAAAGATTGCTATTGATAGATTAAAGTCCTCACAAAATGACGAAGAACGAGTGAAATTTGTAGAACTACGACGCAAAGCCAAACAGTTAATATAGCAAAGTAAAAAGACCCTGGAGTTACATGTTGCAAATCAAAGAAAAACAAACCCGAAAGAATTCTATATTTATATCAGAAAGAAAAAAGTAGTTACTGCAACTGTTGGACCGTTAATCGATGAAAATAGAGAATACACCAAAGACGAAGTACATAATTATGAGTATTGCCCTCAAGACCTTTCAATCAGTTTTTACAACAGAAGACCTTGGTGATATCCCTACAGCATAGCCGATTCAAATTGATAATTCTAATGTTCTAAGCAATATCACCATTATAGAGAGAGAAGTATTGAAATGCTTAGACATAGACTACAGTAGATCTGGACTGGGCACGAAAATAGAACTTTGCAGTGAGGGACCCAAAATCGGAGAACGAACCCCCAAGTGCGAACCTCGAAAACGCGAATATATCACATTTTCACGGTTTCGAGGTTCGAACTTGGAGCTTCGTTTTCCGATTTTGGGTCCCTTACTGCAAAGTTCCATTTTCGTGTCCAGTCCAGATCTACTGTAGTCTATGGTTTAGATAAAATCAAAGTAAATAAAACGCCTTACCTGATACAATCTCACCTAGAGTTCTAAAGGAAGCTATGGAGGAGCTCTACAAACTAATGACATTGCTATTCAATAAATCCTTGCAGTCTGGAGCTATGCTTGATCAGTGGAAACTAGCCAAAGTAACACCGATATTAAAAAAAGGCAGCAAATCCCTACCCAGTAACTATCGTCCAATTAGCTTAACCTCAGTTGTATGTAAAATGCTAGAAACACTCATAAGAGACAGACTCGTAAATCACTTAGAGGAAAATAACATACTTAAAGATACTCAACACAGCTTTCATAACAAACGTTCCTGCTTAACAAACCTCTTAGACTTCTTCCACGATATCCTCAACCTCTATGATTAGAGTAAAGCTGTAGATATTATATACCTTGATTCTCAAAAGGCCTTTGACAAAATTCCTCACAAACGTTTACAGCTAAAACTAAAAGCGTGTGGAATACAAGACGGTGTGTTGAAATGGACAGAAAATTAGCTCCGCAACAGAAAGCAAAGAGTAGTCATAAACGGTAAGGCATCTAAATGGACCAATGTAAGTAGCGGGGTACCCCATGGATCGGGACTAGAACCAATTATCTTTCTAATTTACATCAACGACATAGATGAAGGTCTCACCTGTACAATCTCAAAGTTTGCTGACGATACAAAAATTGCAAATAACGTACTTTCAAACGAACAAGTTGACGATATGCAACGCAATTTAGATAAGTTGTCATGTTGGGCCCAAATTTGGCAAATGAGCTTCAATGCGGATAAATGTAAAGTACTATACTGTATATTGTATACTGAAATGAGAAAGCTAACTATTCAATGAATGGCACTCAGCTTAAGACTGTAGACAGAGAAACCAATCTGGGAGTAACAATATCGAGTAACCTGTAACCGAGTCAACAATGTTCAGAAGTTGTTAAGAAGGCAAACAAAATATTTGGCTTTATAGGCAGGTCATTTGAGCATAAATCCAAAGAAGTTATCCTAACTCTTTACAATTCCTTAGTTCACCCTCCTCTGGAATACTGCGTTCACTCCTGGTGCCCTTATTACCAAAAAGCTACAGACAAGCTAGAACGAGTTCAACGTAGAGTTACCAAAATGATACCTAGCCTAAAGGACAAACCATACAAGGAGCGTCTTAGAGAATTAAATACATTTCCTTTAACCCAGCGCAGATTAAGAGGCGACTTAATGCAAGTGTTCATAATTATCAAAATCATTGACAATATGAACTGTAGTAAGTACTTCACCATCGACCATTATAATTACACGCGGGGAAACGGGTGCAAATTTATTGGTAAATTTTTTAACTCACACAAATATAAAAATTTATTCTTCAATCGAGTTGTCAACTTGTGGAATGGGCTTCCCGGGACGTTATTGACTGCAGCACCGTTGATTCTTTTAAACTTCGCCTAGACAAATATCTTGCATCAAACCCGCGACTGACTGCGTTTGTAAATGAATAACTTCCTTTTTTTCCCCCCTCAGATTCATCAAGGATTATTGCGTATATATATTACTAAGACGTTACTCTTTTTTTCTCAGATATATGAAAGGTCACTTATAACCGTGTTATTATACTAACCCCTCTGTTCCCAACTAACTTCCTAATCCTGCTACGGGCATTAGTTCCAGGGCACTAGTTCCCTTTCCAATTTTCCCTTACCCACTCTAAACCACTGTTTGGACACTTGATCCTCAGTGTTTTGGAGGACAAGCAGCCTAGAAAGGTCACTAGATATGTTGTTGCTTGATTTCCTTTGTACTTTGTACTCCTTCGTACTTTGTATATGGTGCATAATTACGTATGTGTGAGTGTGTATGTGTGTGTGTGTGTGTGTGTGTTAATGTGTGTGTGTGTGTTGGATGTGTGTGAGGGTTTTTATTTATGTTTGTATGTAGTATGTGTAGTGTGCATATGTATGTGGTGCATAATTGTTTGTGTGTGTGTGTGTGTGTATGTGTTAAGTTTTGATAGAACACAGGATAACGACTCAGCACCTCAATTTCCTGCGATTCTACTCACATGCAAGCTTAACATCTGAAAATATCAAATTAAAACAATATTACATCACTAAAAATACAAATAATGACATGACATGTGCATCTCGCTGGATATGCACTTTCTTTGAACTGGAATTCATGTTTATGTGACCTCATGCATACATCAAATGTTTTGTTTTATCGTTGTTGTGTAACTCTTACATTCCGTTTGTGTCCCTGTAGTGTTGTGCTAAGGTCTCTCTCTCTATCTCTCTCTCTCAGCCAACTTTTATTGACACTCTCTGCCGTTTATGAAGCTGAACAATCATAAAATCCGCGCCAACTTTTGCCAAAACGTGGCTCGGGTTTTTTTCATTTTAGGGTTTTCTTTTAAGTTGAAAAACAAGTAAACCCAAGCCAAGTTTCATCATAAAAGTCATAATATTCCTTGTTTATGTCTTTAACCCCACATTTTCCTTGATGTTCATAGCCCTCCCCACTATCGGGGACCAGCTGGTTAACGATTTTTGCGAAGGTTGAAACTAATGTCAATCACTATATATTGATGAAAATATACAAAACATAAAACAAAAATGATGAAAACAACTAGTGGATGATCATCTTAACACTCTCCGTCTCATATGACGCTAGAGCGTCATATGGCGGTTTGGCCAAAATACTCATATGACGCTAGAGCGTCATATGAACTTATCTTAATATCTCTCTAATAAGTTATATGACGCTCTAGCATCATATTGAGCTCAGTAAGTTAGGTAAGATAGATCAAAATCTGTCGAATGGTGGCAACCCCACGTTCCTCCGATTTCTAACGGTCCCTCTGTGAGATTTTGACAGTTGTGCGGATAATACCGTGTCGTCCGCCTCCTCGTCGGTAAGTTAACTATTTCTGTCTGGGGGGATTAATATATGTTGGTTTCCTTTATATTGACTAATTTGTATTATATTTGTATTGGATTCTTAAATTTGTCTACTGATTTATTTTCTGAGTACTAGTCTAGCACTGTTAGTGCCAATTTATCACCTCCATATTTTCTCCATGAAAGCAATTTCCAGTACTCCTACCCATGAAACACAATGCATATCCTTGGCACTAATCCATTACCTACCAATATGAGCACAATACTTTGTATTAGAGGCGCCTTTATGAGTAAAGTCAGGGAAAAATCTGCCACTTCATGTGTTCGTCTCCCAGGTTTTGTTGACTAACTTGGCCATGTACAGTTGTGGACAGATGAAACAGAGACAGCCTTGGTCTGTTAAAAATGCTCAATAGAGTGCATCACAAATAGTGTCCATAAATTATCTGGTAACAGTGATGTTGTGGGGGTAGGAGGTGAAGTACGTAGGTGGTGGATGGAGGGAGGGAAGTGGGAGGAGAGTACAGGAGTGGAATGGGTAACCAGCAGCGAGGTGGGAACAGGTGGGGGTGGTGGGAAGTGGGGTGGCCAAATACTTTACTGTGGAAAGACAATTCATTTTGTGTTTTGAACATTATGTGGGATTGTGACTGCAAAATATCGCATTACCGTTTTTAATGTAACATATACTACTGGTACAGTTGAAGCCAATTGAAACAGAAACACCCTTCAATAAGAAACGGTGTGTTGCTACCTCAAGAATCATAGGTGGGGGAGCGGGGAGGGTATTACTTTTATAAGAAGGACTTGCACCAAGCCCATTAAGACTCTGTGGTACTAAAACCCATGATTAAAAGGGCGGAGGTAAGCTAGGCGAAATCAAGAAACATACAAGTCTATGGAACAACGTTAAATGAGAGGTAGAAGACGAGTACAAGACAAAAATTGCATGTGGAGGTAAACAAAAATCAGTGGTGGGTGACAAACGATAAAGCGCAACTTAGAAGCAGTGCAGGGTAGGAGTAGGTGGTGGTGGATTACAAAGAAACTGGTGGTTGGAGTGTGAATTCTTATATGAAGAACAATTTATTTCTTTAACCTTTGGTAATGGCATACTAGATAATTTGTCTAACATCTCACCTATCCACCTTCGATTGTGATAGCAATATAACAAATTGTTATGCATTAAATATTCAACTATGAAAACAATCTTCACAGAGCCTCATAATACCATAATCCTTGATAAGATTAGGTAGAGGTATGTGTAGCATGTTAAACGCGCTGTAGGCTGGTCAATAACTTGCTCTTTCTCTCTCTCTCTCTCTCTCTCTCTCTCTCTCTCTCTCTCTCTCTCTCTCTCTCTCTCTCTCTCTCTCTTGGAGCATAATCATAACATGTTTGTTGGTTGCATAAACAATTTACTTTAAAACAATATATACATTATTACAGCAAATGAAGCAAGCTCTATCTACCTATTTTTCTTTGGTATATTCAGTGTATGTTTTAGTCTACAGTTTTACCGTTATTGCGAACTGGGTATACCGTGATTATATTTACACACTACAATATATGTATGTGCAGTGCAGTTCCTTGATTTTGGAAAAAAGGTGCAATTTGTTTAGACATAATTGTATTATCTAATGACTATATAATGACCATGTTTTCATTTCAGTATCACTCTACAGGTTGTGTGTGAGTCAAGTATTTAGTAAGATTAAGATTACCTTCTTTATTGGCAAAAGTCCTTTCTAGGATATATAGGATACACATCTAGAGTTACCAATAATGCAATTGCAAAGACAGTTTGATACTAAAGATATGAGGAAATCAATAGACATAATATTATTGATTGGCCATATTTATCAAGATTGTATTTGCTGCTAGCCTAAAATAATATTTATCAAGATTGTATTTGCTGCTAGCCTAAAATAATATTGAATATAAAAATGGGTTTATGTTACGTGCTATATATTGAAAGCCCCATAAACGAAATAGATTTGTATATATTCCATATTATGTGTGTTCTTTCGTACACCAATTCTGACAACAATAATACCTCCTCCTTTTCAATCATCATTTAGATACTGACCTTGTTGTTAAGATTTATGTTATTAACAATCTACTGTTAAATATGATACGAAATCACGGAAGAACACATAACCACATAAATGAACATTTGCCCTGTTTTTGAGAACGGGGTTAAATGTTTAATGAGGACTGACAATTTGTTGCTCCCGTTTCACTTTATACATGCACATTATCTCTTCTTGTTCGTCTTTTCATCTTGCTCTAGATTGTTAGCGGCTATACATCAAATCTTTGAAGTCTACTTTTACCTATAATTATGTCCTGATATAATGTATTTTTCTAATATTTCTCTAACTTGTTTACATCAATAGCAGTACGATGCATTATTGTCGTTTTACTAGTTGTATATACCATAAATCTTTGCTCACCATAATTATTCCAATCATATTGAGTATTTTTTGGGCCCAACCCTTTTTTAATACAAGTACGCTTGTTCACTAAATTTCATGATCATTATAGGATATTCCTCAGTTTTGGAATGCTCTTTAGCTATTACATCAGAAATTACTATCCCAATTATTCCTCCAACTACAAAACGTCCCATCTAAAATTAATGCAGTCATTTACTCTATGCCACAAAAAGTGAAGAAGCATATCCTCATATTTCTGAGGCACTAAATAACTGTGTATACAGCTTAGAACCTGTACCAAGGAATGGCCCCAACGCTATCTCAATTGACCCCTTCCATACTGGCGACGTATTTTCTTTGATTACAGCTACATTTAGATAGTTTTATTCAGCTTAAGAAGGTCGTCTACCAATCAAAAGGCTACACGATACATAAATAATCCTTTAGCAATCACATATCCTTCTTAAGCTTCATAAAACTGTCTAAATGTAGCTGAGATCAAATGAATAATTCATCACCGGTGTAGAAGGGGTTAACGCTTTCACTTCTACTGATTTTGTCAATGCATAGCAAAAAATATCTAGAACACATCATGGTATTCTGAAAAGGTTCTGCATAGTGGTGCTTTCATTTGAGATATACAGTAGATTACACCACCCTTGCATCATTATCGTTGAGCATATCTACCAGGAGGATTGGTCAATAAAAAAAACTTGGTTTTCAATTTGTGGATACTATTTTATGACATGGTCCTTTGCGACTCTATGCCAAAACTTTGAGAATTGTATTGACACATTATATTTAACTGGTTGCTTTTCTTGAACAGGTGTATTGCTATGAGAATACAAATTAGTCATCCTTTGTTTCCTGGTTTCTGCTTTATTTATAGATACATTTAATTATTTGTTTGTATTCATTCATATTATTATATTGTTTTAATTCTTATTGAGGTAAATAATGCAAAGTAATTATATACCCATGGCGATGCCAATACTGTTAACACCTCCGGTAATTTTGGAAAATACTGTAATTGGCTTGTCTTTGATACCGTATTATATATACCATATATGCATACTTTCGTTACTACTATGACCTATACATTCACCATTATGCTGAAACACTAACTATAATATTTGACGTTGGACTGACTCACTAACTGACAAATAATCGCAATTACTATATATTCCCTTGTTAGGTAACCAACAGGTAGTTCAGTTGTTTTTGACACCCGAATTCCTCACTTGTTTGAAGATTACCACGTTCCCGATATCACAACTCAGTAGGCGCTCTAAGCAGAGAACAAAAATGAAATAGCACTACATTAGAATTTTAAGGTATCATGTATGAGTCGCCTATATACGTCATGTATATATTGTATATGGAGAGAGAGAGAGAGCAAGTTAGCAGCCTGTAGAGCATATACTATGCTACACACACCTCTCACCTCCAATATTTTGCAATCGTAATCCCACAATGTTAACAAAAAATATATATATAATATGGTTTCACGGTAAATTATTTGGCCACCCGCTTACCTTCAACCCCACCTGCTCCCACCTCACCACTGGTTACCCCTCCTACTCCTGTACCATCCTCCCCCTTCCCTACCTCCCTCCACCACCTACCTTCACCTCCTACACCCACAACATCACTCCTACCAGATAATTTATGGGCACTAATTGTGCTGCCCTCTATCGAGTATCTTGAACAGACCAAGGCTGTCTCTGTTTCATCTGTCCAAAACTGTACCTGGCCATTCCCAGAGGTCCGTTCATACCAACTTGTGCGCGGGATTATCCTATCTCACTCTTGGCAATGCCACATACTGGCACAATAGATGATGATTACACAATAAGTCATTGTGGGGGGTTAAAGCTGCCAACCTATCTTGTATCCATCCCGATCCCTTATAAGGCACCCTTTAAAATATAGGTTTGATCCCCGGAGGGGAGAAAAGAAAACCTAATATTTAGTAGTGTCCCCGAAATCATTGACGATATGCCTATTAGTATAATAGTCACCTTTCAAGCGCCCGCGGCAGCCAGTTTGAAACTCCCGCCGCGGGGAAACGGAGTACTACACATCATAAGTGTAACGCAACTTTTCTTATGGAATCGTCTTATGATATACGCACTACGAAAATACTTTTTAAAAAATAAAAGAGAAAAATTAAACTCAAAACTTGTTTTGCTATAGCTTTCCATCTCGTGGATTTCTTGCGCGTGGATTCTAGCCCAGACCGTAGCAAGAGCGACGCCATTCCGCCTTCACTGACATATTAAGACTAAACTCAAGATATCGACGAATGGGATGGGGATGGATGGGAGGACCCTACATCATCAATGATTTCGGGGCCACTACTAAATAATAGGTTTTCTCTTCTCCCCTCCGGGGATCAAACCTAAGATTCATTAGTGGCCCCTCCATCATTGACGATATGCGTGATATCTCAAGACTGGAGGGGGACATTCGTAACAATATCAAACCACTAACAATACCATAGGTAGAGAAAAAAGAATCGCACAGCAAATTTGAGTTCTTTATTGTTTACCTACAATATACAAATATAAAAGGATAGAAAGCAGTGCGTTACTTCGAAGAAGATCTGCTTTATATATTTGATAAGATTCTCACCCCGAGATTCATAAAATTGATTCTCATCTCGAGATTCATAACTTGTTGTCAGGGAAACAAAAACATATCCCTGATTAACATATCTTTTGTCCTTAAACTGTTTTGTACATGTTATATAATTTGTACATAATTGACTAAATAGTTGCAACTATTATAGGTATCTTTGCATAGAAAAATTATTTTAGAGTTGTAAAAATCAGCTCAACTTATAAAGTACCACAGCTCGTGAACTTATCACATCCTCTGGCGGAGGGGCTCTCAGGGTCTTGGGGCTTACCTGCAACCCCCCCCCCTATTTTTCTTCTAAGATTAAACTTAGTAACTAATAGCACAATGACTCATGAGACCCTCTGTCGTAAAGCTACACAGGCTAGCTTTGGTTTATCCAGGGCCACCGACAGGTATCGCATCAGGAATGTATGATTTAAAGCCCACAAATTAGTGTTAGCTATGTCCTCAATCGAATAATTTTGTAAGAATCTAAGAGAGACAGCCCACTTTCTGATGTCATGGGCTCTGCCCACTACGCCGGGATTACTTTCCCTAATGACTTCTACGAGTAAGGAGGCTAATCTTCTTCTCGTGACGCGAGTGCCTGTGTTGGTGACCCATAAGGCTCCTGGTTGTTGGGGTTTTGCCACCCTCATAAACTGTATTAAAGCCTGGATCGGGCACAAAATGTGGTGCGTATGTCCGCGTTTTAGTGCCGGGACCGTAAATTCTGAGAAAACATGATCACAGTGTTCGTTCTTAGCTACGAACGTAGGAGACTGCGCGATCCGTAGATGCTCATTTAATCTCCCAAACCTGAGGCAGTTAGGTGCGTTGCTCATCGCCGCCAGCTCAGATACCCTGTTTCCTGTCGCAAAAGCCATAAGGAACACAGCCTTCTTTAGTAATGATTCAAAGTCCGGCGCATTATTATATTTGCGCGAATGAAGCAAAGATAAAGCTTTGTAGGCATGAGCTGCTGTGGTGGTGGGCGTAGTTTTGAAACAAGCTCTCATGAACCCTTTCTCCTCTTCCTGCGGTATGGTCAGACCGGTAAGGTCATACAAGGGGTTTCTAATGGCAGATAAGTGGTTCTTTAGTGTAACTACAGAAAGGCGGTTTTGCTCAAACAAATAATCTAAATATTTAAAGACTAAAGCAACTGATGAGTCTGACTGCGCCGTTTCGACTATCTAGGTTGTAAATTATTTCCAATGGGATTGATATTGCCGCCTGGTAGACATAGTATACTGATTAAGACATTTATTAGTCACACTCTCCCCGTACTGGGCTAGCCATTTGGCATTTTGAAAGTCCATAAGGCAAAAGTCAGCGAGGTCTCTAGGTTGCCAATTGTCTGCAAGTGGAAGTACGAGACCGGGAGTGACACCGGGTTCCCGCACCACGTTCTCAACAGGTGGTACCACACCTGGGCTGGCCATAGTGGCGCGATCATCAAGACTAAGCCCCGGTAATCCTGTAGTTTGTGAACTACTTGACACATGAGTGAAGCGTCGGGAGGCGGAAAAAGATAGATTTAATTCCATTTGTTCCAGTTCTCCGACAATGCGTTTGGACCCCCCGCCGCGGTTATTTTCTGGCGGGATAGATAGAGAGGGAGTCTGTGGTTTCCCTCGGACGAAAATAGATCCACTTGTGGACGGAATGGCTCTGCAATCATCTTCTTGAAGATGTTTTGCTTCAGCTCCCATTCTACTACTGTGCTCTGTCTCCGGGACAGGGCGTCTGCCCAGACGTTCGCTAAGCCTAGGAGGTAAGATGCTTGAAGATGTATGCTCAA
This sequence comes from Paralithodes platypus, assembly GCA_032716605.1. NCBI lineage: Eukaryota > Metazoa > Arthropoda > Malacostraca > Decapoda > Lithodidae > Paralithodes > Paralithodes platypus. The sequence goes on from CM064558.1 coordinate 9,800,596, forward strand.
TGTTTCAGCTAGAGCAAAAATCTCTTCTGACAATTCCAGCAACTTGCGAGACCTTGTTGACCCTTGCTTTTGAATGCAATGGACTGCATTCAAGTTGTCCATCCGACAGGCTATTGACTTTCCCTGTAAAGAAGAGCCGTGAATTTGGAGGAAAAATAAACGGACTAGAAGTTCTTGTTTGTTGACATGAAAGTTCTCATCTTTGGACCATAGACCTTGACCTTGGTGGCCTAGATTCAACTGAAATCCCCAGCCTATTGTCCCTGAAGCATCTGTGTCTACCAATACTGTAGGTAGGGGAGAAACCCACGTCATTATTGAGTGCAATGTTTCCTTCTTTGCCCAGACCGACAGTAAGTTATGAATTAATGGAGGAATAGGCCACAATTTTCCCTCCGGTAAGAGTGGGAAACATTTGTTGCCTTCCATGATTAATCTCTTTGCTTTCAACCGGCCCAACTTTAAAGTTAGTTGAATCCAGTTGAGAGAACCGACCAGGGACTCCCACATCTTCAGACTGTGGAGAAAAGCGAACAATTTCCTGCGAAATCTGTCTTCGATTGTCCACACTCTGACTGAGAGTAAGCTTGGCTATGTCCCAGACCAGCCCTATCCACTGAATTACCTGTGTGGGAACAAGGTTCGACTTTACCAGGTTGACCTTGAACCCTAAGGTTTGTACATGATTTATTACTTGGTTGACATGGATACGGCATGAACTCTCTGACTCCGCCACTACTAGCCAGTCGTCTAGGTACCATAACACCTTGATCCCCTGAGCTAACAGTGGCATAAGTGCCTGCTGGACTAATTTTGTGAATATTCTTGGTGCCAAATTTAAACCGAAAGGCATTCTCTGAAAGAGATAAGTCTCTTGCCTTATCCTAAAGGCGAGGAACTTTTGAAACCTCCGGTTGATCAGGACATGCCAATAGGCGTCTGTCAGGTCTAGTGAACACATCCAGCCTAGCGGCGGGAGGGTGAGTCTGATTTGATTCACTGTGAGCATCCTGAAGATTGAATTTTGAATATAAGTATTCAGACACGAGAGATCTACTACTGGTCGCATCTGCACACTGTCCCTCTTTGGCACAAGAAATAGTCTGGGCGTAAAGACATGGCACGTTGAATCTACCGGGACAATGACATGCTTGGTGATCATTTCCTAGACTAGTGACTCCACCTCTAAAGAAATATTGTTGACTTCTAGAGCTTGACGTATACGAGGTCGCCGGAGCCACCGCCAGGTGATTCCCTTGCGTGCCACTGTCCGCGCCAATATTCGCCGGGGCCAGGCCCTGCGACATGCTTGAAACGACCCCATCACTAGACTGGGGTTGTCCGGTAGAACTCCACTCGAGTCCAACTCGCCTGCGATAGGCCCCGGGAGAGAGAGAGTTTGATTGACTAGTTTTTTTGTGGGTGTTGGGGCAGAGGTAGACGGTTGGCTAGTTTTGGCAGATGTCGTCCCCTGATTTGGCTTGTGTTGTGACTTATTTTTGTTCCACTTACTGTGAGGCTTACCTTGTTTCTGCTTTTGATGAGTACCTCCCTGCTGTGGGGAAGGACGGGGGTCCTGAAAGGACTGTTTAGCAATTTTAGCATAAGGCTTGCTTCCAGTCTTTTGTTTGGAGAATGGCTTCTTGAACGAGTCCTTCTTAGGCTGGGAGGTACTCTGTGGCAAGCTACCTACCATATTGTACACTGCTCTCCATGTATCTAAATCTAAGAGAGAGGCAGTCAAGACAGGGGAAAGAGTCACCCGGGGACCAATGTCTTCCGGTAATTTCTTAACCATAAACACCCTTAAGTCCTGGCGTGCTCGCACAGCCTCTAGTAAGGCTATTCTGATGTCACCTAGGGACTGGATTGAATTTTGTAAGAGCATCCGCCGTGATAATTCCGTGGCCTGCCTTAAATTTTGATTTTCAATAGCTGAGATAGTCTGTGTGAGGGACTGGGCTATTTAGCGGCTTACAATATATTGGGAAAAAAGTCTATAGGCTTTGTTTCTTAACTTGAAATATCTATCCAAGTGAGCTGGGAGAGGAGTCGAGAAAGGTTCCCTTAACTCATAGAGAGCAAGCTTGGGGGCCGAAAGAAAATCAAAGAGAGCTTGGGACACCCCTCCCGCCTTATTTATGGGGAGTGAGAACCAAGAGTGGGTTTCCTGAGGAAATTGGTGGGATGATTTTGTGGTAAAGGTAGCTGCAAACTGTTGCGCCTCAGCTTCCCAGTCCATCCACGGACCCACACCCATCTGCCCCACCTGCAACACTGGACTGTGAGTTTGGTCTAGCGGCGGAATTGTATCCAATTCCGGCGTTAACGCGTTCAGAGCTTTCATGTCATTGACGCCATCAGATTTTGTCCAGTCTTCAAACAGTCTTTCAGATGAGGCAGGGGGCAAAGCCGGAGTTGACGAATATACAAAGAAATCCGGGTTATAAACATTGGGTATAGCCTTAATAGTAACATCTAGTAGCCTACCTTGCATATCCTTAGCCCTTAGTTTCTTGCTTTTGCTCACCTCTATGGTCCAGTCACTCAGGACCGGAATCTCCCCCGATAATGTTGTCTGTGCCATGTGAATGTTCTTGGCTATAGCCGGAACCCATGAGCAGTCAGGCCCATATAGAAGCGGCATAGGGCCTTTTCTATGTGAAATTTTGTCTAGGGGAGGAGGTGTGATATCCGTGATAACTCGGATATTCGTAGCTGTTTAGGCGGCGGACATTGTTGTGTCACTCGCCGTGGTGGTCATTTGGTTGACGTTAAGAAAGGGTATGGCAGTATTAGATTGAAATGTGGTAGTTTGTAAGGGCCTTACTGTTGATTCAATCGGAGGAGCTACCGGTGCCGTAGTGGGAGGGACCTGAGAACTAGGGATATGATACTGTCTCATTACTTTATGCAAGATATCATGAAGGTCATCTGTAGTTACATATTTACTTTGAGATCCCTGGGAAGACTCTGAACTGGCCTCGGAGCCTTCCTCGTTCACTGGTTGTCCTGATGATATTTGTACATCTTCTACCTCCTCTGGGACTTCCACAACCTCCGGTGCCTCCTCAACCTCCGGCGTTTTCAGCCTTTGTTACACCACCGGCTCATTTAATGGCCACACTAAGTATGGGACTGAGGAGGGAATATCATTGCTCCTCTGTCTGTCTTTACCCTGAAAACCAATTTGTGCTTGTGACGGTTCTAATTGTCTCCAAACACTTCTGTTAGGCACGGCGGGAGGTTGGGAGTCCTGTATAATACTAGCCTGTGATATGTCATTATGTTGGACGGGACATGGTGTATAACCCCTATATTGTTCCGCCAGCACCCGTTGTGACACTATTGGTGGACCCGTTCGTGGTGCGGCAAGATTTATATTAAGTATAGCAAATTCCTTCGGCCCATCCCTGGGATTTGACTCAGTCTCCTCAGTCCCCGCCTCCGAGTTTCCTGATTGGACAGACACGGAGCAGAGGCGGAGGAAAGTGGCCGCGGCGCCGGTGTAGGCTGGCGCCGAGACGACGTCTCATCTGTGCGGGATCTTTTATGTCTACTCACTGACTTAGGGGTCGAAGTTACAGATTCTTCCCGCTTTCTTTTACTAGACTTAGCCGTTGATTCCACTGATGAATGGCAGTCTCATCTACGAGGTGATCTTGACCTGGACCTTGACTTGGTCCTCGGCGAAGGTGATCATCCTCGTTTGTGGCGGTTGGGGGTGGTTGCCTCGTCGCTATCGCTACTCTCGCTACTAACTAATTCCTTAGACAAAGCTTTAGTTTTAGTTTTATATATGGGAGTCGACCTAGTTGACGTTGCTTTAGTCAGTGGAGATTTAATTACTAAGTGTTACCACAATGTTTCGTCATCACACATCAACGCCTTATGGGCCACATCTTTTGCGTAGATATTAAAACTAGTTTTAATTTCTTGAAGGGCTACCAGGCATGAAAGGTCCTTTTTCTCAAACACGTTTGACCGGAGTTCTGAGCAAACCGTGTATTTCTTAGACAGCCAAAGTCCTCTAGATGTGTCGAGGCACTTTACACATCTGATACAATGTTTGTGGGCAAAGACCGGGAGAAGAGGACAGTTAAGTGTAGCGCACAGAGAAAAGCGAGGCATGATGGAGCTAAAGACCCCCCCCCCCCGCCGTGATCGGCTTCCTCACCTGCTGCCTGAGCTGCTACTGGAGTGACGAAATCTGGAAATAGAAATTTCCAGGAATCAATGCTCATAAGGATAACCTGAGAGGTGTTAAAACATCCTATATATCCTTCAAGTCCGCCGGAAAATTAGTTATAGCCCACTGCTACTCTAACCTTCCGCTTGACTTGCCTTCGGAAAACTTAATTTTCTCTTGAACTGCTTACCTGTGACAAAATGTCACTGACCCAATTATTCCGTTAATACTATGTTGACTATGGTCTACTATAGAAATAACCCCCACTAGACTATTAGCGCCGGGGCAAGAAAGTACAGTACTGTTACCGCTGGGCGAGGAAAGTCATGCTGTGCTAGGCTATCGGTTTGGGCGAGTTCGCTCGGCGCGCCGAGATTACTCCCTTAGGAATTTAGCATTTTTCGCCGGGAGGTTCGTGGTACTGCACACCACGCCGGGATATTTTGGCTCAATCCTTTCGCCTGCAAGGCGAGGTTAGGCGTCAGCATGTAGAAAGAACGCCGGAAGGCAACGAGCCAAAAATATTGGAAAGGTCGACTAGTATGTGAAAGTCAGACCTCCCCAAAACACCCCACACCACCATCAGGACGTCTCCTGACTCCCTGTTTATGTGTCAAATATACATACACATATAAACGAGGGATATTTCTAGGGTTATAATAGAATAAAATTAATATTTACTAATAATATTAACCCGTATACCCTACGGAGACCCCTAATGAGGCTGGCCACGAGTCTTGTAGTAATCGTACAGCTTGTAGTTTACCATACCTCCTGAAGACACTCCTGCGACAACTGGCGTGGGGGCCCCGTGAGAGGGGCAATGCAGGCTCGAACCATGGAAAGTCCCACACCACGTGTGACAACTCTTAGACCAGGGCGTCTGCTATAATAATTCAAAAGCAACTGCCTCATATAGATGGCCAGAAGCCTAATCCTGCAGGTAGATGAGCCTCCTAACTAGTAGCTGATTGCAAATCTAAAGCGCAGAAAACATAAACAAAAAACACATGCGGCGCTGATCCTGGAAAATTGTAGGCGCCTGCATAATAGTACCCTATTTTAAACACTTCCCTGCGGGCATACCAATCGGGCAGCCTGTGCTTAGCTAGTCTAAACCTGTTCAATACAACTCAGATAAATACAAATAAGCAAGGACTCACTAGAAGCGAGCGAACGAAGAATGTGGCAGAGCACAGGCACGCACATCCTGCTGGGATGGACGCGGGGAAGAGGAGGAATGGCGTCACTCTTGCCACGGTCTGGGCTAGAATCCACGCGCAAGAAATCCACGAGATGGAAAGCTATACCAAATCAAGTTTTGAGTTTAATTTTTCTCTTTGATTTTTTACGAAGTTTTTTCGTAGTGCGTACCCCAATCATAAGATGATTCCATAAGAGAAGTTGCGTTACACTTATGATGTGTAGTACTCCGTTTCTCTGTGGCGGGAGTTTCAAACTGGCTGCCGCGGGCGCTTGAAAGGAGACTATTATACTAATAGGCATATCGTCAATGATGGAGGGGCCACTAACAAATATACGTACATTATCTCGAGCCAAATGTTGCCTTAATTTCGTGCAATTTGCTTATTTTTGGGTTTTTCAATTGGCCTATGTTATGTTTGCCTAGTTTTACATATATCTAGCTGTCCGCTTGCAGTTGTGTGTTTACGCTGAGGAACAGGGGATGTTTCGGTGTGGATCGACCCGCATTTATCATATTTTATGTCTTTATTACATCTCGTAAGTATAAAACTTGGTACGAGTTTCCGTACTTATGTACTAATATAGGAGTGGACAATATTTTTTGTTTAACATTTGATTGCCTCAAAAAGTGGAGAAAAAATAGTTTTTATAAGGATCTGTTGTATTAAAACGGGTCAAGGTCAAGCTCGAGGCCTGTTAATTAATGGAGGCTCTTTATGAACGAATGAAATCGTCTAATATTAGCCAGAATAAAAGTAACAGGACGGCACCGGTACAGAAAGGGTTAAAGAAAGTGCTACTCCTAAAATGGTGTTCATATCCACATGGAAAACTTAACCTTCAATCTAGTCACCTATACCAAATCATAATACCGGTAATCCAAAATGCTGCCATCAGAAATTGCGTAGAAAAAGTTGCTGGAATAAAAGTGGTGTCACACTACCGATTTTCCAGCATTTTTTTCGGACAATTTTTGTAATATTTAGGTCTAATACCTTCTAACTTCAGTCCTGTTGCCGATAATGATGCTAAAATGCCCTGAAATATAAAGAGAACAAACTTGCTGATAGATTTGTTTTTAATAAGCGCTTGTGTGATAACGCCTTAATCTTTTGCATTTACCAACTATACACTTGGAGGATGTTCACTAGGTAAAATAGGCATACATCATACTAAAACTGCAAACTCAATACTGCACTGTTGTTTTCGTGAAAATGTGTATATTGAACTAATGCCTGTCGTGCTAAAAATGGAATGAATAAGGATGTCAACAGCTCAAAATATGACTCTCCGCGATTCCTAATTTCCAAAACAAACATATTTGAATTAAACTTGCACATTCTCTGAATTTGCATTGCTGCCCTTCAATAATGTGCATACTGGATACCAAAACAACTCTCACGTAGAATACAGTATATATATATATATATATATATATATACAGGTATGTGAGCAAGGTCCCCCATGACGTCCCTGCCTGTCCTGACACACAATCAATCTCAGGGGTCAGTGTTGTAATAGTCATGCTGCTCTTGTTTGACCAACCTCGTTCCCCTCATGGTCAGTGTTGTAATAGTCACGCTGCTCTTGTTTGACTGGCCTCGTTCCCATCATGGTCAGTGTTGTAATAGTCACGCTGCTCTTGTTTGACTGGCCTCGTTCCCATCATGGTCAGTGTTGTAATAGTCACGCTGCTCTTGTTTGAGTGACCTCATTCCCCTCATGGTCAGTGGTGTAATAGTCACGTTGCTCTTGTTTGACCAGCCTCGTTCCCCTCATGTCATCTTTCTTCACAACTCAGATTTTGTTGTTTTAACCTGTTCTGTATCAGCGAATAATACATAAATAAAATAGGTGTTCATAACGGTGATCCCTCTGAATCTTATGCCATGTCATTGACCTTCATTTATAAATTTCATAATAATTTAATTAATAGTTGATGTTGATTTAAACATTCAAAATCTAGCCTTATAGGCGCTAAGTTAGCGACTTAGCTTGGGGATGGAGGCAGTGGGACAGAGTTACCCTTACCAACACCGCTACAGTTCTTCAGTCCCAGTGTTGCCGATTTTGGTACTAAAGTAACAGATTTGGTACATTAGACTCTCTCAAGTACATTTGGTACATCTTTCAATAAAATAGTCAATAGCTAGTACTAAATACGAAATCAGTGAGGATATAATATGATGGAATATTCTTTATTGGCATGCTATTACATTGGATATGATTGTCTGAAATAGCAATATTGTGACGGTTCAACTGTCCAGGTCCAGCACACGTTCGTTTACTAGGCAGTGATGCCATTTTATAATAATTTGGTACTTTTCACTAGTTCGATCTGGTACTATTAAATACAGTTAATTGGCAACACTGCTCAGTCCTCCTTCATTCCACTCTAGCGGCCCCAACGCGTATCCACACTTATTTTATATTCGTTTGTGTTAACTTTAAAATTTAATATTTTATATTTGTTTTTTTAATTTTCCATTGGTTTCTTGAAAATATTTGCATATTCGCAGATAGCTATGAATGGAAATGCGGATGCAAATACGAATGCGATTATTGAAAAACAAAGCGAATATTCGCACATGCGAATGTGGAAGCGAATATTCGGTCCATCTCTAAAATTTTACTGTAACACCCCGTTCTTAACATTAATCATCAATTACAAACCCCAATGTAATTGAATAAACTAATGAAAGCATATGGTCCTCCCGGGATTCGAACTCAGGACACCACACCCAGAACATAAGCATAAGCCAGAGTAATGTTCAAAGGACGTCGCTGGTACAGAAGGGTTAATGTTTGTAATGTAACATTAGTGAATAGTAGAACACGTATCTCCGTCATACGTGAAAACTACAACAATAGTAGAACACGTAACTCCGTCATACGTGCAAACTACAACAATAGTAGAACACGTATCTCCGTCATACGTGCAAACTACAACAATAGTAGAACACGTAGCTCCGTCATACGTGCAAACTACAACAATAGTAGAACACGTATCTCCGCCATACGTGCAAACTACAACAATTTTCAGCTAACATATCCGAGCTGTCAAATTGAGTCAAGCGTAACTAGCAGTGGATTTGGGCTGATCAGAGGAATGGGGCCAAGCGGTTATTAAATGGGCCGAGGTGGTTGGATATGATCAATACGGAAATATCAGCCTGATGCAGTCAAATTATTGGGAGGCTGTTGAATTGAATCAAGCATTTGAACTAGGCTTACCAGACAAATTAAGACGAGTTAATGAAGTAATGGGTTGAATTTGGTCAACTAGTCAAATAGGGCATTCTGAAATAGAGTATTCGAAAGGAGCCAAATGGTTGAACAGGGTCAATGCAATTGCAATTGTCCAATGTACTTGAATTGGTATGAAATGGTTCAATTTGGTCGAGTGGTTGATTTTTTTACCCAAATATATGCTACTAAGTTTGGTAATCATGTGGTGATGCCCTTGGGTATCAGAACTCCGTTTCAAGGAAAAGCTGGACAAAGAGAACTCGGATTCTGAGCGAAGTTAGCCGCAGGGATTATTAAGCCAGCACACTGTAAGTCAAGAATTGCGTCAGGATTGGAGCCCCTTTTCGAGAACTCCAGTCCCTTGAATAGCTTTAAGCCGGTATCACACGAGCACTTTTTCACTCAACATTTATCCTCAAAACTGATCTGGCAGCTTATGAGGTCAACATTTACAATATTGTGGTCACCTAAATTCACCTATCCCCAGTCTAGTTTCCGATACCCGTGCAAAATAGTCCAGAAATGTTGCCAGAAAAATGTTGATCATCGAATGTTGACTATAAAAGCTCTCGTGTGATACCGGCTTTACTCACTGTCTACGAGAAATACATGAAGACAAGCAAACATATATATAACAACACATAATTACTCATTATATTGGCAGTTTCCAAATGATAATTGTGATGGTACAGACAAAAAACGCACAATTAATATTCTAGACTCTAGAACATGGATGGAGAGGATATACTGAAGGAAACACGGATATACGAAAGTAGACAATATATCCTACTAGTTTTGTTGTAATGGTAATAATTATCCGCTTCTAGCTGATCGTTTCTCTATTTGTGAAAAACATTACTTCTCGTTTTTATATTCATGGATTCTTTCACTGTTTTCTTTTAATAGTCTACATATTATTTTTCTTAACGTTTTTGAGAGTCGGGGGTGAGGGATATACCGGTAGCTAACGGATGGAATAAATAAATTATCAATCTCTACATAAAATTGTTTTACATATATATATATAACTGCTAGGGGTAGGAATCGAACCGTACAGTCAGGAGGTCCAGCCACCTATACCACCACGAAGGTTAAAAGGAGAAATCTGATACTTCTACCAGTATTTCTCCCCAACCTGACTCTGGTGGGGGGCAGACAGTCTTTTAATCGTTTTCCGGCATCCCTAAGCATGACAAGTTGTTTATTTGCTGACAAATATAACTGCTAGGGGTAGGAATCGAACCGTACAGGCAGAGGTCCAGCCACCTATACCACTTATTTCTATGTTTGAGTGAAGGAGACAAAAGGCAGAACTGCCGGTATCGAGTGCCTCTCCAAGAGTTGAAAGAGTGACAGGGCCAAAATCAAGGGACGTTCGAGCCAACATGCCTGGACACACACAGTTTAAAACAATTTAAGTCATAGGAAGAGGCAAAGACTGATTCTTGGAGAGAGTTCCAGAGCTCAGCAGTTGAATAGAAGCAAGTCTGAGAAAAAAGTTTCACTCTTGGGTTGGAGAGTTGCACAGAGTAGGGGTGGGATTGTGTTGCAAAATGGGTACTACATACCCTACGTAGAGGAGGTGGTATACACTGGGAAAGGCCTGAGGAACATTGATTATTATAATAGGGATAGAATAATGAGAGAGATGCAACATTGCAGCGAAGAGAGAGAGATTGCAGAGAGTTGGTGAGTGGGCGTGAGTTAATGATACGAAAGGCTTTCCTTTCTACTTTGTCTGTGACTGCGGTGTGAGAGGATCCTCCCTCAATACAAGGACTCACTGTGCCCCTGCACAGAGCAATAAACTGTACAGGAGTAAAGAACCCTATGAGGCAGTTGAGCACACCCATCTTCTGGGAGGCTGCCTTAGCAAGACTGGTAATATGGTAATTCCAAGTAAAAGCAGAAGAAAAAGAGAAACCGAGAATATTGAGAGAAGATAAAGGATTGATTGTTGTATTGTTAAAGCATAAGAGCTCTGGGAGCTCTGAATGAAGAAATTTGGTTTTGGAAGCATTAAAGGTAACAAGGTTTTCTTTGCCCCAACTGGAAATAGTAGTTAGATCTGAAGATAAGTGTTACATGGCTTCATTACGTTTGTTTTTGAGGGAATGCTGGCTGGGGCGTTCGGGAAACCTAATGGAGTAGTATAAAGTAGAGTCCTCTGTGTAGGAATTGATGGGACTGGAGGTACAGTTGAGAAGATCATTTATGGAAATTAGAAAGAGAATGGAAGATAGGACAGAGCTCTGAGGAACACCGGAGTTGATAGGATGAGGAAGTGAGCAATGGCCATCCACAACCGCGGCTATGGAACGGCCGGAAAGGAAATTAGAGACAAAGGCACAGATGGAGGGATAGAAACCGAAGGAGGATAGTTTAGAAATTAAAGATTTGTGCCAGACTCTATCGAAGGCCTTCGATATTGCTAGTGCAATAAAAAAGGTCTCACCGAAGTCCTGAAAGGAGGATGATCAAGAGTTAGTAATATATGAAAGAAGATCACCAATAGAGCGACCTTTAAGGAAGCCATACTGGCGTTCTGAGAGTAGATTATGAGAAGAGAAATGCTTAAGAAATTTGGAAGCAAGATTAGTATAAAAAACTTTAGAGATACAAGAGATGAGAGCAATTGGACGATAGTTGTAGGGTTGAGAGCGGTCACCCTTCTTTGGTACAGGTTGAATGAGAGCAAACATCCAGCAAGAAGGGAAGACATTAGGGGAGAGACAGAGACAAAAAAGTTTTCCTAGGCAGGGAGTTGGCACGGAAGCACAGTTTTTTAGTACAAATGGAGGAACACCGTCCAGACCGTAAGCCTTCTTAGCAGAGGGTAGAAAATGCATCTTTAGAAAAAAATAGGATATTAGGCATAAGTAGGAGAGAGGGTGGAGGAGAGGGAGGAATAGTACCGGAATCATCCAAGGTGGAGTTTCTAGCAAAAGTTTGAGCGAAGAGTTCAGCTCTGTCAGAGGAAGAAGTGATGGTTGTGCCATCAGAGTGGAAAAGAGGAGTGCAAGACGAGGAAGAAAAATTGTTGGATAGGTTTTTGGCTTGATGCCAGAAAGTTTGGGAAGAGCTAGAGTTGGATATTTCACTGCATATATCTTTCTCTCTCTCTCTCTCTCTCTCTCTCTCTCTCTCTCTCTCTCTCTCTCTAGCAACACTAGCAATTATTGTCCAATCTCCAGTCTACCTATTTTCTCTAAATTCCTCGAAAAAATGGTCGCAATACATCTTACAATATTCTTAGAGTCTAACAAACTTCTCTCTGTCAACCAACACGGCTTTCGACCTAAATTATCTACTGAAACCGCCTTCACGGCAATCACAAACAAAATCTACAGCAACATGGACAATAAACGAATATCCCTATTAACCCTATGCGACCTCTCTAAGGCATTCGATAGCGTCAGCCATACCATCCTTCTAAGCAAACTGCAAAAGCTCGGTATAGATAAGTTTTGGTTTGACAGCTATCTAAATGAAAAAAACACAGTCAGTCCGTTTAAATAGCACTATCTCACCAAATTTAAAACTAAAATATGGCGTCCCCCAGGCCTCAATATTAGGCCCATTATTATTCATTATATTAAAATATGGCGTCCCCCAGGCCTCAATATTAGGCCAATTATTATTCATTATATTAAAATATGGCGTCCCCCAGGCCTCAATATTAGGCTCATTATTATTCATTATATTAAAATATGGCGTCCCCCAGGCCTCAATATTAGGCCCATTATTATTCATTATATTAATATATGGCGTCCCCCAGGCCTCAATATTAGGCCCATTATTATTCATTATATTTGTAAACGACATGTCTGAACACATTAATGATTGCACACTAATACAATATGCTGATGATACTCAGTTTCTTCACAGCGACGTGATCAACGAGCTTGACACTATTATAAATAAAACGGAAGAAACATTACGCAAAGCAAACCAATATTTTTTAAGGAACGGACTAATGATGAACGCTAACAAAACACAATGCATCTTCATAGGGACACGTCAATTAACATCTAAGATACCAAGCAACACCATAATACGACTCCACGACAGCACAATCCAACCTACCACATATGTAAACAACCTTGGCCTTTATGTAGACAGATACATGGTATTTGACAAACATATTAGTGAAGTAAACAAAACAGTAATGGGAACACTAATGTTTATAAATAGAATTAAGGACTACTTTGACAAAGGAACCCGCAAAATCATTGTACAATCACTTGTGTTAAGCATCTTAAATTACTGCAACATAATATGGGGCTCATCAAACATTACTCTTTTAACAAAAGCTCAAAAACTCAAAAAATTCGCCGCTAAAATTTTAGAAGGTACAGCCCAAAAATACGACCATGTGACCCATATTATAAAAGATTTAAAATGGCTAACCATATATGATAAAATATTCCATGGCACAGGTGTTGCTATCTTCAAGTACCTGAATAATCTCTACCCTGATCATCTCTTAAATCTTACTACTGTAAACAATATTACAAACAGTTCCACAAGACAACACAGTATTCTCTACGTCCCGATGTCCAATACGGACATCTGACAAAGATTTCTTTTAGTCAAAGGATCTAATCTGTGAAACTCCCTCCATCCGTACGTCAAAGAGGCTAACTCCTTAACTACTTTTAAATTAAGACTGCAGAGTGTACTCCTGGACAAAAATTAAAACTCTACATAAATAACTACCAATAAGAAATTGCATACATTGTCTCTCTCTCTCTCTCTCTCTCTCTCTCTCTCTCTGGACCCTCCTCGGGCGATAATCCTCTTCCCCCTATAATTCCCCCTATGCTATTTTTGACATAATAAATCCCCTTCCTCTCGCCTCCCCCCCCCCCCCCCCCCCGCCCCCCTCCCCACCCTCTTCCAACTGCCTCAACATAATTTATATAGTTAACTTAATAAGAACATAAGAACACAAGAAAATGGGAGTCTGCAGAAAGCCGATTGGCCTAAGCAAGGCAGATCCCTGTCCCACACAACCCCAATTACAAAGCCCAATTATAGGCTCAACACTCTAATACCCTGAGGATCATTTTACCAAAACGGTTAGAGATTAACGCAGGATTATGGGGGTCTGCAGAGCGCTGATTGGCCCAACCCGGCTGATCCCCCTTCACACCCAACCCTTCTCGTCCATATGCTTATCCAACTTTATCTTAAAGCTCCCTACCGTCTTTGATCCCACTATAGCACTTGGTAGTCCATTCCACCCATCTACAACTCTGTTACAAAACCAATATTTGCCTATATCTTTTCTGAAACAAAATTTATCTAATTTGAAACCATTGGTACGAGTTCTTTCGCTATCACTGATATTTAGTACATTAATTTGTCATGTCCCCTTTGTTAATCCCACTAACCCACTTGAACACCTCTATCATATCCCCTCTAACTCTACGTCTCTCTAACGAATGTAAACCTAATTTCTTCAACCTTTCTTCATACGGAAGATTTCTAATATTATGGATAATGTTTGTCATTCTACGCTGTACTCTCTCCAAAGAATCTATGTCCATTCTGTAATAAGGACACCAAAATTGGACAGCATTATCCATATGGGGTCTCACTAATGACAAGTAAAGTTTTAAGATAACATCAGCAGTTCTGTTACTCACACTCCTAGAGATGAACCCGAGAATCCTGTTTGCCTTATTTCGAACGCTTATACACTGTTTTCTAGGCTTCATATCATTGCTAACAAACACACCTAGATCTCTCTCGCAGTCTGAATTTTCTAATTCTAAATTAGCTAGTTTATATTTAACATTTGTTTGCATCTTCCCTATCTTTAATACCTTGCATTTGTCAATGTTAAACTTCATCTGCCAATTTACTGACCATTCATGTAAGGTATCTAGATCCCTTTGGAGGCACTCTATATCGCTATCTGAATCAATTGATCTCCCCATTTTAGTATCGTCTGCGAATTTACTTATCCTACTAGTTATACCTAAATCTAGGTCATTTATGTATATAAGAAACAACAGGGGACCTAACACCGATCCCTGGGGGACACCAATTTTGACTGCTCCCCACTCTGACTTGGTACCATTTATGCTGACTCTCTGTTTCCTACCAATTAGCCATGACCTAATCCATCCCAACAACGATCCTCCTATTCCATGTGCCTCAACCTTTCTCATCAATCTCTCATAAAGGACACTGTCGAAAGCTTTACTGAAATCTAAATAAATAATATCATATGACTTGTCACTATCTACTGCTTCATATACCTCTGAGAAAAAGCTAAGCAAATTAGTAAGGCAAGAACGTCCCTGAGTGAATCCATGCTGAAAAGAATTATTAAGTTAAATATTTCTAAGTGGAATCTAATTTTCCTAGCAATAATAGACTCTAGCAACTTTCCTATGATTGATGTGAGACTAATGGGACGGTAATTGGATCTATCTATCTATCTATTGCCCGACGCCGTGATCCCCGAAGAGGTGGCCACGAACGAACCGCCCCCATGCACCTCTGTCCCCAGTCAGTCGACGCCCCTCCCCCCAACCAGCACCGCCCTCGTTCATGTACTTCCTCACTCCATCCTTCCACCTCATATTCGGTCTACCTCTCCCCCTCTGTCCCTCCACCTCGCTCTCGTACACCCTCTTAGTCATTCTCTCGCTTTCCATACGTTCCATATGGCCGAACCATCTCAAGTTGTTCCTTTTCACACTTTCCAGCACATCTACCTCCACACCACACCTCCTTCTTACTTCCTCATTAGTCTGTCTATCCCTCCATGTAACTCCGCACGCACTCCTTAAGTAATTCATTTCCACTGCTCTCACTCTTGGTCTGAGTCTCTCAACCAACGTCCATGCTTCGCTTCCGTAAGTCAGTGTCGGGATTACCACACTGTCATGCAAGGACTTCTTCACTTCCATACTGACCACCCTATTTCTTGTTACTGCTTTTAGCGTTCCTACAACCCTCTTCCCCTGTTGTACCCTCTCCCGCACCTCTTCATCCATAGTCCCATCTTTACTCAACACACTGCCCAGATACTTAAAAGAGTTGACGATCTCCATAGCCTGACCGTTCAGCTTCACCTCACACTCTGTGACTTCACCCCTTTCGAAGACCATAACCTTGCTCTTCCCCGTATTTACCTTCAAATTCCGTTTTTCGCACACTGTTCCAAACTCATTTACCAGACCCTGCAACTCCCATTCATTATCACTCATCAGAACTGTATCATCCGCAAACAGCAGTATAGGTAGCTTCCACTCAATTCCCTCCCTTTTCAGCGATACACCAACATCCACTGCTCTTGATAGTATTTCTTTCATAACTCCATCCATATATACAGTAAACAACCACGGGGACATAACACACCCCTGTTTCAAACCAACATTCAGGTCAAAGAACTCGCTCTGCTCACTCTCCACACGTACTGCCGCCTTTGCACCCTCATACATGCTCTTCACTGCTTTCAGCAACTTGCCCTCTACTCCGTATATTCTAAGTACTTTCCACAAACCTTCTCTATCCACTCTGTCATAGGCCTTCTCCAAGTCCATAAAGGCAATATACACCTTTTGTTTCTTCTCCAGATACTTCTCCACAACACAATTCAGGGTAAAAATCTGATCTACACATCCTCTTCCCTTCCTAAAACCTCCCTGCTCGTCGCCTATCCATTTCTCCGTTCTCACTCTCACTCTCTCAATCACTACCCTACTGTATACCTTCCCTACTACGCTTAGAAGACATATTCCTCGGTGGTTACCACACACTCCTCTTTCCCCTTTGCCCTTATATAGGGGGACTATTATGCCAGTCTTCCAGTCATCGGGTGCACTCCCCTTCTCCCATGCTAGTTTGCACATTTTCCATACCCATTCGATCACTATCTCACCACCATACCTCAACATTTCCCCACACACTCCATCTGTTCCTGGTGCTTTCCCCAACTTCACTCTTTTCATGGCTTCCCACACTTCTGACCTCCTGATCCCCACCTCCTCCTCCACTACTTCTCTTCTTCTCCCTCCCATACCATATCCAGCTATGTTTGCTGGCTCTTCATTCCTTTCATTTAGCAACTCACTGAAGTACTCCCTCCATCTTTCGACTCTCTCTTGCTTCTCGGCTAGCATTCTCCCATTCTTATCTTTCACACCCTTACTGTTTCCCTTGCTACCTTCCCTAACTTTCTTGACTTCTTTCCAGAACAGTTTCTTACTCTCCTCCATTTTACACTCAGATTCCTTCCAAATTCCTCATCTACTCTTCTCTTACTTTCCTTCACTACTCTCTTCACCACCCTCTTACTCTCCACGTACCTCGCTCGTTTCTGTCTCTCGGAATCTTCATTCCCTCTACTACCCAACCACTCTCTATATGCTTTCTTCTTTTCTTCCACAGCTATTCTTACCTCTTCTGTCCACCATGCTGTACCTTTCACTCCCCTCCCTCTTCTCCTCACTCCACACACCTCCTCACATGCTGCACAGATCTCATCCTTAAACACCTTGCTCATCTCCTCCACTTCCTCCATAACTTCCAGGTCGAACCCACCTAGTCGTCTTTCCACTGCTCTCCTGTACTCCTCCCTGATTTCCTCCTCCTGCAACCTCTCCACCCTCCTCACCATTCCACCCTCCTCTCGCCTCCCTCCCGCTCTCCTCACCCACTTCTTTTGTATCCTAACCTTAGCTACCACTACATAATGATCAGACAGACCCCCTCCAATACCCCTATACACCCTAGCATCCATCACAGATTTCTTCATTCGTTCATCCACACATACATAATCAATCAATGACTTTCGTTCCACCACTGTCTTATCCTTCATCGTCAACATCCGTTTCCACGTGTACCTGTGGATCATTCTGTGTCGGAAGAAGGTGTTGGCTATCCACAGCCTCCTCCCTACACATATGTCCACAAGTGCACTACCATTCCCATTCACCTCTGATGGTACCCCCCACCCTCCCACCACTCCCTCAACTTTCCTATCATCCACCTTACCATTCATATCCCCAATCAGAAATATTCTTTCGTTCTTGTCAAACTTCTCCAGGCACGCCTCCACATTCATCCAGAACTCCTCTTTCTTTCTTTCAAGTATATCCTCTGTCGGGGCATACACGCATACAATCACCCAAGTTTGTATTCCTACTTTCATTCTCACCCACACAATCCTTGAACCCACAGACCCATACTCTCTTACACATTCCTTCCATTTGCTACTTACAAACAAACATGCACCTTCTCTCGCTGTTCCTTCACTCACTCCAGCACACACACCCATTCCACACTCCCACTCTCTCACATCTGAACCTTTCCATTTGGTCTCTGTCATTCCACATACATCCAGCCTGGCATTCACTAACACTTCCAGAACCTCTCTCTCTTTTGTGCCATCATTCATGCCACTAACATTCCACGTAGCCATTCTCAGAATGTCCGAAGGCATGTCCTTAGTCGGTCGTGGTTCGTCAACGTTGGTTCCGTTGGTTCCGTTGGTAATTGGATGCTATCGATTTATCACCTTTTTTGAAGATCGGAATTACATTTGCAAGCTTCCAAGCTTCTGGAACTAAACCTGTTTCTAATGACTTGTTAAATAAAAATGCTAATGGCCTACTTAACTCATCTCTGCATTCTTGTAATACTCTAGAATATACCTCGTCAGGACCAGGCGATTTTTGAGGTTTCACTCTGTCAATTTCCTTAACCCTTAATTAGAGGCTCACCACATAAGTCGAGTTAAATAAAGCTGGACTATGTGGCGGCGCTCGACATAGGTCAAGTGGCAATTTCAGCACGTAATGTTGCTGAGAGAGAGAGACAAGTGGTGGCAGGAGACTAGCGAGCGTATGACTGCTCCAGACCACCGCGGCGAACCTACTGACACGAATCTCAGCTCCCTCCTCCCTCTCTCACTCGCTACATACTGAATTATATGGGGAAAGTACCGAATTACATGCTTTTTGCACTCGCGTTGCACGGTTATTGCAAGAAAACTAGCCATCATAAAAGGATCGTTATGGTGTCATTCAAAAGCTCTGTTTATGCCCTTTCAGGGATAGGTACTTGTTTTACGTTCTGGGTCTTATTTAGGCATGAAAATGATCACGTAAACAGCCCTATTTTGGCTAAAAACACCCCGCTGGGCGGTACATATAAATAAACCGCATAGGCCGCTCGTAAGGTGTTAAGCACATCATTTCTACTTATACTAACTGTACTAAACATATTTTCTATACTATCACTATATACCATATTGACTTCTGGAATCTGTGCCAAATTTTCATTAGTGAAAACGGAAGAAACTGACTATTTAATGTACTGCACATTTCTAAATAATTTTCTGTTATTTCTCCTATTGAAGTTTTTAGGGGGCCTATTACATCTCTAACTTTAGATTTATATAGTTGGTAAAAAGCTTTAGGGTTATTTTTTGAGTCACTGGCTATTGTGACGTTAACCACTCCGTTAGAACCGCATGGCTTGTCCTACGGTGACTCGCTAGGATCGCCAGGGCAGTGGATGTGGCTACAGTTGATGTATTATTGTGTGCTTTATTTCATATGAAAGCTCGTGTCATGGGCAGTCCAGAAAGGCTCTTTGTTTTCGCCCATGTCAAGGCTTTATATATTTAATTACAAAGTATAAGTTTTATCATTATAGGAATGATAGGATTTGTGAGAGAGAGAGAGAGTGAGAGAGTAGAACAGAGTGAGAGGAGGCGCGCAGTGTTTTTTACCATGCTCGATGACATCATGGCTAGCTGGCCTCCTGGGGATTGGCTGGAGGACTTGATACCGCCCTGCCTACGCGGTCCAAGCTAGTGCCAGTATATATACAGCTACCTTGCCTCTCTCTCCCTCAGATCTGGTCTCTAGAACGCATCCTTCTTATCCCTTTGATATCTGTCCCCCTCCCTGCACCTGAGAACCTTTTCCTCTGCCTATCTCTCTCATTTCCCATATCTTTCACCACCTTTTATTAATATCATACCCCCTCTGGTTAACTCTGCATATTCAGCTTCATGCTGGCCAGTTGTATTGTGCGTTAAGGTCTCACATAACCCATGTATTTTAGTTGTTAAGATAAGTTGATCACGAAGCATTGGTTGGCATCCATATTGTTCAGTACCGCTTCCTATAATTATTAGTGTTCTGCTGGATTAGATAATGCTAGACTAGGAGTCTGATATTATAAGGTATTGTTTCCGATGGGTGCTGGCTTTAGTTAAAAGCTGCATGACATACCTGAGAACTGGAGTTGATTGGGTAAATTCTAGTCTGTGTGCCATTGAGAGTAGAGCATGCACGAATGAGGGCTTTTTGCCTATACCATTCTGCACTGTTCTAAGCTCGATTGTTTGTCTTTGAGGTACGCCAGGAGAACGCTTAATACTTCGGTATTAAGGTTTCTCAAGAGAGCTACCCTTCACTATAACGTAATACTTGACGCACAGACTTGAGATTTGTACTAGGCTATGCGGCATGCCATGCGCACCAGTATCTCGTATCATTGACTCTAGCTAGACTTTATCAGTCATAGTAGACATTAAGTATATTAAACCAATTACTCTTATTATGCATACCCGTTTATGATTACACAAGCATTTCGCAGCCTAGTTTGATGAATTGAAACACAAACGACTTAGGCTCTTTTTGTTGATAGGAATACTGCATTGTCGTGGCGATTATTAGTATTGTTGTAGCGTTTAGGATATTCTTGGCTCCGACTGCATTATATATCCTGCCTTTTGTGGGCATAGCCTGCACGAGCATTGTTCCGCTGCCTGCCTTTTTGGGTTCCATTTCCGATTCCATCTTGATAGCATCTAACATTTAAAGAAGATTCCTTGTTGGTGTTGAAGGACTTTAGTGCACTTTCTTTCATGCAGGAGTGCCTGACATTTATTGATTAAAGTAACGTAAGCTGTAACTTCTCTTACCACCTTACTTTGCATACCATAACCAAGCACCTTCGGTTATAGGTAGCAATAGGCTGTTTTCACATAACATTAAGCCTAGAGTAGACGCACATTTATTGAGAGTTTGATAACCTATTATTGCATATAGAACTCTGGAGAGTATTTGTGTTCTTTGTTCACTGGGAATATACATCAGAGGTTGGATCTAGCGCTTTCCGTTGTAGCATTTATGCCATTACTAGTCCAATGAATAAGATCGCTGATATATTTAAACCTCAGTCGTAACACTATCCTTATTTCATAATTTCATTTTGCTTTCCTAATTTCCTTTTTTACCTGTCTTGATAGAGTCTGATAGTATAATTATATGTAGATGATTTTCGCCTTTCTTTATTTTTCTATATATTCCTTTCTTTTTTCCTATAAGATCTATTAGCTTAGTAGTCATCCATTTTGGTTGGTTCATTCCATCCATTTTGGTTGGCAACGTTTATATAAACGATGTTTGTATGTAGGCTATGCGTCTATATGTATATGCTGTATGTAAGTATACATTATACAGTATGCGTGTACATATGTATATATAAGTATATATTATATATGTGAGTGTGTGTGTGTATATGTATATGTGTATGTGCGGGTATATATACAGCATATGTGGGTATATATGCATGCGTCTCAACAATTAATGTCCACCCATTCACATATTTATATTTGTATGTACTGTTATTAGGATATTACTATTTTATAATATTATTATTGAGACATATATAACTATTATTATCGTATTAATAGCATTAATATTATTACTGTCATTATAAATATTAATACTATTGCTATTCACTATAGATACATACCCCCTCTCATCCCCCCCACCCCTCCCCTGACCTGACCTCTTGTTGACCTAATAATAACACTCACCTGCACCACCCCTGCCCTCCACACCTGGATCACCCCACACCCCGATCCACCAGTATAGCTTTCCTCTTCTCTATAAATATAATGTATGCAATTATTTATACTAGCATAATAAGGCCTGGCAGTCCGATATTGACTGCAAAATCATGTAGGTTTATTAGCATTTAACCAATTTTCTTCTCTAGAGATAATTTTTTTAGGAATATCGGTAATTTAATGTATTAACAAAAAAATTCATAGGTGTAACAGGGTTCACCTCTTAGGAAAACATTCTCCTATACATATTGCATATATTGTAAATAATGTAACAAGGATAACCACTAATGGTGGAAATAAACTTAATATTAATATTATTATTACTCTCTCTCTCTCTCTCTCTCTCTCTATATATATATATATATATATATATATATATATATATATATATATATATATATATATATATATATATATCGGTATATATATATATATATACTGTATGTAGTAAAACTCGCTAGGAAAATTGAAACAATGGAATACCAAGCTTTCGTCTATTCTCTCAAGACATCTTCAGGGTAACACAAGAAAACAGGGAGAGAGTGAGGCTTAAATACCCGTCCTAAATCATCTGTGAGTTGCTAACTAGCATATAAATACAAACAGTGTTGCCAGCCTACTGCCTGTTGCCATATGTTTAGGAACATACTGATTGTATATACAAAATATATGTACATATATACATTGAAATATGCCTAACAATACAATCTAATCATATATACAATTTGATACACATCAATGAACTTGCAGATCCCTTTCAAACTGTTATCGTAACTTATGTAAATATGAAGAAATACATATAATTAAATATACATTCACATATACATACATACTGTATACACGCATGCATTACATACATACAAATACAAATTACATATACGTATAAGAACAAAAGAAAAATGGGAGTCTGCAGAAAGCCGATTAGTCACACCAGGCAGATCCTTCCCACACCCAACCCTAATTATAAGGCCGAATTATTGGCCCAACTCACTTATACTATGGACCCTGGGGACTGACCTTCCCAAAATGGTCAGATCAACATAAGGATAAAAGGAGTCTGTAGAAAACCGAATAGCCCCACACCTGGCATATCCCCCTCACAACTAAACAGTATATAAATTATACATAAACACACATATATACACACACCTACATACACACACATATGCTGTATACATACATAAACATACATATATACAATAATAATTACATGTTCAGTTGGCTCCTGACCTTTGACCAGTGAGGACGTCCCCAGTGACCGCTCATGACACACCTGTTTATCCCCTAGTGAGGTGAACAGTCTTAGTGATAGCTTGTGTTGATGAGATTGTCACCTCTTCCCATGTTCTCCACCTTTGTCTTGTTTTGCAAGAAAGGCTGGAGAATGTTGAGCTTGAGGTCCAATCTCTCAAGGACAAGAATCTAGCATTGCAGATGGCATTAGAGGAAACGAAAAATGCCACTGGTGTAGGAAACCCGGACTTTTCCTGGAAAGTGGTAGCTTCAAGTGGAACGAAGTGTACCTTGAAGAAGCAGTGTGTACCTGTAAACAACAAGTACAGCATCCTGGAGGACGAGGACGAGTGTGATGGAAGTGAAGGCAGACAGGGGGGAGAGGAGGAAGTCTGTTGCTGCTGCTACAACTGCTGCTACACCTGCTGCTACACGCGGTCAAAAGGAAAAAGCTAAGTCTGTTTTCATTGTCGGTGATTCATTGGTTAGATACCTTGGCAGGGCAACAAACTCTCAGGTTGGTAAAGTTGTCTGTGTGCCTGGTGCCGGAGTCGGGAGGGTGGCTGAGAAGATAGATGCTGTCCTGGAAGTGAGTGGGGAGGACCCCATCATCTTCCTCAATGCAGGGAGCAACGATATATGGAGATGCAGGACTGAGGAGTTGCTCTCCAAGTATCAGGAAATGTTGGAGAGGATCAAGGAAAAGGGTGGAGTTCCTGTGGTAAGCAGTATCCTACCAAGAAGAGGGGTAAGGAAGGTATGGTCCTCCAGGGCTATTGGTGTAAATAGCCGGCTGGAGAAGTATTGCAAGGCAAATACTATTCCATTCCTGGATAACTGGTCCCTCTTTTATGGTAAGGATGAACTGTATGCCCAGGATGGAGTACATCTCTCTCGACTAGGAGTTTCGACCTTGGCCAGCTCACTCGACAAGATTGTTGCGGGGTTTCGTTAAAAAAACCTGGGTGTGTAAGTAAAATACTGTCTCCATATGGAGCAGGTACTTCATGTGACAAACCAGTGAGTAAAATAGAAATAATCAGTCAAGATAGTGCGGATATAGTGATGTGTAATAGTAGTATCGATAACACTACACATGCAACTGATAGTAAAGATGAGAATACTGATAGAGTAGAATTTCCGTCTAGAGCTAGTAGTTCAACAGGGAATAATAAGTTAGCTAAACACAATAGACAATTAGTTGCAAATAAAAGTAATAGGTTGAGGGTATATTATACAAATTGTAGGAGTTTATATAACAAAATGAACGAACTTAGAGCACTCGTTAGCACAGAAAATATAGACATAATAGCGCTAACTGAAACGTGGATTAATACAGAATCTAGGCATTTTTTAGCAGAATTTGATATTCCAGGATAAAGTTTGTTTAAATATGACCGAACAAGTAGGAGGGGCAGTGTTTGTCAGGAGTACATTAAAATGCTGTATTAAATCAGGTATTTGACTAAATAATGATAATGAAAGTGTTTGGGTAGAGGTTAACGAAGGTAGTGAGACCATAGTTATTGGAGTTATATATAGACCGCCTAATATGAGTAGAAATGGCGGAACATCGTTATGGGAGGAAATTAAAATAGCATCAAGGTTTAGCAATGTGTGCATTATGGGGGATTTAAATTTTCCGAACATTGATTGGCAGCACCAAATAGGCGACTCCGTTTCAGTAGAGTTTATTGAGGTTGTACAAGGTATTTTTTTATTTAAATTCATAGATACGCCGACTAGAGGTATTAATATTCTTGATTTAGTTTTCAGTAACAATGAACATATGATAAATAATGTAGAGATTGGCGACCACCTAGGAAATAGCGATCATAAATCTATTTATTTTAATATACAATGGACAGGGAATGCTAAAGAGAATACGACACTTATCCCAGATTTCAGAAAAGCCGATTATGTTGGGCTAAGAAGAGACTTAAGGGTGGACCCTATTGTTAAGCAATTAAGTCAGGATATGCCAGAGTTAAACTTGCCACCTACATATAACCAGTTTATTGCTTCACTCCACAATGCTCAAAATAAATATATCCCTAAAAGAAGATTTAGATCGACGCAGAACCAACCAAAATGGATGACTAATAAGCCAATAGATCTTATAGGAAAACAAAGGAATATATAGAAAATAAAGAAAGGCGAAAATCATACTATCAGACTCTATCAAGACAGGTCAAAAAGGAAATCAGGAAAGCAAAACGAAATTATGAAATAAGGATAGCCAGTGACTCAAAAAATAACCCTAAAGCTTTTTACCAACTATATAAATCTAAAGTTAGAGATGTAATAGGCCCCCTAAAAACTTCAATAGGAGAAATAACAGAAAATTATTTAGAAATGTGCAGTACATTAAATAGTCAGTTTCTTTCCGTTTTCACTAATGAAAATTTGGCACAGATTCCAGAAGTCAATATGGTATATAGTGAGAGTATAGAAAATATGTGAAGTACAGTTAGTATAAGTAGAAATTATGTGCTTAAGGAAATTGACAGACTGAAACCTCAAAAATCGCCTGGTCCTGACGAGGTATATGCTAAATTCTAGAGTATTAACAGAATGCAGAGATGAGTTAAGTAGCCCATTAGCATTTTTATTTAACAAGTCATTAGAAACAGATTTAGTTCCAGAAGCTTGGAAGCTTGCAAATGTATTTCCGATCTTCAAAAAAGGTGATAAATCGATAGCATCCAATTACCGTCCCATTAGTCTCACATCAATCATAGGAAAGTTGCTAGAGTCTATTATTGCTAGGAAAACTAGAAGCCACGTAGTACAATTTAACTTACTAAATTCTTCTCAGCATGGATTTACTCAGGGACGTTCTTGCCTTATTAATTTGCTTAGCTTTTTCTCAGAGGTATATGAAGCAGTAGATAGTGACAAGTCATGATATTATATATTTTGATTTCAGTAAAGCTTTCGACAGAGTCCCTCATGAGAGATTGATGAGAAAGGTTGAGGCACATGGAGTAGGAGGGTCGTTGTTGGGATGGATTAGGTCATGGCTAATTGGTAGGAAACAAAGAGTCAGCATAAATGGTACCAAGTCAGATTGGGTAGCAGTCAAAAGTGGTGTCCCCCAGGGATCGGTATTAGGTCCCCTGTTGTTTCTTATATACATAAATTACCTAGATTTAGGTATAACTAGTAGGATAAGTAAATTCGCAGACGATACTAAAATGGGGAGATCAATTGATTCAGATAGCGATATAGAGTGCCTCCAAAGGGATCTAGATACCTTACATGAATGGTCAGTAAATTGGCTGATGAAGTTTAACATTGACAAATGTAAGGTATTAAAGATAGGGGAAGATGCAAACAAATGTTAAATATAAACTAGCTAATTTAGAATTAGAGAAAATTCTGACTGCGAGAAAGATCTAGGTGTGTTTGTTAGCAATTATTTGAAGCCTAGAAAACAGTGTATAAGCGTTCGTAATAAGGCAAACAGGATTATCGGGTTCATATCTAGGAGTGCGAGTAACAGAACTGCTGATGTTATCTTAAAACTTTACTTGTCATTAGTGAGACCCCATATGGATTATGCTGTCCAATTTTGGTGTCCTTATTACAGAATGGACATAGATTCATTGGAGAGAGTACAGCGTAGAATGACAAAAATGATACATATTATTAGAAATCTTCCGTATGAAGAAAGGTTGAAGAAATTAGGTATACATTCGTTAGAGAGACGCAGAGTTAGAGGGGATATGATAGAGGTGTTCAAGTGGGTTAGTAGGATTAACAAAGGGGACATGACAAATGTACTAAAGCTCAGTGATAGCGAAAAAACTCGTACCAATGGATTCAAATTAGATAAATTTCGTTTCAGAAAAAATATAGGCAAACATTGGTTTGGTAACAGAGTTGTAGATGGGTGGAATGGACTACCAGGTGCTATAGTGGGATTAAAAACGGTAGGGAGCTTTAAAATAAAATTGGATAAGCATATGGACGAGAAGGGTTGGGTGTGAGGGGGGATCAGCCGGGTTGGGCCAATCAGTGCTCTGCAGACCCCCGTAATCCTGCGTTAATCTCTAACCGTTTTGGTAAGATGATCCTTAGGTTATTAGAGTGTTGAGCCTATAATTGGGCTTTGTAATTGGGGTTGTGTGGGACAGGGATCTGCCTTGCTTAGGCCAATCGGCTTTCTGCAGACTCCCATTTTCTTATATTCTTATGTTCTTATAATTATTATAAAACAAAAAACAAAACAAGGAAAATACATAGTGATAATACCTCATGTGTATAGTATTAATAAGATACCTAACTATCTAATACTATGATAAAAGGGTCAGACGTCAAACTACAAGCTGATTCAATCTATGATCTGACGGTCTGGACATCTATTTCTAGGTCTTTTTATTTTATAATTTTCATTGAGATTTAGCAGGATGTTATCTATTTTATAAAGGCCATCATTTAGATTCATAGTGATTCTACATTTTCTGATTATTGTATATACAGTATGTATGTTTATGTATGTATACAGTAAATGTGTGTGTATGTAGGTTTGTGTATATATGTGTTTATGTATAATTTATATACTGTTTAGTTGTGAGGGGGATATGCCAGGTGTGGGCTATTCGTCTTTCTACAGACTCCTTTTATCCTTATGTTGATCTGACCATTTTGGGAAGGTCAGTCCCCAGGGTCCATAGTATTAGTGAGTTGGGCCTATAATTCGACCTTAAAATTAGGGTTGGGTGTGGGAAAGATCTGCCTTGTGTGACCAATCGGCTTTCTGCAGACTCCCAATTTTCTTTTGTTCTTATATATGTAATTTTTATTTGTATGTATGTAATGTATGTGTGTATACAGTATGCATGTACAGTATATGTGTATGTACAGTATATATATGTAATTATATATATTTCTACATGTATATGTATTTCTTCATATACAGTATACATAAGTTACGATAACAGTTTGAAAGGGATCTGCAAGTTCATTGATGTGTATCAAATTGTATATATGATTAGATTGTATTGTTAGGCATATTTCAATGTATATATGTACATATATTTTGTATATACAATCAGTATGTTCCTAAAAATATGGCAACAGGCAGTAGGCTGGCAACACTTTTTGTATTTATATGCTAGTTAGCAACTCACAGATGATTTAGGACGGGTATTTAAGCTTCACTCTCCCCCTGTTTTCTTGTATTACCCTGAAGATGTCTTGAGAGAATAGACGAAAGCTTGGTGTTCCATTGTTTCAATTTTCCTAGCAAGTTTTACTACATAATTTGATCACACGTATTTGTGATTTTACCTTCATATATATATATATATATATATATATATATATATATATATATATATATATATATATATATATACTGTATATATATATATATATATTTTTTTTTTTTTTTTTTTTCTCCAACTACTCCCTCTTGGGCATAGGCTGATAGCCCTTATACACTACACCGCTGAACAACGTGAGGCCCGTGAGGTCTTGTTCCAGTCTAGGGAGTGAGACATGCGAAGCACCCTGGCTCGAAGCAACTCCATCTCTGAAGCTGCTTCGCCTCTGCGCTTCACTGTCTCATCCCCCACACTCAGACCATCACTCTCAGAATGCCACCTATTGAGCAATTAACTCACTAAGCATTGCCCCCCTGTTACATATTTTGAATATGGGAATATTCATACAATGCTATTTAATCAGGGAACAATGAGGGTATTTTTTTGGCATTTCGGTGTGCTGTGGTAATGCACTGAAACTAGGTACAGCACAGATTCCATCCCAATAATATAAGAACATAAGAAAATGGGAGTCTGCAGAAAGCCTATTGGCCTAAGCAAGGCAGATCCCTGTCCCACACAACCCCAATTACAAAGCCCAATTATAGGCTCAACACTCTAATACCCTGAGGATCATCTTACCAAAACGGTTAGAGATTAACGCAGGATTACGGGGTCTGCAGAGTACTGATTGGCCCAACCCTGCTGATCCCCCTTCACACCCAACCCTTCTCGTCCATATGCTTATCCAATTTTATCTTAAAGCTCCCTATCGTTTTTAATCCCACTATAGCACTTGGTAGTCCATTCCACCCATCTACAACTCTGTTACCAAACCAATATTTGCCTATATCTTTTCTGAAACGAAATTTATCTAATTTGAAACCATTGGTACGAGTTCTTTCGCTATCACTGAGCTTTAGTACATTTGTCATGTCCCCTTTGTTAATCCCACTAACCCACTTGAACACCTCTATCATATCCCCTCTAACTCTGCGTCTCTCTAACGAATGTAAGCCTAATTTCTTCAACCTTTCTTTATACGTAAGATTTCTAATATTATGGATAATTTTTGTCATTCTACGTTGTACTCTCTCCAGTGAATCTATGTCCATTCTGTAATAAGGACACCAAAATTGAACAGCATAATCCATATGGGGTCTCACTAATGACAAGTAAAGTTTTAAGATAACATCAGCAGTTCTGTTACTCACACTCCTAGAGATGAACCCGAGAATCCTGTTTGCCTTGTTTCGAACGCTTATACATTGTTGTCTAGGCTTCAAATCATTGCTATCAAACACACCTAGATCTTTCTCACAATTCGAGTTTTCTAATTCCACATTAGCTAGTTTATATTTAACATTTGTATGCATCTTCCCTATCTTTAATATCTTGCATTTGTCAATGTTAAACTTCATCTGCCAATTTACTGACCATTCGTGTAAGGTATCTAGATCCCTTTGGAGGCACTCTATATCTCTATCTGAATCAATTGTTCTCCCCATTTTGGTATCGTCTGCAAATTTACTTATCCTACTAGTTATACCTAAATCAAGGTCATTTATGTATATAACAAACAACAGAGGACCTAATACAGACCCCTGGGGGACACCACTTTTGATTGTTCCCCATTGTGACTTCGTGCCATTTATGCTGACTCTCTGCTTCCTACCAATTAGCCATGGCCTAATCCATCCCAACAACGCCCCACCTATTCCATGCGCCTCAACCTTTCTCATCAATCTCTCATGGGGGACTCTGTCGAAAGCTTTACTGAAATCTAAATATATTATATCATATGACTTGTCATTATCTACTGCTTCATATACCTCTGAGAAAAAACTAAGCAAATTAGTAAGGCAAGAACGTCCCTGAGTGAATCCATGCTGAGAAGAATTTATTAAATTAAATGTATCTAAGTGGTTTCTAATTTTACTAGCAATAATTGACTCTAGTAGCTTTCCTATGATTGATGTAAGACTAATGGGACGGTAATTGGATGCTATTGATTTGTCACTTTTTTTGAAGATCGGAACTACGTTTGCAAGCTTCCAAGCTTCTGGAATATACCTGTCTCCAATGACTTGTTAAATAAAAATGTTAATGGGTAACTTAACTCATCCCTACATTCTTTTAATACTCTAGCATATACCTCATCAGGACCAGGCGATTTATGAGGTTTCAGAGTGTCAATTTCCTTAAGCACATCATTTCTACTTATAGTAACCGTACTTAACCTATTTTCTATACTATCGCTATATACCTTACGGACTTCTGGAAACTGTGCCAAATTTTCATTAGTGAAAACGGAAAGAAATTGACTATTTAATGTACTGCACATTTCTAAATCATTTTCTGTCATTTCTCCTATCAAAGTTTTAAGGGGACCAATTACATCTCTAACCTTGGATTTATATAGTTGGTAAAAAGCTTTAGGATTATTTTTTGAGTCATTGGCAACCTTAATTTCATAATTTATTTTTTCTTTCCTAATATCCTTTTTTACCTGTCTTGATAGATTCTGATAGTAAGCAAGTAGGTAAATTTCGCCTTTCCTAATTTTTCTATATATTCCTCTCTTTTGTCCTAGAAGATCTAATAGTCTATTATTCATCCATTTGGGTTGGTTCTGTGTTGATCTAAATTTTCTTTTGGGGATGTATTTATTTTGTGCATTGAATACTGACTCGATAAAATTATCGTATGTATCTACCAAGGTTGGCGTCTTTTCCTGACTTAAGATGACAGGTGCCTGAGAAGGGGTACACTCATTTGGACACCTGGATCGACTTAATTTTTTGACCATAGGGTCAGCTAATAGGGCTCTTCTTAACCCACCATAATTGGCTTTTCTGAAGTCAGGTATTAATGTTGTATTCTCTCTGGTATTACCTTTCCATTGTATATTAAAATACACAGAATTGTGGTCACTATTTCCTAGGTGGTCCCCTATCTCTACATTATTTACCATATGTTCATTGTTACTGAAAACTAAATCGAGAATATTATTACCTCTAGTCGGCGTATCTATGAATTGAAATAAAAAACTATCTTGTACTACCTCTATAAACTCCTCAGAATCAGAGTCTCCTATTTGATGCTGCCAATCTATATTCGGAAAATTAAAATCCCCCATAATGCACACATTGCTAAACCTTGATGCCATTTTAATTTCCTCCCATAATGACGTTTCGTCATTTCTACTCATATTTGGCGGTCTATACATAACTCCAATAACTATGGTCTCACTACCTTCGTTAACCTCTACCCAAACACTTTCATTATCGTTATGTAGTCTAATACCTGATTTAATACAGCTTTTTAATGTACTCCTGACAAACACTGCTATACCGCCACCCCTCTTACTTGTTCGGTCATATTTAAACAAACTATATCCTGGTATATCAAATTCTGCTAAAAAATGCCTGGCTTCTGTATTAATCCACGTTTCAGTTAGCGCTATTATGTCTATATTTTCTTTGCTAACAAGGGCTCTAAGTTCGTTCATTTTGTTACATAGACTCCTACAGTTTGTGTAATATACTCTCAATTTACTTCTTTTCTTTATACCTAATTTATCTTTATTTCTAATGACATTTCCATCTTCCGTTGCACCATCACTACTATCATTTGCAATATAGTCATCATTTTTAGCATGAGACTGAATGTCCTTATCGCTTTCGCCTGACGCTAAAATTGTTTCATTTAACCTCTCACACTCTCAATATTTCTGTTCAAAACCCCACAACCACCCTATCTAAAGATCTAGCTAATGTAGAAACCCCTAACCGTGAAAGATGAACTCCATCCCTTGCGTACATCCCATCTCTCCCATAGAAACTATCCCAGTTATCAATGAATGGTATTGCTTTTTCTTTGCAATATTTCTCCAAATGGCAATTGACACCAATCGCCCTGGATGTCCATTCCTTGGGAACTCCTCTTCTGGGTAGGATAAATGTACTACAGGGATCCCTCCCTTCATCCTAACCGTATCTAACACATCCCGATACTGCTGCAGCAGTTCCTCACTTCTACCCTTACCAACATCGTTACTCCCGGCACTGAGACAGATAATGGGGTTATCTCCACTATCTTCCAAGATGTGGTCCATCTTCTCCAAAACCCTCCCAACTCCATGGCCAGGGAGACACACAACCTTCCTAAGTTTAGTGCGGGTAGCCGTAACTAAATGTCTTACCATGGAGTCGCCCACAATCGACACAGACTTACCTTCTCGGGACACAGACTTACCTTTCCCTCGGGAGGATCCAGCAGCTGCAGTTGGAGAACCCCAGGTGGTGGCAGAAGCTCCCTTGGTGGTGGTGGTGGTGGTGGTAGGTAGCACAGCGTCAGCTGTTGGAGCTGAGTCGGCGGCAGGCACTTCGGCTAACCCTCCCTTATCCTGACTATCTTTTCCCTCACATTCGTCTCGCAAAGGAGAGAATGTATTTGTCACACTCATACCTATTCTACTATCCTGCTTCTTGAGTGTGACTTTCCCACCCGTATTTTTAACAACCTGCCATGAATACAATTTTTCATCAACTTCCTCCCTTTTCCCGACTTAATTTCCTCTTGGCTAAGCTTGAAAGCTAGATTTTCGTCTTTAATTAAATCCACTTCCCTCTGAAGTTTAACATTAACCTCCCTTAGAGCCAAGACCTCTTCCTTCACCACAACCATCTCTTCCCTTACCTGGAGAATAAGATGATGCAGTTCAGTAAAGGACTCGCACTCCATACCTGACATGATCCCTAAAAGCTTAGCGAGGAGCAAACAACTAAGTACAGAAAACAAAAACAAATAAGTCAACTAACAGCTAAAAACTGAGCTAAAACACTTATATATACACGGGTGCACTGCCTCCAAACACAGGTAGGTGCGTATGGTCACTGGGTCACGAGCAGGTGGTCCGGGCAGGAACTCAAATTAACACAACCTCCTCCTGTCACTGACTGAACTGAACTGACTGAATCTTCCCATTGACATATTGGGATTCGAACCTGGGTCCATTGGATTACCAGTCCAGTGGCAAGACCACTCTGCCACACCTCCCCTTAAATATATATATATATATATATATATATATATATATAGAGAGAGAGAGAGAGAGAGAGAGAGAGAGAGAGAGAGAGAGCCTGTGTGAGGGGCAGAGGGTGGACATTAGTGTGTCTTATTAAGGGAGTGTGGTAAAGGGTCTATACTATTCTATAGAGTAGGATCAGGGATTACACAGCCACCACTGATGAGACATTCATTCACTCTCACTCACACCTTCCTCGATGGCTGGCTTTATAAGGGTGGAGGGTTTATATATTGGTGTATGTATGTGTGTTAGAGAGAGAGAGAGAGGGTGCGTGTGTGTGTGAGAGAGTGAGACTGTAAGAGGGGTAGAAGCAGGTTGGAATTAGTTTGTCATAGTAAGGTAGTGTGGTGTAGGGCCTATATAGAGGAGCTAGGATAACACGGCCACCACTGACGAGACATTCAGACACTCTCACACTTTGGTTGGTTTGACTGGCTCCCCTTCTTCCTCATCTTTGGTTGGTTTGACTGGCTCCCCTTCTTCCTCATCTTTGGTTGGTTTGACTGGCTCCCCTTCTTCCTCATCTTTGGTTGGTTTGAGACCTTCTTCCTCATCTTTGGTTGGTTTGACTGGCTCCCCTTCTTCCTCATCTTTGCTCCATTAGTGTTCACATTGTAAGATGTCCGGCCCACTAGTTTGGCGATTTTAAGACCTTTCACCCCCACTTCTTTGTCATTATATTTACTTTAAAACACATTAGGTGCCAATTTTTCGATAGAAAAGTGTACGAATTTATCTTGAAGTGGGGGTCTTGGGGTGTTTTAAAATAATATATAATATAAATAATATATAAGCCCAACTGGCTTTACAGGGACCGTTCGTCTGCAACTTTCGGACAATCCAGAAATATATCCAGAGACCATCAATGACTCATAAAATCCTTACTGTTTCTATCTGTTGATCTAGGATGGTCTTGTTTAGTAAATGTACACCTTTGAATGGGCTTGATTAGCTCTTGTACTTCATGTTAAGCTATTTATTACATGACTCCCAAAAGATGACGGTATTTATTAGCTATTCCCACCGGTCACCTGCACGATAATAACCGGTACGATAGATGCTTTTTGTTTGTTTTGTATATATATATTAAGGGGGGCAGTGGTTATTTTCGGGTCTACTTATATATTTATATATTTATGTTATACTAGTGTCCTCGCTAGACCTCCTTCAAGCTTTAATAAAAACCTAGACCCCCCTGCAAGATAAATTTGTAAATTTTAAGGTAGAAACATGTGCTGGCCGAAAGCCAGTTCCTCCTAAAATTACAGGCTCGCTATCGCTCGATAGCAAAAATAGACACCTAAATGGCACAAAATGTGTTTATGTTGACACAAAAATGGGGTGAAAGTTTTTTAAATCGCCAAACTAATGGAAGGAACATCTTAAAATCTCAAAACTAATAGAACTATACATGATGGAGACAAAACAACTACCTCCCGTGTAAGTTTACAATATTCAGTGTTTTTTTCTTGTTACACGTAGTTTTTACAGGTGATCTAATAATGCCATTGTTCGGTCTTATTTTGGTATCACGAAATCTCAAAACTCATGAGCTAAATAACGCAAAGTTTGGCGGCTACATACCGGTACTTGCATTTACTCTATAGTACATATGTTATAAAGTTTAAAATTGGTACCTCCTTTTGTGTTTGTCTGTGTATCTCGAGTGTTTTTTGTTTCCATATTTGGAATAGGTTTCTTAACCCTTTCACCGTCCTTTTAATGTTATTCCTGTCAGTGCGGTACCGTCCTTTGAACTTTATTCGGGTTACTGTTAGACAATTTAATTCCGTTTAAGCAGAGCCTCCAGCAATTAACAGGCTTCGAAGTGTCTCACGTACATAACCCATTTTACTACCACAGTTGTCTAAATAGAGCTAGAATAAATTTAGATAGACGCTGCCGGTACAGTAGGGGTTAAAATTACTAACGAATATTAATGGTGCAAGGTCAATATCTTCATATGTCCCCACTCACACACCGTACAGCATAATGGAATACGTTAAGACAGGGGGATATATTCGGTCATTTATAAATATAATGAAACACAGTAATGGGAAAGTTGCTCGATATATGGAATAAAACTGCATGTACATTCATGTTTCCATAATATCAAGCTACTTTCACTTGTTTTTGTTTAAATTATATTTTATCCATATTGTATTGTTCTATGTGTAAGCGACATAAAGCGTAGCAAATTACATATGAGTAAATCCCACTAGTCATTAAGGACGAATATATATGAAACAGGCAGGCACGGAAAAAATAACAGGGATACAGGAAGCAAAATGTGAAAGGAAATCCGAACTGACACAGAAAATGAGAGGGAATGAGACACAAAAGTGAAGGAACATGTAATGAAAACAAACAGAATAATTAGGGCAGACGACCGGGAATAGAGGGAGAAACTTGATACCGAGGTGGAAATAATGAGAGAGAGAGAGAGAGAGAGAGAGAGAGAGAGAGAGCAATACATGTGATCAATTTGCAGTAACAATAATTAACATCAATATACTTTGGATACATTTTATCATGAAGGAAGCTAAATTATAGTCAAGAAAGATGACAAAAAGATTGTTGATACAAAATGAAAACAACGATCAATGAAAAACAATTTATTTTATTTTCTATCTTATTTTTTCTGTTAATAACATAACCCGTCTAGTCATAACATCAAGAACGTAATTAGATGAAGGGTGTATTTTTCTGGTCCCCTTTCTTATGTTTAGCCTCATTAGTTTTGACATGTTAAGATGTTTGCCGAATGAGTTTGGCGATTTTAAAACGGTTTGCTTTATTTCTTCGTCTATTTTTAAACCTCTCGTGCTATTTAAGGGTCAATTTTTCCTGGTGAGCGAAAGGGAGCTGGCAAGTTGGGTGAGATCGGCATTTCTCTACCAAAACATGCACACATTTATCTCGAAGTGGTGGTCTTGCATATTATATTGTTGTTAGTTATTTGTATCTTTTGTATTTTGTTGTTAAGCTTGATAGAAATCTGGGGAGCAAACTAAATAGACAATAATATCCCCTGAACAGGAAGACAATTTTACTGGAATTATATAAAGAAACGGAATTACGAAATGAAAATGTTAAAGTAAGAAAGGCATGGCACCACAAATCTCCGAAAAGACAGAATAATGTGAAATAAAGACTTCGGTATAAAGGAATTCCCGGGTTAGGGTGAGAGTAACGACGGGATACAATACAATACTTTACACAACACAACTACGTCCCACCAATAGTGGTACCGTAATAATGTGTTTCGTATTTAGTTTAAACGTAGTTTATCAATGCGTTTCGTATATAATGTATTTGTTAATACATTAATATACAGTTTAATACCTAGTGATTTTCTCTGATTCTTTGTACGTTTTTTAATATATTTTTCCTTTACTCAATCTTAATAAAAACATTTTACATAATTTAATCCCTGTGTTGTTTACGAGAACCCATTCTAATTTCGTGCGTTATTTTGCAATGTAATTTCGTTCCCGTCGTTTGGTATTCAGTTAAGGCATTACCGTACCGTACTTAACATACATATATATATATATATATTTTAACACCTAGTGATTTCCTCTGATTCCTGTAAATATTTTAATCTGTCTTTTAAATTCTCCCTCTTTAATCAAAATAATTACATATCACCTACCGGTACACGTTTAATATATTAGGTATTAATATTTAGCAAATGTTTATGTACGGCCTTTTTGTCTTTATCTTAAGATGAAGATGGCTTGTGTTATGCTGCCAATGAAGATGTTCATCTCAGAGCTGGTTATATACTCTTTCTCTCTCTCTCTCTCTCTCTCTCTCTCTCTCTCTCTCTCTCTCTCTCTCTCTCTCTCTCTCTCTCTCAGTTAGTAGAAGGGGATGTAGACAAACAACACTAACTCGTAAATAGCCTTTTACTGACAAAATTACTGAAAGTATCATTGGATAAAATACAATATCAACCTGTAAGTGCTATTTTATCTTGGTCCAATATGCTTTATACAATATTTACCTGTAAGTGCTATATTATCTTGGTCCAATATGCTTTATACAATATTTACCTGTAAGTGCTATATTATCTTGGTCCAATATGCTTTATACAATATTTACCTGTAAGTGCTATATTATCTTGGTCCAATATGCTTTATACAATATTTACCTGTAAGTGCTATATTATCTTGGTCCAATATGCTTTATACAAACTTTACCATTAATATTTGCACAAAATGTCAACCATTTTTATCGATACCAAATACGAAGATCGATCGTTGTATAAATGTGTATGTAGGTGTATATACAGTAGTCCTTGTGATAGACTACATGCACTTAATTCACTATAACCTGACCAAAAATCTCGACCCCTATCCTCCTGTAACTAAAAAATAGGCTAGAACAAACGGGCTGAACATTTTCCACGTGTATTTCCAAGATGACTCTTCCCAAATAGTGGATATAATAGTTAGGTTGTTCTATAGTCACCTTCGAGTTACAAGAGGATGGGTTTCATAATTGTTGCTGTAGTTATACTGAATGAACTCCAGTACACTCGGGTGCCATAGTCTCTAGCCCACTCATTATAATTCGTGGACCCCCTACGTCTTTCTTTATGCAATTTGAGTGATATGCATTGATGTTTGGATATAATTTTATTTGTCTTTAATATTATAAGCTATATAGTTTTGTACTTGATACACTAATATTCATAAATTCGTGTCCATAGATATAATTCCATTATTAGTAATAGGTAAAGTCCATTACTATCTGTGAGTGCGTTAGAGGCTATGGTATCCGAGTATACCAGACACATAATTATCATATTTATTACCTTAATGATATTTCCTACATAATTATGACTATATCGATACTCTTTATCCTAGCATAACCACACCTAACTGTTACAAATCTAAATTAGTTGATGTTATTTAACCCCTTGAGGACCAAGACGCGTTTTACCAGTTTATTTGGGCTATTATTAGACGATATACATTTAAGTTGGGAAGGTAATATTGAAGTCAGAAGGGTAATTGACCACTTGCGAGTTTCAGGCTATAAGGAAGTTGGAGCCGTGAACATCGATATTAAACAGAAATGCAATAATTATGTAAGTTCCTAATGGATAAATGGTATGTTTAATTGAGTTTTATGTATTTATAAATGTACTACAACCGTATTTTAGCTGTATATTATGTCACATATCGTTATATAAAGCGGCAACTTCCTTATAGAACGAAACTCGCAAGTCGGCAATTGAGATAGTCTTAATATACCGGTACACAGATAGTCTTAATATACCGGTACACATATAGTCTTAATATACCGGTACACAGATAGCCTTAATATACCGGTACACAGATAGTCTTAATATACCGGTACACAGATAGTCTTAATATACCGGTACACAGGTAGTCTTAATATACCGGTACACAGATAGTCTTAATATACCGGTAAACAGATAGTCTTAATATACCGGTACACAGATAGTCTTAATATACCGGTACACAGATAGTCTTAATATACCGGTACACAGATAGTCTTAATATACCGGTACACAGATAGTCTTAATATACCGGTACACAGATTCTTCACATGCTGTGTAAACTTGTTTAATCAGAGCAAGAATGTACTGTCAAAATTCGTCAATGATCCTCAAGAGGTTAATAAATATTTATACAGATGCAAAAATATGAGTCCAATATACAACAGACTAGTTGGTAGGGCCCTCATCGTTAGTTCAATGTAATGCAATGGTGCCATGTATATCAGTGCGGCTTTGATTAACCCTTTCTGTACCGGCGGTCTTTTTAACTTTATTCTAGCTATATTTAGACGTTGTTCTGCAGTTTAAGAATAATCTGTGGTAGTAAGAAGGGTTAAGTGAGATAGTTTGAAACCTGTAAATTGCTGGAGGCCTTTCTTTAATTGAATACAATTGTCTTATAGTAGCCAGAATAAAGTTAAAGGGACGTTACCGGTATTGTACGGGTTAACATGACCAGCACAAATAGTGTTAAGTATAATTGTTAACTGTTTCTTTGAATGCTGGTCTCCTTTTCTGAATCCAGCCAAAAAATTATCAAAGATCCACATACCAGGATATGGTGAGCGGTCTTAAGGGGAGATTTCCACTTGATGGATTTTTTTCTTTGCCCCTTTCTCCCTCAAGTTTAGCCCCATTTAATTTTTTAATTTAAAGACGTTCGTCTCATTAGTTTGGCGATTTTAAGAAGTTTCACCCCATTTATGTCACTTTTAAGACCTTTCGTCCCATTTAGGTGTCGATTTTTTCCGGGTGAGCGATAGCGAGCCTGTAATTTAAGAGGAACCGGTCTTCGGCCGGGACATTTCTCTACCGAAAAATTTACAAATTTATCTTGAAAGGGGGTCAAGGGGGTGTAATATCAAACTTGATGGAAGTCTAGGAAACACACTAAATACCTCCCCTTAAGCTAAGTATACTCTATCAACTTTGATTGACTAATACCATAGTCTAAAGACGTGATTTTCCGGTCCCGTCGCAAGACCACCGTCTCAACCGAGCCGTCGCAAGATCATCACAAGACGGGAAAAACAACACAGGCTTGCTCCAAGCCAGGCACCATTTTACAAATATATAGGCTAGGCTATACAACTTCCAT
The DNA here is from genome assembly GCA_032716605.1 of Paralithodes platypus. Taxonomy (NCBI): domain Eukaryota; kingdom Metazoa; phylum Arthropoda; class Malacostraca; order Decapoda; family Lithodidae; genus Paralithodes; species Paralithodes platypus. The sequence goes on from CM064558.1 coordinate 9,840,359, forward strand.
TTCATTGTAATAACATTCAATGTAATTATCATAAGGATTATATAAATGCAATTCTGATGTGAAAAAAACAATCGGTAAATAGCATAGCCTAGGCCTAGTCACAGCTGGGGTTTGTTGTTTCGTGGACAAAATCTAACCAGGCGTACTGTCCCACATTAATTTATTATCAACAATTGGATATTCGTTACTGTGGGCTCTTATTACTCTACTTCCTAATAATAGGCAAGTAAATTATAAGATAATGTTTGGATAAACAAATATACCGAAATAAATTAGAATGAAGAAACAGTAAGTTGAGTGAGATGTTTCAGCTTGCCGTCAACCCAGCTCCGGAGCTCTCTTGCCGTCGCAAGAAAATATTGGTGTCTCGCTTGCTAAAGGTGGGCTTGCGACGGGACCGGAAAAACAGTTTTCGGGGATAAGTTTGAATTTACCACCCAGAGCGAATCTATACATGGTACTTTTAGAAGCAGACTGACTTCATCTTGCGACGATGGTCTTGCGACGGGACCGGAAAATCACGTCTTTGAGACGTGATATTAATGACGGCCCAGTAAGGGGCACAGTGCGTCCCTGTATTGAGTATTGATAGTAAATGATATCCTTGTTGGTGGAACTTTGATAATGTGGTTGACTACAGGAAAGACGTTCAGCGTTTAGAGGGGGGGGGGGGGAAGGGTTATGTATTTTATATTTTATATTAGGCTAAGGTAGATTAGGTTAGGCTTAAGTTAAGTTAGAATAGGTTTGGTTTAGGTTAGGTTAAGCTAATCAAGATATGTGACGCTAAAGGTTGGGGAAGTGATTATGAGTCAAATTACTTATATCGAAGTAATAATTAATGTATTTAAATTATTGTTTATGCCCTTTTGATTACCACTATGACAAGTTGCAGATGGACTTTGAAAATCAGCTATACAGTTACTATAAACATATATTATCATGTCACCTACCAAATCAAGATGTGAAGGAGGAAGGGTATATTTATTGGTCGATTTAGTTATATATTTATTAATCTTTTAGTTTCCTCCCTAGACTTCCATCAAGCTTAACAAAAACATCCCCAATATCTCCTTGTAGATAAATGTGTGCATTTTTTGGTAGAAAAATGTCCCGGCCGAAGGCCGAGTCCACTTAAAATTACAGGTTCGCTATCGCTCGCCAGGAAAACATCGCACCTAAATAACACGAAGGGTCATAATATTTACGAAGAAAGGGATCGAAAGTCTTAAAATCACCAAACTAATGGGCCGAACGTCTTAAAATATGAAACTCATGGGGCTAAACATGAGAGACAAGGGATGCCAGACAACACAACCAGCTGGTGGTTAAGGTGGTGTCACACGAGCGCATTTTCTGGCAATTTTCGATAGTAAAGTTTTCCCTTGTATTATTTTTAGGCTCTTTGGCACTGGAATCGGGAACTAGATAGAAAGTAACTTATGTTCGGTAGTTTAATGTTTATGGAGCTTAAATGTTGAAGTTGTCTGACTGTAATTGCCTGTAAATATTGACGGACAAATTGATCGTGTGACACATCCTTTATTTATAGGAGGTGAGGGTGTTTTGAAAGTATATTGTTTTGTATATGTAGTTGTCAACATGAAATACATTATCATTTATATTCTTGATTTATAATAATTGATATTGAGGTTGTTATATTAGTGCATTCTGTTACTTTCTGGAGTGTATGTTATAGAGGGTGTCACAAAATATGCCTGCCAAACTTCAGGATTGGCTTAGCACAAATATTATAACTAGAAGGTTATATGAATAATATTCCAAATATCAATCGTTACACAGATATTGTCTGTTGAAAATGGCACTTCCCATGTATTTTCCCATATGCTGTCACGGGTCTTTCCCACTTTCACCTAAATGCGTTAATTTTAGTGTTTTACCAACACAATATAATTATTATATATGTTTAACAATGATTGGAGGCATTTTTCGCAACACCACCATTTATACTTATTGGTGGATAACACCAGATGATTGTATTATGTTTAAACAAAAACCTACATAAATTAATCATATTATTGCAATTAAACCTTTAAATACTACAGGTCCTTCCCAATCTATATGAAATCGTTTATTGTACACACATATAACGCAAAAAGGAGTCACCGTATAACTAAAGACTTGACAAATATACTGTATTATTCACTATCTGCATAATTGTATATTTTTGGGCATCACATTTATTAAATTTAAGTGCAAACAATATGGATTTATATATATATATATATATATATATCAGTGATGGGTTTGTTCTTGGGGAACCTCAAGTAACAGATGAAGAGGATACACAGGGTAGCAGCAAACAGCATGGTGCAGGATAAAAATGATAACCAGGTGGGGGGGCCAGTACTTTATTTAGCAGTCAGACAAACGTTTCGACACTCGTGTGTCATCTTCAGTGTTCTAGAAAACAATAATAAAACATATAGCAAATATTTAAAAATAAAATCGCGAAAAGCGAGTATATTATAACTAAAAATGGACAAATCGTTTATAAATTTACCTGTCCATTTTGCAAAAATGGCTACATTGGGAGCACAATACGAGCTCTCAAAGTAAGGATGGATGAGCACAAGGGTCAGTCCAGTAGAACTGGCCTCCCCATCAGTAACCCTTCTCATTCAGCCGTGAGAGAGCATTGCTACGGTTGTAACCTTGCTGTAAGCTATAAAGACTTTAGCATTCTTGACTCCTGTAATACCGGTAACCTTAGGATTTTAGAGTCTCTATATATTTTTAAAGAAAGACCCCCCCTTAATAACTGCCTTTCGGCAGCCCCTCTACATATCCATTGCGATTAAATATTTCCCAGTTTATGTTGAGGCTAAATTTTTTTAGTTATAATATACTCGCTTTTCGCGATTTTATTTTTAAATATTTGCTATATGTTTTATTATTGTTTTCTAGAACACTGAAGATGACACACGAGTGTCGAAACGTGTGTCTGACTGCTAAATAAAGTACTGGCCCCCCCCACCTGGTTATCATTTTTATCCTGCACCATGCTGTTTGCTGCTGCCCTGTGTATCCTCTTCATCTATATATATATATATTATATATATATATATCTATCTATATATATATACTGTATATATACAGTATATATATATATATATATATATATATATATATATTTATATATATATATATATATATATATATATATAGTATATATATATATAATATCAGTATAACGTTACATATATATATATATATACTGTATATATATTTAATGTTTTTTTTTCTATGTGAATGAGGGAGACAAAAGGCATAACTGCCTGCATCGAGTTCCTCCCGCAGATATGAAACAGTGACAGGGCCAAAATCAAGGGACGTTCGAGCTAAAATGCCTGGACACACGGAGTTTGAATCAATTTAAGTCATTGGAAGACGGAAAGACTGATTCTGGAAGAGAGTTCTAGAGCTCAGCAGTTGAATATAAGAAAATCTGAGAATAGTGTTTCACTCTTGGGTTGGAGAGTTGTACAGAGTACTAGGGGTGGGATTTTGTTGCAAGGCAGGTACTACGTACCCTACATACAGGAGGTGGTATACACTGGGAAAGCTCAGAGGAACACTGATTATTGTAGTAGCGATAAAATAGTGAGAGAGATGAAACATTGCTTCGAAGAGAGAGAGATTGCAGAGAGCTGGTGAGTGGACGGGAGTTAATTATATGAAAGGCTTTCCTTTCTATTTTGCCTAGGAGCGCGGTGTGAGAGGATTCACCCCACACATGTGAACATTACTCAATACAAGGATGCACTGTGCCCCTGTACAGAGCAAGAAGCTGTGCAGGGGTAAAGAACCCCTTGAGACGGTTGAGCACACCCAGCTTTTGGGAGGCTTCCTTAGCAAGACTGGTAATATGGTCCTTCCAAGTGAAAGCAGAAGAAAAAGAGACACCGAGAATATTGAGAGAAGATGAAGGATTGATTTTTGTATTGTTGAACAATAAGGGAAAGTCCTCTGGAGGTTCCTGACGGGTAGTAAGATGGATAAATTGGGTCTTGGAAGCATTAAATGTAACAAGGTTTTCTCTACCCCAATTGGAAATAATGGTTACATCAGAGGATAAGTGTTTTATGGCTTCATTAGTTTGTTTTTGAGAGACTGCTGGCTGAGGCATTCTGGAAAACTAATTGAGTATAGTAAGGTTGAGTCGTCTGCATATAAATGGATGGGACTGGATGTACAGTTGAGAAGATCATTTATGAAAATTAGAAAGAGAATAGGAGATAGGACAGAACCCTGAGGAACACCTGAGTTGATAGGATGAGGAAGTGAATGATGGCCGTCCACAACCGTAAATACGGAAAAGAAATTAGAGACAAAGGCACAGATGGAGGGATAGAAACCGAAGGAGGGTAGTTTGGAAATGAAAGACTTGTGCCAGACTTTATCGAAGGCCTTCAATATGTCTAGTGCAATAGAAAAAGTCTCACCAAAGTTCTGAAAGTTGGATGACCAAGAGTTAGTAAGATATGAAAGAAGATCACCAGTAGAGCGATCCTTAAGGAAGCCATACTGGCGATCTGAGAGCAGATTAGGAGAAGAGAAATGCTTAAGAAATTTGGAAGCAAAAATAGTTTCAAAGACTTTAGAAATACAAGAGATGAGAGCAATTGGACGATAGTGGGAGGGTTGAGAGCAGTCACCCTTCTTTGGGACAGGTTGAATGAGAGCAAACTTCCAGCGAGAAGGGAAGACGTTAGAGGAGAGACAGAGACGAAAGACTTTGCATATATATATATATATATATATATATATATATATATGTAATAAATGAATGTAATAATCAGACTGGCACTGAAGCAAGTATTGATACTGTAATTTAATTTATGATACTCTATATTTGTTATGTACTGTGTTTCCTGATGATTTATGATACTCTATATTTGTTATGTACTGTGTTTCCTGATGATTTATGATACTCTATATTTGTTATGTACTGTGTTTCCTGATGATTTATGATACTCTATATTTGTTATGTACTGTGTTTCCTGATGATTTATGATACTCTATATTTGTTATGTACTGTGTTTCCTGATGATTTATGATACTCTATATTTGTTATGTACTGTGTTTCCTGATGATTTCGTGTCACATCACATTTGTTTACAAGTCCGTGGAGATTGCTTAATTTTAATATTCGCATTTCATTTCATCTCTTTGATTTTCATGTGACTATTTCTGCCTCTTATACTCTGTTTGTATATGTTTTAATGGGTACAGGCGACATTTGTATATTATATTTGTTGACGCGAATAAACAAATATACACCTACAATATCTATTGTTTTCTGTTGTACAGTTGGCCACATAAGTTCTGTTCCTCTCCGTGATCTAATGCATAACAATATATGGCACATGATTTAATTACGAGTGTTGTTTTCTTTACTCAGTGGTTAATTCATCTGATTAGTCAACTAATAATTAAAGGAAACCATTCATACTTTGATGCATAAGACCCCGACGAGGACGAGGAACAGATCATATGTGGCCGACTGTACATTAAGAAGACACATTTATTTTATTTTGTTATATAATATTTTACTATCGTGCATCAAAACCCACTCTTCTCTTCATGTTTGAGGTCGGTTTCTACTGTTGTCTTCGGACATAATTGGCTAGCTATAACACTACCTGGTGCAACGCTTTAGAGTTAGTATGTTATTTGGTTTGATTATTATTGAGGGCTTGTTATTGTCATTTTCGAACAATGTGTTTTTTGTTGAACCCCTAGATATAGAACAATGCCTCTCCAGACCCCCTTCAAACTAAACAACGTTTACCAGGCCTATTTATCTATCTATTTTAATTTTATATAAATGTATTAATTTTCGGTAGAAAGATATCCCGGCCGAAGACCGATTTGTAGGCTCGCTTTCGCTCGAAGTATAGACAACTTATTGTGTTGAAGCGTCTTATAAGCACCATATAGGAAAATATAATTGTTGCTTATAGTTCAAAGAATGTGTTTAAAAGTGGTAAAATGGCCAAACCAATGCTAGTCCATGTTAATTTTCTTGTATTTCTTTTCATATTCTTCAAACTTAATTGGTCCAGTTTGACGCCATTATACAGTTAATTATTCACATCATTTCTCCCAGGTTCATGTATCGTCAACTGTACCGAGATGAAGGCCACATAACAAGTACAGCAAATATGGTCACCCACGGCAGTACAGTCACTTACAAATATTTGCGGACCCCCTTAGTTGTTCTGTATGCAATTATCACCATCAGGATTGATTTTTGGATGGAACTTGCTTCTCAGTAAATAGTATAAATAGTTTGGTTGTTGATGTATAGAAAATGATATGCATAAATTAGTTTCCAGAGACATACCAGTACTTCCATAATTATAATCAGGTGCAGTCCAGGAATTGTTATGAGTGACTGTACCTCGATAACCCCCAAGAAGGAACACGGCCACATTGTCTTTGGGCCTCGCTGAACATCGATGCCATAAGAGAGGTATTACTATAGCTACAAGTTTAATCTACAAGCCATTCTTCTTATTGTTTTAGAGACCTTATTTCGATATGACAACCTTGTCCAATAAGTTCCCACATCACTTAATAGTCGTCTATTGGATATTATTCTGAACGTTGAAGCCTTTTGGATGGTACTGATTTGTGTGATTTAAGGATCAAGCCCGTCAACTATAGTCTATTATATTTCAGCTGACGGTAAACTGAATCTTTTAGCAACTGCTTTATCGATACTTATTGAATTGATATGAAACTACTATATCTCTGTGTCATATGTATGCCAAGTATTTACAATGAACAATATATTTGGGTACAAAATGTTCCTATTTGCTGAGTAAACAAGACGAGTTACATAGCCATCTACCATCAGCTGGAATAAAAGGGACTTCAATTGTTCAACAGCAGCCCAAGAGTCCACCACAGCAACACCTAACAAGTATCATTATGCCCAGGATGAACTATCAACAAGGGTAACAGTCCTTCCACTGCAGCGTAATACCAACGCAGTTACTCCTGATGGTAACGTATTAGCTAGGGATATATATGATGGGCCAGGGCATTATAGTCGGTCTTCTTCCAGTTGACGGTAAACTGCCATGTCTCCAGCTTCATTACTCAGCTATTACGAAGATTTTGAAGCTAAATATGTTGTTAATTATTACAAATTGGTAATTTTATGATGCAGTGACACAGTGGTTTCATATATTTCCATTAAGTCTAGAGCTATGAGTTGCTATGGGGTTCAATTTACCATCAGCTGGATACAAATAGACCATAGTAGTGTGACCACAGTATAAGGAGACCACCATACATCCAGGAGGTTCAACGTGGCCATGTGGCTTTGATGTGACTGTTTGTAGAGACCACCACAGATACACTACTTCTGATAGGAATCTCTGTTCCTGATAATTTCAATGTGTACGGCTCACTGTGGTGTGACTGTAGTAAAAGGCCACCACAGATACACTACTTCTGATAGGGATCTCTGTGCCCGATAACTTCAACGTGTCCGGCTCACTGTGGTGTGACTGTAGTAAAAGGCCACCAGAGATACACTACTGCTGATAGGGATCTCTGTGCCCAATAACTTCAACATGTCCGTGTCCGGCTTGCTGTGACTTTAATAAAAGGCCACCAGAGATACTCCTCTACGCCCGGGATGTTCTGCTGGCCAAGGCTGCCGCGGTCTGACTGCAGCAGAACGAGATCGCGTTCATGGCTGAGTGTCGCTCCGTATGTCCAGATCTGACCACCACCGCGACCAGACCCAGCACGTATAGCGCCAGCACCACACCCACGTACCACAGGGCGTACGTGTGGGCCTTCTCGTGCATGCTGGTAACCTGGAGCATCAGCTGGAGGTGATGAGGGATGTTGCTGCTGTTTCCCCCACACTCGCACCACAGCTGCTTGTATGTCAGACCACTCATCTGGAATAAAGAAGCAAGAAGTTATACTCTCTTATCGAGTACAAATGACACAATTAATGTCCTCAGCATGATGACGCCTTCTACCTTTTCATTCTGGCTACTAGTGGACGATTGTATGCAGTTTAAGAAGGACCTTTGCTATTTAGAGTGTTTACTGGGGTATTTTGTACCGAATTGAGTCCTACAGGTAAACTATAAGGTATAGCAAATCGTATAATAGTGACCAGAATATTATGAACATTGCGTCATCGTGCTGAAGGAGTTAAGGAGTAAACAGAGATTGGTCTACGTACGCCATATTGGTACCACTGACGTCATTAGTTTATTTTCACACTCAATTATGTCCACACCTACAGTATATCAAACTTTCAGCAATAGTTGTACACTCGGATACCATAGTCTCCAGCCCATTCATAAACATACGTGGACTTCACCTATTTCTGATTATGGAAGTATATCTCGGGAAACGAATTTATGAGTACAATTTTCTACAAATCAACTACAAAACTATATATATATACTGTTTATTGAGAAGCAAGTTCTATCCAAAATTCTATCCAGATAGTTATAATTGCATAAAGAAAAACAAAGGGGGTCCACGAATTCCTAGGAGTGGGCTAGAGACTATGGTATCCGACTGTACATATAATTCCTTGCATGGTAATATGGAAAATAGATTCTAATACGTGGGATGGAATAACAATACTTCCTCCAAGTAAAATTGATCTGCATCTCCCTAATATACATAGGCAAGGAGTGACAATAAGAGTGGGCATAAGAAAATAGAGTGACTGTAACTAACATGCTACGTATATTTAAAATGAGTGTAGCTCACAAGCTACAATATATATATCATATACAGTATTTATATATATATATATATATATATATATATATATATATATATATATATATATATATATACCCTGTATATATTTTATAAAAGGGCGGGTAAACCCGCTACTTCCCGATTCTGGTAAATCCCATTTTGGCCTACCTCGCGGTGCTAGAGCCCTCACAGTCGGTATAGTGGATATCTGTTAGGTTAAATTTGTTCATTATGGTTCTGCGAACAGCATTGGTCTTGTGTATTTGCATATGATGTGTGATATATAATGCATATATATATATATATATATATATATATATATATATATATATATATATATATATATATATATATATATATATATATATATATATATATATATATAAGTTTATTGACCGTTTTGATCACAGAGAATATGGTTACAGTCTCACATCCTAAATGGCGGCTTTCCAGGCGGCCCTGTCAAGGGCTGCCTCTGTTGTCAAGTTATTTATTTGAGATCGGATCGGAGTACCCGAGCCCAAGTCATTCTAGTTCCACCCCTACGCGTATCTCCCACCACGTTCACATTCTGGCATTTCTTCACTCAGCTCTGATCATCCATCCTCTCCAAGTGTCCAAACCAACCAAGTCGGCTTTATGCGTATCACTTCACTAACATTCCTAAAACCCAAACGCCTTCTTAATTCATCGCTCGATACCCTATCCCTGAGATTAACCCCACACATCCATCTCACCATTCTCTTCTCAATCCGTTCCATTCTATTGATATCCTCTGCTTTAACCGGCCACGTTTCCGAGGCATAGGTCATCGCTCTGCTAACACACAAGGTATACACCTTCCCTTTAAGGTGGGGTGGATTCCCTCTCATGGTCAGGAATGGCAACAGCTATCTATACTTTCCCCAGCCACTTCTAACTCTATCAATGAAGCCACTTCAGTGCCACCTCCGGCGGAAACCGTATCGCCCAGGTAGCAGAACTTATTCACACACTCCAGCGTTACACTTTCGAAATCAACACTGAAAGGCGGGTCATTTAACACAAGATCTCCCTTGCACACTGCACATTCAAAGACTATGATTCTTGTTAAAGGTTCTCAAGCTCCACTACATCTCTTGTGTACCCAGTCACTACAGACGCAACATTGAATTGAGTTACTTCCCACCCCCTTCCCGCATACTGCGCATGGATAGTCGCCGCTTCTTTCATAGTTCCAGGCCCTACTCCGCTAATCATGACCTTTGGTTTATAACAGATAACAGATAACAGATATGTTAACTCTCAAACCCTTGTTTGCCATGCCCTCCCTCCATCTTTTAAACTTTGTCTCTGCTTCCTGAGAATATCTGTGATAAGAACCAGATAATCTGCATATAACAGCTCGATGGGAGTCCTGTCCTGAAGTCCATTGTCAAAGCCACCAGGACCAAAGCAAACAGAAATGGGTTCAGCACTGAACCTTGGTGAACTTCAACCTTCACTGGGAACTCTTCGCTCAGGCTCCCATTCTCTTCAACTGCTGCCCGTGACCCCTCATACATTCTCATTATCACATGCACCAGCCACTCCTCCGCTCTGACCTTTATCATAACCCACTGCATTACTTCCCTGGGCACCCGGTATAAGGCCTTCTCCTGATCTACAAAAGCTAGGTATAATAGGTATAACTCCCTGTTATATACATACATATATATATATATATATATATATATATATATATATATATATATATATATATATATATATATATATATATATATATATATATATATATATATATATATAGAGAGAGAGAGAGAGAGAGAGAGAGAGAAAGAGAGAGAGATATTTATACAATATTTGTGTATATATCATAATATTACGCCTAATCTTGCACATAATACAATGTTGTATTTTGATTTATCTTTTACAGATGAGAGATGTTATTCACCAATCTCTTTCGTGAGTATGTATTGTTGTATTGTTATCACGTTAATGTGTTTAACCCTTCCTACCCGGGCTGCCTTAGGTAAGGACAGCTCGGCAGAAGGGCCGCTACCCGGGCTGCCTTACCTAAGACGGCAGCTTAATAGCCTAATTAAGCTTGGTCTGAACGCCGTGCGTACGACGTATGTCAACAAACCCAAGCGTTGCGTCACCGCACCTCCAAAAACAAGAAGGAGAAGACTCTTCAATGTTATTGTTCTGACGTAAGACGAAATTAGTGTCTGAAAAGCCCCCATATTGGCAACATCTCTGCAATATTTGCTCCACTGAAATCGTCATCACAACAGAACCAGTTGACTTACAGAGCTCTACTCAACGCCCAAATACAGATTGAAAACCGCACTTCGATTATAGATGAGTGGGAAAGTTCTAGCAGTGAAAATAAACTTAAATACGGTAGCCTAGGCCTAGACGTTTTTCAGCCATTTCGCCTGGGTACGGGGCGACCGTCCTTAGCTAAGACTGCCCGGGTAGGAAGGGTTAATAAAATACAAACTAATAATCTAGACTATGACGTAATAAAGTGATAATGAATGACATACATATAATATTTTAATTGGCAAATTTTTGTTATCATGTCATGTTTGTACTAGATGTGTTATGTCTTGCTATTATACATACCTATTAACACGTTGAGGATCATGACGCATTTTGACAGTTAATTTGTGCTTGCATTAGACGTGGTTTTACTGTTTATACAGCTTAGGAAGGATCTACGAGAGTTAAAATGGTAAATTTTCGCCCAATCAACCTTCTTACTTCCATATACACTTCCTAATCTGTATAAAATCATAGTGATTACAGAGTTATATTATAGTACCGTACTCGGAGTTTGCTACATGTCGATTAACTTTTTCGCTACACCATGACGCATTCTTTGATATTATTCTGAGTATTAATCCGTTGAGGACCATGATACATTTTGACAGTTTAATGTGGCTATCATTAGACGAATTAATTAACTTTAGGAAGGAAATAATGGAGAGTGTTCAATGAGGAAGTCTTTACCCTTTATACTTCCCATAGATCCTTCCTAAGCTGTATACAATCGTCTAATGATAGCCAGAAGAAAATGTCAAAACACGTCATGATCCTATAATATTAATATAATATTGTATATTAATATAAGATTGTATTAGGTTTAGGAAGGAAGTGACGTAGAAATCAAAATTGTTAATTAAGATCAAATATACCCTTTTAATTGCTAGTGTTTTGTTAATAACATCTAGGACTCGCAAGACGTAAATGAAGAAAGACATTGTGTTGCTGAAATAATGAAGTATTAACAAACAAGGCAGATATGCTGGACATTATACCGCAGTACCGGTCACGTTCTTTTCATCATCTGCTGGTAACTATTAGACAATTATATTCAGCTTAAGAAGGACGGCTACCCATTGAAAGGCTACCGGTACATACTATCTCAATAATATTTATCTTTTTAGCAACCACATATCCTTCGCAAGCTTCATAAAATCATCTAATTATAACTGAAATCAAATATATATATGTCGTCGCCATTATAGAATGGGTAATTTATCAGTAATTTGAAAATAGCAGTCTATCATCAGACAGGTAGTTCTTTCAGTAATATGACGCCATTATTTGTCATTATTATGGCTAAAATTTTAAATTTTTACTGGACTTCAGAGCGATCTGTGGGAGTTGATCAGTTCATTCAGACAGTGTGTTCAGGTCTTTCCTAAGCTGAATATAATATAAACAGCTTCACTGTTTACAGAATATGTTAAAGAATTGTTTATGTGTGTGTATATGCGTGTGTGTGATTGTGTGTTATGGCTGTGTGTGATTGTGTGTTATGGCTCTGTGTGATTGTGTGTTATGGGTGTGTGTGACTGTGTGTTATGGCTGTGTGTGATTGTGTGTGATTGTGTGTTATGGGTGTGTGTGATTGTGTGTTATGGCTGTGTGTGATTGTGTGTTATGGCTGTGTGTGATTGTGTATTATGGGTGTGTGTGACTGTGTGTTATGGGTGTGTGTGATTGTGTGTTATGGGTGTGTGTGATTGTGTGTTATGGGTGTGTGTGATTGTGTGTTATGGCTGTGTGTGATTGTGTGTTATGGCTGTGTGTGATTGTGTGTTATGGCTGTGTGTGTTTGTGTGTTATGGCTGTGTGTGATTGTGTGTTATGGGTGTGTGTGTTTGTGTGTTATGGCTGTGTGTGATTGTGTGTTATAGTTGTGTGTGTTTGTGTGTTATAGTTGTGTGTGATTGTGTGTTATGGGTGTGTGTGATTGTGTGTTATAGCGTGTGTGATTGTGTGTTATGGCTGTGTGTGATTGTGTGTTATGGCTGTGTGTGTTTGTGTGTTATGGCTGTGTGTGATTGTGTGTTATGGGTGTGTGTGATTGTGTGTTATGGCTGTGTGTGATTGTGTGTTATGGGTGTGTGTGATTGTGTGTTATGGCTGTGTGTGATTGTGTGTTATGGCTGTGTGTGATTGTGTGTTATGGCTGTGTGTGATTGTGTGTTATGGCTGTGTGTTATGGCTGTGTGTGATTGTGTGTTATGGCTGTGTGTGTTTGTGTGTTATGGCTGTGTGTGATTGTGTGTGATTGTGTGTGATTGTGTTTTATGGCTGTGTGTGATTGTGTGTTATGTGTGTGTGTGACTGTGTGTTTTGGCTGTGTGTGATTATGTGTTATGGGTGTGTGTGATTGTGTGTTATGGGTGTGGGTGTCTGTGTGTTATGGCTGTGTGTGATTGTGTGTTATGGGTGTGTGTGATTGTGTGTTATAGCTGTGTGTGATTGTGTGTTATGGCTGTGTGTGATTGTGTGTTATGGCTGTGTGTGTTTGTGTGTTATGGCTGTGTGTGATTGTGTGTTATGGGTGTGTGATTGTGTGTTATAGCTGTGTGTGATTGTGTGTTATGGTTGTGTGTGATTGTGTGTTATGGTTGTGTGTGATTGTGTGTTATGGGTGTGTGTGATTGTGTATTATGGCTGTGTGTTTGTGTGTTATGGCTGTGTGAGTGTGTGTGTTTGTGTGTTATGGCTGTATGTGATTGTGTGTTATGGCTGTGTGTGTTTGTGTGTTATGGCTGTATGTGATTGTGTGTTATGGTTGTGTGTGATTGTGTGTTATGGCTGTGTGTGATTGTGTGTTATGGCTGTGTGTGTTTGTGTGTTATGGCTGTGTGTGATTGTGTGTTATGGCTGTGTGTGATTGTGTGTTATGGCTGTGTGTGATTGTGTGTTATGGCTGAATGTGTTTGTGTGTTATGGCTGTGTGTGATTGTGTGTTATGGCTGTGTGTGATTGTGTGTTATGGCTGTGTGTGTTTGTGCGCAGGTAATCAACCAATAGTGTTTGTTTGGCTTTAAGGTGATTCATATGCTTTTATATATGCATTTGTATATCTATATATAGTTTTTGTTTTGTGGTGTTTAGAAATAGTCATTGGGTTAAATGAGATAGCTATTTCCCCTTCGATTCTAGAGGTCTAAGCTAAGTTAAATCGTATAATGTTAGCCAGACTATAAATACTAGCTCGCCAACATACTGAAGGGGTTAATTTGGTTCAAGCATTCAACAATTATCTTACTACTAGTTTTATTTGTTTTATTATTTGTTTTCGTTGTCGGTTAATTGCCATCTTCCCATCTTAACTCTTTGAAGATTATGATGCATTTTGACAATATATTCTGGCTATCATTAGACGATATTAGACACTTTACGACGGATCTGTGGGAGTCATATGGGTAAAGACTATCTCACTTAATCCTCCGACTGTCATATACCGGTACCCTTCCTAATCTGTATATTATCGTCTGATAATAGACATGAAACAGATAATACATGCGTTTAATACAAGTTTCTACATCTAAATATGTTGATATTAATTTGGCAGTTTATTATTTTGTTTATCAATGGGAGTATTTTGTTTTTATATTTTTCAGGACCTCCTTCTCCCCCGTGTTTATCCCTATTCGTTATGAGATTACAAGACGTTCGTCCCATTAGCTTTGCGATTTTAAGACCTTTTGCCCAATTTTTTTTGTCATTAATAACTCCTTCTGAACGGAACGTGGGATGTGTTTTATTGAGTTTAGCTTCATTTAAACGATTTTATGAAGCTTATGAAGGATTGATGGTAGCTAAATAGATTAACGGAGATAATCTGTAGTCTTTTAATTAGGTAAGCGTCCTTGCTAAGCTGAATTAACTCGTCTAATAGTCTTCAGAATATAATGAAAAGGACGTCATCGTTACTGAACGGGTTAATATCTTCTGTAGCGACGAATTATTTTTAGTTTTGTGTTTAGCTATATTTAGACGACTTTGTGCAGTTCAAGAAGGATCTGTGGTATTAAAAAGGGTTAAGGGTGAATTTAATCTTCTAATAGGCGCCAGAATATAATACAAAATATCTTGCCGGTATAGAAGGTGTTAAGACCTTTCGGGATATGTGATAGAGTTGCCCGTGTAGCGCCAGAGTTAAGCGGTAATATGGGTCCGAGTCTTTACGAAGCCCACGTCCCCACATCATCACAGTTAAGCGGTAATACGGGTCCGAGTCTTTACGAAGCCCACATCATCACAGTTAAGCGGTAATACGGGGCCGAGTCTTTACGAAGCCCACGTCCCCACATCATCTCAGTTAAGCGGTAATACGGGTCCGAGTCTTTACGAAGCCCACATCATCACAGTTAACCCGTCGAGCCCCGGCTAGTTATTAATAAATGTACCACCAGAACCCGGCCGGTTTTGAAAAAAGTTTTGTTTTCCAGAAACAATAGCGAATGGGTTAGGAATGAAGGAAAAACCACGAAAAACCGATCGAAAAGCTCAACAAATGGTCCTACAGAGCCCCCGAAAACGGATTTTACAAGAGCAAAAAATTGAAGGCAATTTCCCCAAAAAAACATGTTTTTGCGCGCTCACGCGCACGCGGTTGGACTTTGAGAGATTTCAACCATTGGCATGGGTGCGTGGGATACTTACACAGTTCCCATACAAATATGAGCCCTCTAGGTAGAGCCACTCTGAGCCTGACGACTGAGCTAAAAGGGTGACTCGTCAGACGAGTCGCTGGGGTTTGGCGTTACATACATAGGTGACTCGTCAGATGCGTCGCTGGGGCTGGCCGGGTTAAACGGTAATACGGGGCCGAGTCTTTACGAAGCCCACGTTCCCACATCGTCACAGTTAAGCGGTAATACGGGTCCGAGTCTTTACGAAGCCCACATCATCACAGTTAAGCGGTAATACGGGGCCGAGTCTTTACGAAGCCCACGTCCCCACATCATCACAGTTAAGCGATAATACGGGTCCAAGTGTTTACGAAGCCCACATCCCCATATCATCACAGTTAACCTCTCGGCTGTGCATGGGGGGTATGAGACACCACACAGCTGTGCGCATGTATTTGAGCTGTTCCCATCACTAACATCGTTATTTTACCATAAATATCGTTAATACTTATTCATATGCACCTATTTTACCATTAATATGAAGATATTAACCAGTTACAACAATAAAACAAGTGGAAACAGTGTTTGGCTGGTCAAAATCGCGAAATTAAAGCGAGAGTGTGTGTGAGTGAGTGTGAGCCAACCTTCCACTCACGAAGCTTTGAGAGACACTGGAGGTACCTGTCAATTCTCTTCCTGACTTCTCCCCTAATTCCCACGCTTGGTAACACTGATGACAATGCCCTGCTAGCAACTCGCTAAAGTTAGCACGAAAATAGACCACAGAATAAGGGAATAACGGGGAAAATAGGTGATAATTGAAGGAGGGGGGGGGGGGAGAGGGGAAGGAGGGGATGTGGAGGAGTGATATTTGGCATGGCCCATGGGCAAAAAATAAATAAAATAAAATAAAATAAAATAAAATAAAATAAAAAGGGTTCAAGTTTTTATGGGGTGTTTTAAATGGATTGTTTTAGGCCCAGGATCTTAAGAGTCTTCCCGCAGTCGCCCGGGGAAACTCTTAAGAGTCTTCCCGCAGCTCCTGGGTTAAGCGGTAATACGGGTCCAAGTGTTTACGAAGCCCACATCCCCATATCAATACAGTTAAGCGGTAATACGAGTCCAAGTGTTTACGAAGCCCGCGTCCCCATATCAATAGAGTTAAGGGTAATGCGGGTCCAAGTGTTTACGAAGCCCACGTCCCCATATCAATACAGTTGAGCGGTGATACAGGACCAAAACACTAAGAAGCCCACGTCCCCATATCATTACAGTTAAACGGAAATACGGGTCCTAGTGTTTAACCCCTTCTGTACCGGTGACGTATTTTGCATTATATTCTGTCAACTAGTATACGATTGTATTGTGTTTAAAAAGGGTCTCTAGCAATTAACAGGCTTCGACATATCTCACTTAATCCTTTTTTACTAGCACAGGTCCTTCTTAAACTGTACAAGATCGTGTAAATATAGCTCAAATATAACTAAAAAGAAGTCGCCAGTACTGAAGGGTTTAACCCATTCAGTACCGGTGACGTCCTTTTCATCATATTTTGACACATATTAAACGATTATATTCACCTTAGGAAGGACGTCTTCCTATATAAAGGCTACAGACTATTTTAATAAATCCTGTTATCAACTATATATCCTTCTGTAGCTTCAGAAAATCATCTAAATGTAGCTGATATCAAATAGAAAAATTGGTCGCCGGTACAGAAGGGGTTAAGAAATTCATGTCCCCACATCATCACAGTTATACCCTGTTCCAATTAGGTAGTCTAGAAATCGTGAACCCTAACCTCTGTAACTAAAAAAAAAATAGAGCAAATGAGCTGTAAATATATTTACACACCTATTTTCTGATTGACCCTTCGCAAATAGTCGACATATTAGCTCGACTACTCTAGTGGTTTGTGAGTTATAGAGGTTAATGTTCAAGCGTTTTGGAATGCTTACTTGGAATAGGGTATAGGAGGATATAAAGCTTGGAGTGTTTGTTACGAAGCTCACGTCCCGACATCATCACAGTCTGTCAACACGGTATCAATGACGTGTGTCCTGACCTTTATTAGTTGGTGGGTTGATCAAACGTGTAGTGTTTGTTGAGTGTGTGTGTGTGTGTTGGATTATTGTGTGTGTGTGTGTGTGTGTGCTTTTATTGTGTGTGTGGGTGCGTTTATTGAGTGTGTGTGTGTGTGTGTTTTTTGTTTTTTGTTTTTTTTCTATGTGGATGAGGGAGACAAAAGGCAAAACTCCCTGTGACGAGTGACTCCTCCAGAGGTAAAAGAGTGACAGGGACAAAATCAAGGAAAGTTCGAGCCAAAATGTCCGGACACACGGAGTTTGAAACAATTTAAGTAATAGGAAGAGGAAAAGATGGATTCAGGGAGAGAGTTCCAGAGCTCAGCTGTTGAATAGAAGAATGATTGGGAGTAACATTTCACTCTTGAGTTGGACAGTTGTACAGAGTAGGGGTGGGATTGTGTTGCAAGAGGGGTACTACGTACCCTACATAGAGGAGGTGATATGCACTGAGAGAGCTCTGAGGAACACTGACTATTATAGTAGCGATAGAATAGCAAGAGAGATGCAACATTACGGCGAAGAGAGAGAGATTGCAGAGAGCCGGTGAGTGGACGGGAGTTAATGATACGAAAGGCCTTTATTTCTACTTTGTCTAAGAGTGCTGTGTGAGAGGATCCTTGCCACACATGTGAACAATACTCAATACAAGGACGCACTGTGCCCCTGTACAGAGCAAGAAGCTGAGAAGGGGTAAAGAACCCCTTCAGGCAGTTGAGCACACCCAGCTTCTGGGAGGCCGCCTTAGCAAGACTGGTAATATGGTCCTTCCAAGAGAGAGCAGAAGAAAAAGAGACACCAAGAATACTGTGAGAAGATGAAAGGTTGATTTTTGTATTGTTGAAGAATAAGGGAAAGTACGCTGGACGTTCACGGCGGGTAGATAGATGGAGAAATTGGGTTTTGGAAGCATTAAAGGTAACAAGGTTTTCTCTGCCCCAATTGGAGATGGTAGTTAGATCAAAGATAAGTGTTCTATGGCTTCATTACATTTGCTTTTGAGGGATTGCTGGCTGGGGCGTTCTGGGAAAGTAATTGAATAGTGTAAGGTAGAGTTGTCTGCATATGCATGGATAGGACTGGAGGAACAGTAGCCCAACTAAGTTTTGCGACAAAATATTAGGTATGTGACACCTGTCTAGTTTGCAATCCCGTCCCAAGCCTGTGTGGTCGTGTCTAGCAGAGACCGTGCAGGTGTCGAGACAGGTGCCACCACCTGAGCTATCACAGCCAGGGCACACACACACAGTACTCGCACACGTTGGACGCTACATAATATTATGACAATATTACACATACACACACACACACCAGAATGGTAAGCGGCATTACTTTACATTACTTTACTTCACATTCTCTACATAACTTAAAATGAACACAATAAGTTGCATAGATTGTTATTTTATAATCTATTATACACTTGTAGTGATTGTTTTAATAAGAGCCCCGGCCTCCTTAACACTATACTTGGTGTTGGTGTTAGCAACATTGGCTCTAACTCTTATCCTTAGCGTCTCTGTAACATAGAAATTGCTAGAGAAACGGGTAATCAATTTCTACATCTATTTCCTGATCTACTCGTATATTTGTTTTGTTCTTTATGAGGTGTTATGCGGTCAGGATTAACTCCAAGTTCGATGACACCGGGTATAGATTGTATGAGTTATGAACGTGTATATGCATCAACTGAATTAGATGTTGCTTAATCAAATGTAATTTTATACACCTAAATGACTAAGAGACTTAATTTGTCCGAACGTTTATAGCATCTGAGGTGAAGCCAGTCATCTTGGGGGCTAATAAGTGATTGAGGTTTCCGAATGTTTGTGTGCGAACTGTTGTATGGATTCTTCCCCTGCCGCCTCTTGTTTTGCCTCCTTTCATGTGTTTCTTGTTGATACTCCCTACCCCTTGTGGGAATAAGGGTTGGCTACTGACTAAATTTCAAACATTAAAATAAGAGTAGTATGCTGCTGTCACATTTGTTAAATGCTTAATCACCAATCTTGTAATGAAATTTAACCGTGTTGGCTACGAGTGTCGAGTGTCTCCCTATCTATTAACCTTTCCTTTCCCAAGCATACGAATTGAATCGTTAAACAAAGAAAAACAATACCTTCAGAGATATTGACATGTCAGTAAAGTTTTCGATAAATTTCCACATGAATGGTTGCTGATTAAAGAAGCAGCTCATGGAATAGGACGAACTATATTACATGAATTAGACCATGACTAATTAGTAGGAAACAAAGATTTAACATTAACAGTAGCCTATACAATCAGATTGGGGTGTAGTGAAGGTTGGGGTCTTACACTGATGGTCAGTTTTAGTTTGTCAATTGTTCGCCTTTTACATTAACGACCTTTATTAACACTCAACGAGCGGCCTAGGCGGTAATTTCTATGTACCGCCCAGCGTTTTTTTTTACCATAAATGGGGTTGTTTCCGTGTTCTTTTTCATGCATAAACAAGACCCAGAGCGTAATACAAGTATGTATCCCTGAATCGGCATAAATTGAGCTTTCCAATGACACCCGAACCATCCTTATACGATCACTGGTTGTCTTGCAACGATCGTGCAACCGAAGGGCAAAATCGCTAAAATACGGTCATTTTCTTACATTATTACGTGTGAAATGAGTCAGAGAGGGTGGAGTACAAAGGAGTACATCTCAGTAGCTCCACAGCCACCATGGCGAGCGGTCATGAGGTAATCTACGCTCCTCCCACCGCTCCGCTCTCTCTCAGAGCACATTACGTCTCTCGCCTAGAGTTCTAAAGGAAGCTAAGGATGAGCTCTCCAAACCACTGACATTACTATTCAACAAATCCTTGCAGTCTGCCTGATCAGTGGAAGATAGCCAACGTAACACCGATATTCAAAAAAGGCAGCAAATCCCTACCCAGTAACTATCGTCCAATTAGCTTAACCTCAGTTGTATGTAAAA
The DNA here is from genome assembly GCA_032716605.1 of Paralithodes platypus. Classification (NCBI taxonomy): domain Eukaryota; kingdom Metazoa; phylum Arthropoda; class Malacostraca; order Decapoda; family Lithodidae; genus Paralithodes; species Paralithodes platypus. Next base: position 9,861,093 of record CM064558.1, read on the forward strand.
TGCTAGAAACGGTCATAAGAGACAGACTCGTAAATCACTTAGAGGAAAATAATATACTTAAAGATACTCAACACGGCTTTCGTAAAAAACGTTCCTATTTAACAAACCTCTTAGACTTCTTCCACGATATCCTCAACCTCTACGATGAGAGTAAAGCTGTAGATAAAATATACCTTGATTTTCAAAAGGCCTTTGACAAAGTTCCCCACAAACGTTTACTGCTAAAACTAAAAGCGCATGGAATACAAGACGGTGTGATGAAATAGTTAGAAAATTGGCTCAGCGACAGAAAGCAAAGAGTAGTCATAAACGGTAAGGCATTTAAATGGACCAATGTAAGTAGCGGGGTACCCCAGGGATCGGTACTAAGACCAATTCTCTTTCTAATTTGTGACGCTCACCGCTTCCCCCAGAACCGCATGGCTTACTCGCTAGGACTCGCCAGGGCAGAGAATGTAGCTACAGTCTACCTATCATTGTGTACTTTCCTTCTCGAGAAAGCTTGTGTTGCAGACAGTTCAGAACTGTTCTTTGTTTTCGTCTGTCACAATCCTTTCTATTTTATTTAGTCAATTGAAAGTATTGTGTTAAGTAGTTGAATGATGGGAAGGCGAGCGGGAGAGAGAGAGAGAGAGAGAGACCAGGTGGTGTGACTTGGTGGTGAGTGTGGCGTGTGGCTGGCCCCCTTACATAGGCCTCGCGGGATTCGTTGCCTCCTGCCTAACACGGCCTACTAGGCGGCTGCTTACTGGGCGAATGTCGCGCGCCCTCATGCCATTCCTGCTAACTGGGACTCCAGCCATGCGGTCCCTGGAAATATCCTGGTCAGATCCGTCCCAGACAGCATACTCTAAGCATCTCCCATGAACTGTTCCACACTCTTGTCTTAGAATCTTTCTCTCCTACTGCCTCTATCATTTCCACTACTTCCTCACCTTTTATTAATATCAATCCCCCTCTGGTTCCCTGCATCCACACCTTGAATTGGTGGCCAGACTGTATTATATGCTGGATCTCACATTTCTTATGTACTAGGCTAAGGTAGAAGATAGTCATTGTCTTTTTGGGAGATTGTATTGCTCGGACTGTCTCCATCAATCACTAATGTTTCTACAGGGTTAAATAATGCTAGACTAGGGATCAGGTACCTTGCTGTTGGTGTTTTCATTGTGTGTAGGCTACTTTTGAGCTACACGACACTACGGATTATGTGGGTTACCTGGGTGGATCTTTTGTCTGTGTACCTTGGAGTTTAGACTGTGTAGTGCATGAGGGCTGCTTGCCTAATCCACCCAACACTGTTCTAACTCTATTTGCTTTTACTTTTGAGGGTTGCCAGGAGGATACTCGATACTTGTGATCGAGAATCCTCAAGAGAGTACCCCTTCATATTAACGTAATCAGGCCGTACAGACCCAAGGTCCACACTAGGCTAGGAGCTGCCTTGCTCCACCAGAATTCTGTACCTTTGCGCATCCCAGCTAGACTTTATTAACCCAGGTAGACATTAGCTGGATTAGATCATATACTCTTTTATGCATACCCATTATTTCTACACAAGCATTTTGAGGTCTAGGTTGCTGTTACAACCAGCATAGACCGGTTTTGTTAATAGGAGTACTACTTTTTCGTGGCGAGCATTATTACTGTTGCACCGCTTATAATATTCTTGTGTCCAATGACATTATAGGTCCAGCCTTTTTGTGTATTTAGCCTACACGTGCATTGTCCTGCCTCCTGCTATTTTGTGGTTCCATTTCCGATACGTTCTTCTTAGTAGCATCCGACATTATTCAGAAGATTCCTTGTTCGGTGCTTGAGGACTTTGCAACACTTTCTTTCATAAAGGAGTGACATATATTATTGATTAAAGTAACGTTAAGTAAACCTTCTTCTTGTTTGCATTAGATCACTCTTGTGATTTAATTAAGTTAACTATCTTTTCCTTGTGTACCATAACTAAGCAACCATATGTTATAGGTAATAGGCTGTTTCAGAGAACATCAGCCTATAGTAGAAGCACATAGATACTGAGAGTTAAGATACCCCGCTATCGCAGATATAACTCTGGAGGGTATAATGTGTTCTTTGTTCGACGGGATTATATATCAGGGGTTGGATCTAGCATTTCCGTTGTTGCATTTATGCCAGTCTAGTCCAATGTATAAGAGCCACTGATTTATACGAGACCCGATCGTAACAAATTTACATCAACGACATAGATGAGGGTCTCGCCTGTACAATCTCAAAATTTGCTGACGATACAAAAATTGCAAATAGCGTACTCTCAAAAGAACAAGTTGACGATATGCAACACAATCTAAATAAATTGTCACCTTGGGCCCAAATTTGGCAAATGAGTTTCAATGCGGATACCTACATATCCTACATACTACATATCGGATACCTAAATGAGAAAGCAAACTATTCGATGAATGGCACTCAGCTTAAGAATGTAAACAGAGAAACCGATCTGGGAGTAACAATATCGAGTAACCTAAAACCGAGTCAACAATGTTCGGAAGTTGTTAAGAAGGCAAACAAAATAATTGGCTTTGTAGGCAGGTCATTTGAGCATAAATCCAAAGACGTTATCCTTACCCTTTACAATTCCTTTGTCCGCCCTCTTCTGGAATACTGCATTCAATCCTGGTGCCCCTATTACCAAAAAGATATAAACAAGCTAGAACGAGTTCAACGTAGAGTTACCAAAATGATACCTAGCCTAAAGAACAAACCATACGAAGAGCGTCTTAGAGAATTAAATCTATTTCCTTTAACCCAGCGCAGATTAAGAGGTGACTTAATTCAAGTGTTCAAAATCATCAAAGGCATCGACAATATGAACTGTAGTAAGTACTTCACTATCGACCAATCTAATTACACGCGGGGAAACGGTTGCAAAATTATTGGTAAATCTTTTAACTCACACGAATCTAAGAATTTCTTCTTCAATCGAGTTGTCAACTTTTGGAATGGGCTTCCCCGAGACGTTATAGACTGCAGCACCGTTGATTTATTTAAACTCCGCTAGACAAATATCTCGCATCAAACCCGCGACTGACTGCGTTTGTAAATGAATAACTTTATTTTATCCTCCCCTCAGTTACTAACCCATATGTCCCATACTAACTTCCTAGTCCTGCCACGGACATTAGTTCCAGGGCAGTAGTTCCCTTTCCAATGTTCCCTTACCCACTCTAAACCACTGTTTGAACACTTGATCCTCAGTGTTTTGGAGGACAAGCAGCCTAGAAGGGTCACTAGAACTGTTGTTGCTTGATTTCCTTTGTACTCCTTTGTACTCCTTTGTACGTGCTCAAAATTGCACTCGACAATAGCCGTGACCCGCCACATAGGCCACATTTATTTCACTCGACACTAGCCGGGCGCTGCTCATTAAGGGTTAAGGCCTAACTAAAAAGATCGGTAATTTGTCAAATGACACTAAAAATAGGTTGAATTATAGATCCTAATAACGATTCATGCTCTCCAAAAATAATTTGATACACTACCGGAATGGGCAATACCTTGTCAGATGATATTTAATGTAGATAAATATATGCAGTTTATTGAAAATTGGGAAATCGATAGAAATTTCAGGATATAGATATAACAATATTTACTTACAATTATTAATTATGTGCCATTTATCTCCCGTTCGAGGAGATTCAATAGCTCAATGCATTCTTCTAATGTCCGATTCCATTCCCCATCTCCCTTACTCAAGGGTAGGCAGTAACTACCAGATATATCTCAGAAAAATTATATAATCTTTTCACCAATCTGAGTGGTGACGCCAAGACGCAATATCAGTGATATCTAGATGGCTAATTAACATGGAATTATGTAACTCAATTATTACCAGAAAATTGGAAGTCATCGTCAGTCGTGATCTGGAAAAAAAACAAAAAACAAAAAAACAATGCAACGTTGTTTGAGATCAGAGTTTTTAGATAGATATCTAAAAGCGTGAATACAAACAAACGTAATTTAAAAGTCTCTCCTGTCCTTAGTAAGGCTTTACATTGATTATGTTTTTAATTTTGCTGTCCAATTTCCATACATTGATTGGAAGTTACAGTACAAAGAAGAATGGCAAAACAATCCAGAATAATAGGACATAAGAACATCACTAATATTCTAACGCCTGACGACTAAGGCCTAATGACAGAGAACTATAGCCAGAATGGGTTAGAACATTTAACAGAAGTAAAATATTATTAAGGTAGTGAATATCATAAAATACATGATATGGTCAATACAAAAGAAAGGGGACTTGGGAAAACATTAGTCTTGCATATATTAGCAGTGTAGAGTAAGAGAGGATATGCTACAGATGCTTAAGTTGTAAGTGGGATCCACAAAGAGGATGTGGAAAACGGACTGCCGCTCCGTGATAAGCATGCACAAGTTTGGTAGATATGAGTGCTACAGTAGTATCAATAATGACAAAAAGCTTAGACACATAATTAGATAGGCACATGGCTGTGATGTGCTAATTGTCAATGGGATCCGCCGTGAGAGGGCCAGTCAGTTCTCTGAAAAAATCCCTCCTTTATAATTTTTGTTTATGTTATATTGTGGAATCAGGACGTGTCTTTGGCAGTTTATTCGGACTAGCATTAGACTATTATATTATATTCGGACTAGCATTAGACTATTATATTATATTCGGACTAGCATTAGACTATTATATTCAGACTAGTATTAGACTATTATATTCAAAGTAGAAAAGGAGACTATTTTCTTCAGAGTAGAAAGGGATTATGAAAGTCAAAGGGTAAATAATGTTACGACATATTATGTGTCCCTATAATTCCTACAGAACCTCCTTAAGTTGTATAAACCCTCTAATAAAAAGCCCGATTAAACTGCCAAAATGAGTTAATCCTAATGGGATTAATGATTATACATTTATTGATTCTCATGATAAACTGGTCTCTCTATTCACCAATAATAGTTTAAGTAAGGTATTATTTATTATAATCGCAAACAAGTTATATGCATTCACTAAGGGGGAGGGAAGTAATAGGGGCAGATCTATCCTATATTGCACAGATAGTGGCGGGCGAGGTGGCTAGGATGAGTTATTAAACGGAACGTGGTTGGTTTTTAGGTAAACAACCGATGGTATAGACAGGAGTGGTTAGTGTGCATATGTTATCAAGTCATGCTAGTTAACAGTATTTGGAGAATATACGTAAGGAGTAAGTTAGGGGTATTAGTGGATGAGTAAAGAAATTAAGATGTTATATAATGCTCGGTTAACATGAAATTAGCCAAGAGTGATATGATGGAATGTATTACTCTGTATGATAACTATTATGTATATTTTATGCACAATATCAACTAGTACTAACTCACATGCCGTTTGTTCTTAGGCCTCCAACAGCGCAGTCTTCGACCCATGCGTGGTTGAGCTGAAAGTTTTCTTGTCTGAGAAAACAACTCTTGGTTGGGAGAGAGGTATCCTGACCAGGATTCGAACTCACTCACTCCAGGTATGTTTGGGAGAGTTGGGCACCGTAACCACTCGGCCATGAGCGTATATAAGGGAAGCAACCTTTGTTCTTATTTGAAGAACCTCGCCATCGATTTTAATCTTCCTGGTACTATTATGGAACCTCTCTGACATTATCAAAACAACTCGTGCCCAATAGTCAATGCCCTGGTCAACAAATAGACGAGCGAAATCAAGCCTCGTCTGTTTGTGCCTCTCGTTAGCTTTGGTTGACAGCTGGTGATCTATGTTTATACCCCATCTCCTTCAATCTCTTGCGTATAGTTTCTGTAGAAACTTTAAGTTGCAAATGTTGTTTAGCTTCCTCGGCGTTGGATAATGGATGGTTATACATATACTGTTTAATTTGTTGGTCCTGTTCTGACGTGGTTTTTCGTTTAGCTCCACTTCTATGTCGGTCTGTCAGTTGCCCTTCTTCCCAACTTTTTTTGCCACCGGTTAACGTTCCGACATACCACTCTCGCTCATCCCAACCATATTACCACGTTCAGCAACCTTAGCAGCCTCATGAGCCATGACTTGCTGAATGGGTGACTAGGTGTGATGTGGGTAAGAGAGTATCGGGGATGTTCTCATCATCTCAGTTTCCAATAATTACAGCTTCACCTTTTTGTATTTGTTTTTACCGAAAAAAGTTCTACCTGGGAATATATTGCGTGAAGTGTTAATGCATGGTTGGAGTGGCTTTAGATATTCATGTAATCAGTACATTACTCAGCCAATTGGCTGTATCTGCTTTTGAGGGTTTGGTTGACCTGTACGGTACCCTTCCAGCTAGTACCAGACCGCCAACTCTAAAACAGACGTCATAAGTGGCCTCTTATTCTAAGGGCCCATTTATACTGCTAGGTCAAGAGAGGCACATTGTGCAAGAAGACTTTCCCAATTGTTTCCTCCCCGCCCGTGTTCTTTTGGCTGTGAACCAAGTGTGATAATCAATACGCTACCTACGGACCACTGTGTGTGTGTGTTTATGTGTGTAAGATTCTGTATTATAGAAGTTAAATTATATAAACTAAATAATGTTTAGTTATAATCCCATATATTCCCATAGAAGACAAAATTTCCGAGTTAGATTCTATAATCATGATACGGTAACGATAATTATATATATATTCTAATAGTATCTCATAGAAACAGTATGAACTTTAGCTGTATATTAATACACGTTCTTGTCATTAATTAATATTACCTGATGCAGATGTTGCAAATAAAACAACTCGTATAACCCAGCACTGCAAGATGATGCAGGTTATATCATATTATCTAAAGACTGTTAATTTGATAATAGAGCACAATTATTTGCACCTCATTTCCTTATCAAAGAATTCAGTGTAGAATGTGGGTTTATAACACTAAACTTTGCCTTCAGTTTTTTTGTGAGTGTGAGTGTGTGTGTGTATGTGTGTGTGTGAGTGTGTGTGTGTGTGTGTGCTAATTAATCTACAAAGAGTGTAGCGTGAACATCGATTGGTATTAACCTCTAAGAGAGAGAGAGTGAGAAAGAGAGAGAGGGAACTTTCTATTATTATACAAACAAATAACAATAGCAATATTGTCATAATATTATGTAGCGTCCAGCGTGCGCGAGTATTATGTCTGTGTGCCCTGGCTGTGATAGCTCAGGTGGTGGCGCCTGCCTAGACAACTGCACGGTCTCTGCTAGACACGACCACACAGGCTTGGGACGGGAGTGCAAACTAGACAGGTGCCACATACCTAATATTTTGTCGCAAAACTTAGTTGGGCTACTGTACAGTTGAGAAGATCATTTATAAAAATTAGAAAGAGAATAGGAGATAGTACAGATCCCTGAGGAACACCAGAGTTGATTGGATGAGAAAGTGAACGATAGCCGTCCACAACCGCAGCTATGGAACGACCGGAAAGGAAATTAGAGACAAAGGCACAGATGGAGGGATAGAAACCGAAGGAGGGTAGTTTAGAAATTAGAAATTTATGCCAGACTCTATCGAAGGCCTTCGATATGTCAAATGCAATAGAAAAGGTCTCACCGAAGTCCTGAAAGGAGGATGACCAAGAGTTAGTAAGATATGAAAGAAGATCACCAGTAGAGCGACCCTTAAGAAAATCATACTGGCGATCTAATAGAAGATTGTGAGAGGATAAATGCTTAAGAAATTTGGAAGTAAGAATAGTTTCAAAAACTTTAGAGATACAAGAGGTTAGAGCAATTGGACGATAGTTGGAGGGTTGAGAGCGGTCACCCTTCTTTGGGACAGGTTGAATGAGAGCAAACTTCCAGCAAGAAAGGAAGACGTTAGAGAAGAGACAGAGACGAAAGAGTTTGCCTAGGCAGGGAGTCAGCACGGAAGCACAGTTGTTTAGTACAACAGGAGGAACACCATCCGGACCATACGCCTTCTTAGTATCAAGCCCAGAGAGGGTAGAAAGTACATCTTTAGAAGATATTAGGATATTAGGCATAAGTAGGAGGGAGGTGGGTGGAGAGGGAGGAATAGCACCGAAATCATCCAAGGTTGAGTTTCTAGCAAAAGTTTGAGCGAAGAGTTCAGCTTTGTCAGGAAGTAGTGATGGTAAAGCCGTCAGAGTGGAAAAGAGGAGGGAAAGACGAGGAAGACAAATTGTTGGAGAGGTTTTTGGCTAGATGCCAGAAAGCTTGGGAAGAGCTAGAGTTGGATAGTTCAGTGCATTTATTATTGATGAAAGAGTGTTTGGCAAGTCGAAGAACAGATTTGGCTTGATTCCGGGCAGAAACATAGGAAGAATGAGATTCTTGAGTTTTAAGGCGTCGGTACCATTTGAATGCTTCCTCCTTATTACGGACAGCAGTAGAACAATCGTGAGTAAACCAAGATTTGTTAGCATTAGTCTAAGGGAAAGAAGATGGAATGTATGCCTCCATGCCCGATAGGATTACCTTGGTAATGCGTTCAGCACTCTCCGAGGGTCCCCGGCCACGGAAGTAAAAATGATTCCATGGGAAATCAAAGAATTACTGCCGGAGAGCCTCCCACCCAGCAAACATTTTAAGTACGGGCCGATTCCGTCAAGTAGCGGCAAGTCCGGAATGTTGGTGTTTTTGTATCGGGCCAAAATATGTTGTTCATAATATTCTAAAACGGTATTGGTTCAATATATTATTAATACATTTTTCCCTTTGTCCGTTTTGGGGCAGGATACATAATGCTGGTCCAGCATTAGCAAATGATGGCATTAAGTATAACTTATTTTATTTACTGGGCCAATATTTATTGGCCTGATTAAGGCATAATGATATCGGTCCATTGTTGAAATAATAATGAGTTTCCATAGTTGATTCAGAAGAGGATGCGCAATGTTGGGTAGATACAGTATATACATTCAAGAAATGGATAACTGTCTTTAATTAAAAGGGACAATATATTGTGGCCGTAAATTGGTAGAACACTGTTGGTCCTACATTATATTTGAAATAGCTTGCCAATCGCCGCCATCATTATGGAATATTTATTTTGGGCCAGTACTGGCATATCGCCTTTACCAAATAATGTCATCTACCTGCATTGGGCCTATATGTATCGGCCATAATGTGTCCAAAATATATTGGCCCCCTGTTGATCTTTTTAACCCGGGAACTGCAGGAAGACTCTTAAGAGTTCCCCCGGCGGACTGCGGGAAGACTCTTAAGAGTAAGGCTTTTGAACACGTACCTAAACCGCGGGTTTATAGGCAGGCGGCTACAAATTGGTGTGGGTGTAGTACTACATGGCAACTCTCGATACCACCCTGCCACACGCTCGCTCCGCACTCGTACAAGCACCACCGCGCCAGAACCCAAGCACTAGTCATGGAGCCCACCCGTCCCTCATGCTCGCGCCCTGATGACACAACCAGCCCTCCTTCTGGTGGTGTCAGCCACCGTGGAAGGCAGAGGGTGGCTACCCGAAACCCTAGCTACCAGTACGACACGCCCTACAGCTCGGAGGACGAAGCACCAGCACCAAAAGCACGTAAAACACGTGCAAGCAGGGCAATGGCACAGAGGTCATTGGACTTAGGGGACACTGCCGCAACGACCCAGGCCACTGCAACAACCACTACCACCACCACTGCCACCCCTGCCACCAGTACCAGCGACGCAGGAGGCCGCCCTAGGGCTGCAGAACCTGCGAGGGCAGGCAGAATCAAAAGCACGGGCGTAAGGAAGAGAACCCGTACGCCTGCCACAGTGACCCTGCCACCACCACCACCAGCCTCCCCTGGCCCGGCTGCCCCTGCTGCCCCTGCTGCCCCTGCCCAAGGAAAAGGGAAGGGGAAGGGGAAGGGGAAAGGGAGAGGGAAAGCAACTGCTGGCCCTGCTGCCCCTGCCGCCCCTGCCGCCCCTGCCCAAGGAAGAGGGAAAGGGAAAGGGAAAGGGGCGACAGGCACCACAATCATCTTGCCTGCCTCCAGGCCCACTGCACAACGCACCACTGCCGCCCCTGCCGATGCCTCTGCCGGCCCTTCTGCCCCTGCCCCTGCCCATAAGATGCCCCTACGTGCTAGAGCGAGCAGAAAAAATCTGACACCATCCAAGTACGCCGCCCTGCTGTTTGGTGGTGATTCGCAGGGCATTGGCAGCCCTGCGGGTTTCGACGACGACGCCCTAGGACGGGACCAAGGTAGGGGGCTTTGGGAGTGGATAGTGGAAATGAGTCAGACGTCGGTGATGAAAATGAAGAAGGGCGTCTGTCTAGTGAAGAGGAGGGTGATGATGATGCTGTGTTGTATCGCGAACATGGCAGCGATATTTCAGACGCAGAAGCAGACGGAGACGACATTCTGATCCCTGGCTTGCCTTCGTTTGAGTGGTCTGACGGGGTCAATTTTGTGCCTGACGTGCCCCAGTTCAATCCTGGTACGTCAGGTACAACTGATGACTGGCCCTGTGACGAAAACTCTAACGAAAGCGAGTTCTTCCTCGCTTTTTTCGATATGGAGGTAATGACTTACATCGTTGCCCAAACAAACGCATACTACAGGTGGGTGTTTGGCATATTGGACGTCATTTCTCCCAAAGCGAGAATACGAAGCTGGGTGGATACGACTGTTGAAGAATTCATGACGTTTTTTGCCTTGTAGTTCCTCATGCCTGTTTGCAAGAAGCATGTGTTGCAACACTACTGGAAGCACGACCCTCGCATCGCCACCCCAACTTTCAATAAGTTCATGACTCGTGACAGATTTTTGTTGCTGCTAAGATTTATGCACTTTGCAGACAACGAAAATCCTAACAGGATTGACAGGATATGGAAAGTTCGGGATGTGTTCACCATGTTGTTGGAGAGGTATAGGAAATACTTTTACCCCTTCCTCAATTTGGTGATTGATGAGTCGCTCGTGCTCTTCAAAGGACATCTTGTTTTCAAGCAGTATATCCCCTTGAAAAGGCATAGGTTCGGAATCAAGCTCTTCGTGTTGTGCGACTGTGAAACTGGAATAGTGCTTGACATGATCGTGTATACAGGAACTGACATTGACGTACCGAAAGCCGCTGCCGGTGACCCCATGGGCATGTCAGGTGCCATCGTCAGGAAAATGTTGGCACCTTACCTGGGCAAAGGCCACATCATCTACACTGACAACTGGTATACTTCTCCTGTTCTCTGCCAGTTTCTTCATGACAACCAAACGGGGTCATGTGAGACTGTCAGAAAGACAAGAAAGTGTATGCCCAAGTTCACAGGTGATGTAATTCCTCTGTCAAATGCCTCCTCCAGTGACACACCTTCTGAAGACGAACTGGCCCAGGAACACCGTGAGAGGCATGTCCGAAGAAGGCGACGAAGGGGGCAGAAGTACAAGCAACTGGAAAAGTCCGGGAAAGTGGTAGCCCTGAATTGGAAGGACAAAAGAGACGTTCACCTGCTTTCCACAGTCCACACAGGTGCCCAGATGAACTCTGGTAAAATCCACTACCGAACCAAGAAGACCATCTATAAGCCCGAGATGGTAGTGGACTACACAAAGAACATGCACCTGGTGGACAAGTCTGACTGTCAACTGTCAGGCGTTGAGTGTCTGAGGAAGACTGTGAAGTGGTATCACAAGCTCTTCCTCCACCTAGTTGACATCACGATGCTCAACGCCTACAACTTGTGGTTGGTGAAGAGAGAGATGGCCCCAAACCAGAAGCTAAAATTCCGGGAGTTTGTGTACAACGTTGCATATCAACTCCTGGAGAAGTATGGCACCACCACTCACAGACGTACGACATGGCGTGGGGATCACGTCCCTGACCGCATCCAGCGGGGGTGGAAAGACACTACCCAACCAACACTGAGCTGGTTGGCACTCGTCACAGGCAGGTGCAGTGCCATGTCTGCAGCACCAGTGTCAGGAAACCCCACATACCCAAAAGAGTCACCTCAATGTGCGCCGAATGCAAAGTTGCACTCTGCTTGGGTGACTGCTTCAGGGACTACCATATGTACAAAATCTACTGAGTGCCGCCCCCTGCCCTGCCCTGCCCTGGACTCGCCCCCTGCCCTGTCCTGGACTCGCGCCCTACCTTACCTGACCTGACCAAATTGATCACGCTACCTCATAATGTTACATATATATTATATAATGTATAAGTTCCAAAGATGTCCCTGTGATATAGCTTTTTACATTATATAATTGTATCTTTCATTATTTAGTTTATAAGTTTCAAAGATTTCCATGTAATATGCCTTCTTTTTTAGTATATCAATATATATGTTTGTTATAGCCAAAGTAATGTGTATATATTTTCTTACCTCAAATGAATTGTACCAAAATAAATATGTTTCAATAAATCATGTCAACCCTACTAAGATAATACAAAATAAATTAAATAACAAAAAAAATACTAGGTCGTCATTGTATTCTTACAATATGATATATTCTATGAATATTTCATATTGTTTGAATACAATGGCATGATCTTGTAAACAATTTTTTTTTATCAAAATTTATCTACACATTATAAAACCTTCCAGGATTCGATCCCACTACCCTACCACACTTTGAGTTTTCCAGTCTGCGACCTTACCAACCATGCCACAGGAGCTCATTCCAAATGTCACTCAAAACTTTGTGTCTACAATCGAAATGACAATATACAACAAAAAATGAATTATCCCACCAATTTACGTTTGTAAATTGATGGGATTATCAATTATATCATGCCAAGGTTTATACAAGTTTGTCTCTGTCAAAAATTAGTAATTATATAACTTTATTCTGTCAAAAATTGCCCAAACACTCAGCAAAATTGCCCTTCTCAGTGTGACTCCAGTCATTATCACACGGTCAAGCGGTCACTGGGTGACCCTTGCTGCTCCCTCCAGCCACAGCAGCTCTCTCTGGGAACAAAATTTGTATAAATACAATAATGCATAAAATACTCTTCACAAATACATTTGTATTGTATAATATTGTAAATAATAGTGAATAATAACTGTGTGGGTGTCGAAAATTGCTCAACCATCTTTCTTTTATCTCGCCTACGCCCTTACGTGCGTATATTGGATTATACATAGTCATGACTGTCCTACAAATACTTGCAGTAGGTCTCGAATATACATTTAAATTGCATATTACTTGGAAATAAATAAATATAAGTTTTCTGGTGGCAATCTACCCTTTTGCAAGTGTCAGGCGACACCAGTCTATATTTAGCTCTCTATCAAAAAAGGTTAACTGCCGATGTTTACTGACCACCCTCGTTCCTGGTCTATAATATAGTACTTTATTTACAGTCAATGGCCTACATATTTCTCGGGTACTTCACATGTGTCTAAAATGCAATGTCTGCTTGCATAAAAATGCAATTATGAAAGCCATTTATACGTACGACATACATACGCATGTCTCACTTTCTCTCTCTCTCCATTCCTGACTCATGTTATTGTAGACCTCTGGGTGGCAATGAACCCCAGACACCTGCTAGACATAAGGTTCAAAATCCCAAGACATCCATACGCCTCGGGCGCCTCCACAATTATCACACAGCTGCATATGTTTCTTGATAGATCTCCCTGCCTTCACTCTCTCCACGACTCACTCCCTGCCTCCCTCCCACCCACCCACCCTTTTAGGTTTCCGTCTGCTAGAAACTCATTGATAATGTGCGTAAATATCGCATGAATTGGTCTATATGCGGTATATATATTGTTATATGGGACGTCTACATACGTACAAGTCTGTATTATAGCATGACAGTGCTCTAAGTACGAGATATACGTGATATTTATGGCGCAACACACCCTCTCCCCCTTCCATTCCCAGCACAACTCAATCACACCTTGGTTCACGCATAGAAACTCATTGATAATGTGCGTAAATATCGCATGAATTGGTCTATATGCGGTATATATTGTTATATGAGACGCCTACATACGTACACGTCTGTATTATAGCATGACAGTGCTCTAAGTACGAGATATACGTGATATTATAGCGCAAAACACACTCTCATCTCATAAATTGCCGCCAAACCTCCAACCCGTCTTCATTCCCGCTTAAAAATTCATTGATAATTCCCTTATATATTGCAATTTTTGGTCACTATGAGGCATATTCATTGTTATATGGGTGGCCTACACATGTATACGTACTCTACATAGCCTAAAAGGGATAAAAAAAGGAGATATACGTGATATTACGCGGTAACCCACCCCCTCCTCCCTCAGGTTCTATCCCCTGGGCGCGTGAAAATTCGGCCGGGAAATCTCGCCGCTCGATGACAATCTAGCCGCGCAGTGCCATTCGCTCCACATTTTTCAACTACGGACCGTTCGCCCCCCCCCCCCAGAAATTTTTTTGGGGGTCAAATATATATGGGCCGATGCACGCAAACATTCCCAACACGCTGATGTACTTTTTATCGAAATTGGCAATGGGTCCCAAAATCATCATACATGCGCACAGGACATAGGTGTAAAAAAAAAACTGTGTGCCGCGGAGAGGTTAATTATTTCCATAATAGATAGGTTGTTGGATGTTATCTTAAAACTTTACCTCATATGGATTATGTTGTCCAATTTTGGTGTCCTTATTACATAATGGACATAGATTCGTTGGAGAGAGTACAGCGAAGAATGACACAAATTATTAATATTAGAAATCTACCATATGAAGAAAAGTTGAACAAAATTTGGCTTACATTCGTTAGAAAGACGCAGAGTTAGAGGGGATATGATAGAATTGTTCAAGTGGGTTAGTGGGATTAATAAAGGGGACATGACAAATGTACTGAAGCTAAGTGATAGCGAAAGAACTCGAACAAATGGTTTCAAATTAGACAAATTTCGTTTCAGAAAAGATATAAGGAAATATTGGTTTGGTAACAGATTTGTAGACATGTGGAATAGGCTACCGAGTGATATGGTATGATCAAGAACGATAGGGAGCTTTAAGATAAAATTAGATAGGCATATGGACGAGAAGGGTTGGGTATGAGGGGGGATCTGCCGGGTGTGGGCCAATCGGCGCTCTGCAGACCCCTGTAATCCTGTGTTGATCTCTGACCGTTTTGGTGAGGTCAGTCCTCAAGGTATTAATGAGTTGGTTCTGTAATTAGGCCTTGTAATTGGGGTTGGGTGTGACAGGGAGCTGCCTTGTGTGAGCCGATCGGCTTCCTGCAGACTCCCATTTTCTTATGTTCTTATATTGGGCCAATAATGGCAACTACATGAATGTAAAATATGTTCACTTTTTTGTATCGGGTCAACATATGTTGGCCATAATATTCTAAAGCGGTATTGGTTCATTATATTATATATAAATGTTTTCCTTTATCCGTTTTGTGGCAGGATAAATGATGTTATTAAGTATAACTTATTTTATTTACTGGGCCAATCTTTATCAGCCTGATTAAGGCATAATGATATCGGTCCATTGTAGAAATAATAATGGGTTTCCATAGTTGATTCAGAAGATGATGCACAATGTTGGGCTGATACAGTATATCCATTCAAGAAATGGATAACTATCTTTAATTAACTCCTTCAGCCATATTATGTTCCAGTAAGTCCGAGGAGGCGGGAGCCCCAGGATCATTGCCACTGCCTCGCACTACACTCACAACAACACTGCGGCCGTTAGAATTATCACAGGAGGCTGAGGTTGCCACCAACGGTTTAATCGTATGGTAACTTATCGGACTTACTGAGCTCATATGACGCAAAATCGCGTCATAAACTTATTGGAGAGGTATAGAGATAAGTCCATATGACGCGATCGTGTCATATGAGTTTTTGGTGGACTTATTCATATGACGCGATCGCGTCATATATGTCGCAAGGAGTTAAAAGGGCCAATATATTTTAGCCGTGAATTGGTAGAACATTGTTGGTCCTACATTATATTTGAAATGGCTTGCCAATCTCCGCCATCATTATGGAATATTTATGTTGGGCCAGTACTGGCATATCGCCTTTACCAAATAATGTCATCTACCTGCATTGGGCCTATATGTATCGGCCATAATGTGGCTAAATATATTGGCCCTCTGTTGATCTTATTAATGATTTCCATAATAGATAGGTTGTTGGATGATAGATATTGGGTCAATAATAGCAACTACATGAAGGTAAAATATGTTGGCTTTTTTGTATCTGGCCAAAATATGTTGGCCATAATCTTCTAAAGCGGTATTGGTTCAATATATTATTTATAAATGTTTTCCTATGTCCGTTTTGGGGTAGAATACATTATGCTGGTCCAGCATTAGCAAATGATGTTATGAAGTATAACTTATTTTGTTTATTGGGCCAATATTTATCGGCCTGATTAAGGCATAATGATATCGGTCCATTGTAGAAATAATAATGGGTTTCTATAGTTGATTCAGAAGAGGATGCACAATGTTGGGCCAATACAGTAAATCTATCTATCTATCTATTGCCTGACGCCGTGATCCCCGAAGGGGTGGCCACGAACGAACCGCCCCCATGCACCTCTGTCCCCAGTCAGTCGACGCCCCTCCCCCCAACCAGCACCGCCTTCGTTCATGTAGTTCCTCACTCCATCCTTCCACCTCATATTCGGTCTACCTCTCCCCCTCTGTCCCTCCACCTCGCTCTCGTACACCCTCTTAGTCATTCTCTCACTTTCCATACGTTCCATACAGTAAATACATCCAATAAATGGATAACCATTTTTAATAAAAGGGCCAATATATTCCCAGCAAACATTGGAAGTACGGGCCAATGCCGGAAAGTCTGGAATGTAGGCTTTCTTATATTGGGCCAAGGTATGTTGGCCAGAATATTCTGAAACTATGTCTGTCCGATAGTAAATTATTCTGAAACTATGTATGTCCGATAGTAAATTAATAAAAGTTTTCCTTTGTCCGTCTTTGGATTGGGTTTACAGTGTTGGGCCAGCACCGGCACTTAACAGGTTCATGATAACTTATTTTCTGTATTGCGCCAATGTTTAACGGCCAAATAATTGCGTAATTATATCAGCCCAATATAGAAATAATAAATGTTTTCCATCATTGGATACGGATAAGATGCCCAATGTCGGGCCGATACTGTTATACAGCAAAAAGTAAAGGATATTGTTTTTCTTATATTGGGTAGATGTACTTTGGCCATAAGAAGGCAACATTTTGTTTTTCCACTATCATATTCAAAATGGTTATCCGTTCACCGGCATTAGATTGGATTCCAGGTGTTGGGCCATTACTAGCATATAGCATTATGAAAGGGTATTGTTTGCCTGTGTTGGGCATACGTATAGCGGCCAAAATTCGACCAAGCTATATCGGCCCAATACTGAATAAATAAATATTTTCCATCATAGGATAGTAGATGGATGGCAGATGTTGGGACAATACTGGCAAATATAGTGGATGATAACAGATGATGGCTTTCCTATACCTGGCCATTGTGTTTCGGCCAGAAGATGGCAAACTTGCATTGGTCCAATATCTTATTCAGTATGATTTTCCATTAACCGGCAATTGGTTGTCTTCAATAATTGGGGCCAATACTGGCATTAGCTAGTCATGTTGGATAATGAACTTCCTGTGTTGGGCCAATGAGTAACGGCCTTGAAGTGGCAAAGTTGTATCCACCCAACTTTAATGTAATCAATATTTTCAAATCATCGAGAATTGTGTGGTTGTCAGACTTTGGGCCAATACTGGCATATAACGGAAAGTAAGAGATGATGACTTGCCTATATCGGGCCATTGTATGTAGCCCAGAAAAAGACCCAAAGATAGTGGTCTAATATTATGTTCATTACTATTTAACATTAACCGGCCTAAGGTAGTCTTCCATATGTAGGACCAATACTGGCATATTGCAGTACAAAAGAAAAACAGTTGTCCTGTATTGGGCATATGCATAGCAGCAAATAAATGGCCAAATTATATCGACCCAATATTGAATTCATGAATGAATTTCCCTATGTGATAGTTGGTGTTTGCCAGATGTTGGGCCAATACAAGAATAGAAGAGATAGAAAATGATAATGGCTTCCTTACATCGGGCCATTGTACTTCGGCCAGAAGGCAAAACCTTATTGGTCCTTTATCATATTTATAGTGGCTTTCCGTTAATCGGCATTGTGTTTGGTACCAGATGTTCGGCTGGTACTGGCATATAACCATACTAAAGGATATTAGATTTCCTATATGAGACCAATGTATAACAGTTTAGAAATGGCAAAAGGATATCGGCCTGATATGAAATAGATAAATGTTTTCTATAATGGGATATTGGGTGGCTGTCAGATGTTGGAGTGATACTGTTATGTTACTAAACAAAACGGATAATGTTTTTCTTATATTGGGTCTATGTACTTTTGCCATAAATAGGCAATATTATGTTGGTCCAATATTATTATTCAAAATAGTTTTCCATTCACCAGGTGTTTGGTCACTATTGACATAAATCATTACAAAAATATATTTGCTTATGTTGGGCATAATCATTGTACAGTATAGCGGCCAAAACACTACCAAGCTATATCAGACCAATACTGTATTTATAAATGTTTTTCATCATAGGATAGTAGATGGATGGCAGATGTTGGGACAATACCGGTGTATATAGTGGATGATACGAGATGATAGCTTTCCTATACCTGGCCATTGTGTTTTGGCCAGAAGATGGCAAACTTGTATTGGTCCAATATCTTATTCAGTATGATTTTCCATTAACCGGTAATTGGTTGTCTTCAATAATTGGGGCCAATACTGGCATTAGCTAGTCTTGATGGATAATGAACTTCCTGTGTTGGGCCAAGGAGTAACGGCCTTGAAGTGGCAAAGCTATATCCGCCCAACTTTAAGTAATGAACATAATATTAGACCACTATCTTTGGGCCTTTTTCTGGGCTACATTCAATGGCCCGATATAGGCAAGTCATCATCTCTTACTTTCCGTTATATGCCAGTATTGGCCCAAGGTCTGACAACCACATAATTCTCGGTAATTGAAACTATTGATTACATTAACTCCCCTTTTAAAAAATTAAATTAAATTAACCGGCCTAAGGTAGTCTTCCATATGTAGGACCAATACTGGCATATTGCAGTATAAAATGATAACAGTTGTCCTGTATTGGGCATATGCATAGCAGCAAATAAATGGCCAAATTATATCGACCCAATATTGAATTCATAAATTAATTTCCCTATGTGAAGAGATAATGGCTTCCTAACAACGGGCCATTGTACTTCGGCCAGAAGAAGGCAAAACTTTATTGGTCCTTTATCATATTTATAGTGGCTTTCCGTTAATCGGCATTGTGTTTGGTACCAGATGTTCGGCTGGTACTGGCATATAACCATACTAAAGGATATTAGATTTCCTATATGAGACCAATGTATAACAGTTTAGACATGGCAAGAGGATATCGGCCTGATATGAAATAGATAATGTAGATGTTTTCAATAATGGGATATTGGGTGGCTCTCAGATGTTGGGTGATACTGTTATGTTACTAAGCAAAAAATATATTGTTTTTCTTGTATTTGGTAGATGTACTTTGGCCATAAAAAGGCAATACTTTGTTGGGGAAAGGTGCTGGGAACGGCCTCTGGGGCAGTCTGGAACCGGTGTCCTCGGGACGGTAAATTTTCCTGGCGAGCTTCCATTTAGCTGACTATGACAATTACAACATCACAGAAAACACCCAAGTCTGATGAACACATAATCTCACCGGGGACGGCATGCAGCCTCCCGAGCGTTCAGGCTTACTAATGTGAATGTAGGAAGTTTGAGTGGCAAATCAAATGAAGTTGTGGAAGCACTTTAGAGAAGAAGAGTGGATGTGTGCTGCACCCAGGAAAGCCGATGGAAGTGGTGCGGTGCACAGTGGGTAGTTGGCAAAAAACAAGAGATACAGGATCTACTGGAAGGGAGATGAGTCTGGAAAAGCAAAAGGAGGAGTGAGTGTTCTGGTGGCCGAGGAGTGAGAGAAGAGTGTTCTTCAGATCAAGAGAGTAAATGGAAGATTGATTGTACTGAAGTTGAAAGTTGGTGAAAGAATACTGAATGTGATATCAGCATATGCCCCACAGGTTGGTTTGAGTAGAGAACGGAAAGATTTCTGGAACGACCATAATTTGTGTTGTTTCGGGCCTCTTTGAGAATTACACCACAGTAATAGACCGTGACCTAAATGGGAATGTGGGAGCACGTGCTGATGTGTGGGGCATTCATGGAGGAAATGGATACGGAAGGAGAAATCTAGAAGGCGAATGTATACCGGAGTCCTGTGTTACACTTTACATGGTTGTGTAACATAAAGTTCAAGAAACGGGTGAGTCATCTGATCACATACAATTCTGGGGGTTCCAGTAGCCAGATAGATTATTTCCTGGTGAACATGTAGAAATGACTGGAAGTGGTTTAGGGATGTAGGCTAAAGGTCATCCCGAGTGAGAATGTATCTCGCAATATAAGCTCCGAGTATGTGACATGATATTAAAGCGAGATCTTGTGTGCAAGAAGGTATCCATGCCAAAAAGGAAATTAACACCTTACGAGCGGCCTATGCGGTTTATTTATGTGTACCGCACAGCGGGGTGTTTTTAGCCAAAATAGGGCTGTTTACGTGATCATTTTCATGCCTAAATAAGACCCAGAACGTAAAACAAGTACCTATCCCTGAAAGGGCATAAACAGAGCTTTCGAATGACACCATAACGATCCTTGTATGATGGATAGTTTTCTTGCAATAACCGTGCAACGCGAGTGCAAAAAGCAGGTAATTCGGTACTTTCAGTACATAATTGAGTATGTAGCGAGTGAGAGAGGGAGGAGGGAGCTGAGATTTGTGTCAGTAGGTTCGCCGCGGTGGTCTGGAGCAGTCATACGCTCGCTAGTCTCCTGCCACCACTTGTCTCTCTCTCTCAGCCACATTACGTGCTGAAATTGCCACTCGAGTTATGTCGAGCGCCGCCACATAGTCCAGCTTTATTTAACTCGACTTATGTTGCTCGCCGCTAAAAGGGTTAAGGTTGTTGAATAAATCAGAATATAGAGATAGGTTTTGCAGCGAACTGGAGAAAATGGATAGGCATAGGGGTACTAGATCATATGATGTAAATAGTCACTGGAACTTCCTTGAACGTAGCCTTCTTGCTGCCACTGGCAAAGATATTTACTTAAAGCTAGGGATCTGTATGTTGTGTTTGTAAACCTGGAGAAGGCCTTTGATAAGGTGCCCAGGGATGTTGTACAGTGGGCCATGAGAAAACTTGGTGTAGAGGAGTGGCTGGTGTGTGTGCTATAGTGAAAATGTACGAGGACTCGCAAACGGAAGTGAGGGTGAAAGGAATACTGAGTGAGGAGGTTGCAGTCCATGTTGGAGTTCACCAAGTTTTTTTTTTTAGCCCTCTCCTCTTTGTTATAGTTTTGGAGGCCCTATTTGGAGATTTTAGAATTGGGATCCCATGGGAACTGCTATACACAGATGGCTTAATTCTAATCACATATAATGTGCAGGATGCCAAGGTTCAGAATGTAGAGTGAGGGCATGACAAACAAAGAATTAAAAGTTAATATCAATAAAACCAAGGTTTTTGCACAGTAGCTTGGTCCGTGGAAATGTAGAAAACACAGTGAATACCCATGTGCTCTATGCAGAAAAGGGGTGGGCGTGAATTCAATTCAGTGTAGCATCTGTCGTTTCTGGGTACTTCATGGGAAGAAGCGCTGTAGTAGAATAAATGGACCTCTGCCGAGGAAGAAAGCTGAAATTGAGAAATTTGGGTGTATAGTATGCAAAGCTGAGCTTGTGTTGAATGATCGGCTCGAGAGTGTGAACCGTGGCAATGTGTCGCTGGAGATGGTGGACAAGTTTTGCTACTTGGGAGATACCATCTGTGCCCGTGGTGGGGCCGAGGCCGCCACTATTGCCAGAATTAGATGCGGCTGGGGAAAGCGCAGAGAACTGCTGCCAATTCTAACCATGAAACGACTCCCTCTCCCCTAAAAGAAAAAGGTTTATATATCATGTATTAGAAGCGCAATGACCTATATGCTTCAGAAACGTGGCCTGTCAAAGTGGATGATATCAACAGACTATAATGCCTAATAATGATAGGCCTATACATGATCATGTTTTCACGGTTTAATCAATAATGGTTCCACCACCCCAGGACTTTCACCCATTTTTCCCAACATCGAGATTGCTCAGTTAAAGATTTATCAGATTCCATGTTAAGTTCTGTGAAGTTAGAGACTATAGGCCTACCAGTACAATTATTTCAATACCAATTAAAGCACTTCTACTGAATCTGAAAGCTAGTAGCCTACCAAATACAACTAAAATTTCTGTAGATTTGGATATTTATCATGATAAAAGTACTGTAGATGGTGTTAGTGACCTGGAAACTGAGGCAGATGGCTCGGAAAGAAAAGTCTGTGACTTTTGTAATTATCTTAATAATCTTGCAAAAGTTGTAGGTTAAATTACAAGCAAAGCATTTTATAAATTATATCCTCCAAGGTTATTCAAAGTATTGTGGAGTGCTTTGAAACCATATTTATTCACTAGGAAATTCATTTTCTCCACTATCTAGAATCTAGATCTATGCACAGTATCTCTATTTATCTCTATCTATCTATCTCTCTCTCTCTCTCATCTCTCATATATATATATATATATATTGTTACGTATCTTGATCCTCAAGTGGTTAACTTGATGAATCTAGATAGCACAGAGATATATATTAAGGTATCAGTCCGCTGAAGGCAAAACAAAAGTAAAATCTAATAAAATAATTTCCTGTTGTTGCTTCCTTTCCTTTTAGATCTTAGGACTTAGTATCCTTTATTGACTGATACTCTTTAATTATGAAAAATACTGAAACTAATTAAAGTCATGTAGTATTTATATAGAATTATTATTTAACCGAAGCTTAGTAGGCTATGGTTATGAACCGAAGAAGTTATATCTAAAGAAGGACTATTAATTCTATAAAAAGTCTTGAAAGATAAATATTAAAGTAAGAATATTTCTGTCTCTTACCCTTTTTGAAATGAATAGATAGTTTTCTTCTATGTCCTTTTATTTATATTTAATGTAATTATTCTTGGTTCTTGTCTTACGTTAATAGTATTATATTATTATTATCATCAGGAGTAATATCAAAGTCACATAAAAAGTTAGATATACATTTAATAATTAGTTAAATTTATTTCTTAACCACGTAACATTGAGGTTTGATTATGAGTAAATAAAGTTACAGGATCGTTTCATAGATTCGATTCAGGTCTCACTCAAATAATATGAAAAGCAAAATATAATATTTTGAAGCAAAAGAATTTTCTTCAGCTTAGGAAATCACTAGAAGTAATATTAACACAGCCATGTTAGTCTAAGGCGATATTACTAATACGAGACAATAGCATCACCGTACTAAGCACCATTAAGCAATGTAAGCTTAATTCAAAGAAAATGAAAGAACTCGTAAGTATTAATATAAAGCAATAGTATTACTTTCATCATAACCCAATTACTTAAAGAGTTGCTTTAGTCCACAAGTTAGTCAACTAAAATAGTTAAGTACATAATAATAGCGTTAACGTTAATTCCCAATCAAATAGTTAAGTACATAAATAGTAGCGTTAACGTTAATTCGCAATCAAATAGTGTAACACATAATAGTAGCGTTCACGTTAATTCCCAATTAAATAGTTAAACACATAATAGTAGTGTTCACGTTAATTCCCAATCAAATAGTTAAACACATAATAGTAGCGTTCACGTTAATTCCCAATTAAATAGTTAAACACATAATAGTAGTGTTCACGTTAATTCCCAATTAAATAGTTAAACACATTACACACATTAAACACATTAAACACATCACGTTAATTCCCAATCACATATCTCACTAACCAACATAACGTAAGTGTTTACACCGAACACACTTAACACATTGTCCCTATTTTGATTATTCTATATACAAATTAATTTCTGCTGGTAAATTTAAATACATATGTTGCATCTACCGTTCCCCAAATACTCCTCCAGAGCAAAGTCTTTTTGATTCTCTGTCCTCACAACTCAGTGTCCTCAACTTAATGCTTCTTCTGAAATCACTGTGTTGGGTGATTTTAATGTCCATAATGTTGAATGGCTCACTCATTCAGCCAGGACTGATGATGCTGGTCTTGAATGTGAGCTATTTGCAGACTCATTTAATCTCATTCAACTAGTCAACCAACCCACCCGTGTACCAGATAATCCTAATCATAATTCCCACCTACTGGACTTATTTTTAACAATTCAGAAAATTATGGTGTTACAGAGAGGTCCCCACGGGGATATTCAGATCAGTGTCTGAGACAGGCCACCTGTCTATCACCTACGACACCTTCCCACTCTGAACCTGTTTTGGTGACTAAATGGCATTACGATAGGGCAGACTGGGAGTCTTCAAGGTTTCTTATTGATATTCCCTGGACCTCTTTCTTTTCTAATGATGCACACTCCACCTTGAGCCACATACAAGATTTTGTAAACATTGGAATGGAAACTTTTATTCCTCATCAAAAGTACAGTAAAAGACCTAATTCACCTAAATGGTTTGACCATAATTGTGCTAGAGTAACTGAACAAAAAGCAATAGCCTACAATGCATACACAAGATCAAAAACACATGAAGCCTTTAATTACTTTAGAAACATCAGAAATCATGCCAAAACTGTATTAAACCTAACTAAATCAAACTTTCTCCATAAGCAGGCAAATAAACTTCTAAATAATCCAAATGATAACAAAATATTTTGGTCTACTCTTAACTCATTCAAATCCAACTTCACTACTGCTTCATCCATTCCACCATTAAAATCTCCGACTGGCAATCTTGTAAGTGACCCACGAGGTAAAGCTAACCTTCTTGCAGATATTTTCTCCACCAACTCAACCTTAGATGAAATAAATCAAGATGTCCCTGTACTTAATTTTAATTCACCTGAAATTCCCTCACTTAAGATCCACACCAGACATGTCAAAACTATTTTGCAGAATCTCTCAGTAGATAAGGCTCCTGGTCCAGATGAAATTCCACGAATAGTACTTAAGAATTGCTCCTTGGTGCTCGCTCCTGTATTGGCAAAAAATTTCCGTCTGTGTACTCATACCTCATGCTTCCCAGTACCCTGGAAAGAAGCAAACATCCATCCAGTTCCTAAAAAAGGTGCCTCTTCAGATCCATCAAACTACAGACCAATAGCTATAACTTCCACTCTTGGCAAAGTTTTTGAAATTATATTAAATAATCACATAATTAAGCATCTGGAGAATAATAATTAATCAGTGATAGGCAATATGGTTTTAGACGATGTCGATCAACTGCAGACATTCTTTGCCTTCTTACGCATCAAATCAACCGAGCTACAGACCAACATGGTGAAACACATACAATAGCACTGGATATATCAAAGGCATTTGATAGAGTCTGGCATCAATCCTTATTGTCGAAGATGTCACACTACGGCCTTGCATCATTAGTTCCACTAATTTCTTCTTATCTTCATAACAGAAAAATACGTGTAATGGTAGATGGCCTTTATTCTCAATTTCACTCAATAAATGCTGGTGTTCCCCAGGGATCAGTTTTGGCCCCAACTCTGTTCCTCATTCATATCAATGATCTCATATCTACCACTCATAATCCAATACATTCCTACGCAGATGACTCAACACTCCACAGTTCCTTCACATTTACCAATTCTTTCACCCAACCCGATCTTATAAATTCAAAAATAAACACTGCAATTTCTCTGAACGGGGTCCTTTCTAGAATTAATGAATGGGGACAAGAGAATCTAGTTTCCTTTAATGCACAGAAAACCAAGTACATTCAATTTTCTAACCGACAGAATCTCACTGACTCCCATATATTTTTTAAAGATGTAAATATTCCCACTTCCCCTAGTATTGACATTCTCGGTGTAACATTAACTACTAACTTGAGCTGGACACATTATGTTAGAAGCATTGCTAAGAATGCCTCTAAAAAACTGGGACTCCTGTACAGAGTTCGAGAATTCTTCACTGACGAGCAGTTGGCCGTAATATATAAAAGTCATGTGCGCTCTCAGATGGATTACTGTTCACCTCTGTGGGAAGTGGAGTGGTTGCATTGAGGCAGTTGGACAAAATTCAAAATAAAGCTATTAGATTAATCAATAACCCTGCAATCACACAGGACCTTCCTACATTAGCCATACGAAGAAACGTTGCATCCCTTGCATTATTCTACAGATATTTTCACAGCAATTGTTCCGAGGAACTTGCTTCAATTGTGCCGCCTCTCCACATCTTTCCCCGTAGAACTAGGGCAGCTGAGAGCGCCCATGAATTTACACTTTCTCCTCCACAATGCAGAACTTCTGCTTATCAGAATTCATTTATCCCCAGAGCTACTACTCTTTGGAATTCACTTCCCTCGAATTGCTTTCCACAAACTTACAATCAACAAATGTTTAAATCCAGTTGTTACAAACATTTTATGAATGGAGGATGCCTTTAGGCACATGGACCTTTTTGTTTTATCTGTGTTTTTCTTTCCTCCGTTCATTGTCTCTTAAAAAAAAAAAAAAAAAAAAAAACATTTATATAATCTGACTGACAGTCACAATCCCATTATAATACTTCACCCCGTCTTCCTCCAGCTGCAAGTTCACCTTCCCCAACTCCAAATGAGACTGATTTGAATGCCCACAACTCGGGTCTTATATACCAAACAATGATGGTGTAGGAACGAATCAGGAGGCGGCGGGTGGTGCCTGCTCCAATCATAGCTCCTCGAGTCGCATAACAGGTGCGTGGTCCACTCACAGCTCCTGGCGTCGATCATACGTCATAGCATCGGTCATCGAGGTGTGAAGGCTAGTTTGCTGGTATGGGGCGAGCTGGTTTGCTCGTTCGCTCGCTAGTCTGCTTCACCGTTTGGGTAGTGCGACTCCTTCAACTCTAATTCTAACTCTTAAATTAACATACAGGGCTCTGTATGTCAGACCTCCCCCCTAGAAAAGAGTTTAAGGAGTATAGTACATAATATTAAACATAATACATAAATAGATTCACCACCAGATTGGCAACAGCAAGATTATAATGAGGATATAATAAGGATATCACCCAAAGTAGGCAACGTCCCCAGGTACCACATCAGAACATAGCCGGAACGTAGCTGGAGCGTTATTCGAACTGC
Organism: Paralithodes platypus; assembly: GCA_032716605.1. NCBI lineage: Eukaryota > Metazoa > Arthropoda > Malacostraca > Decapoda > Lithodidae > Paralithodes > Paralithodes platypus. The sequence goes on from CM064558.1 coordinate 9,888,281, forward strand.
AAGGCATTATCTCACAGCTGAAGGCTTGAAAGCGCACTACAAAAGCATGATATTTACCTCGCTACAAGGGAGAGCTAATTGCCAAAATCCTCTCATTAAATTAAACTTACTGCTGTATGAGGCCAACCCGGTAAATGCAATCTTTGATCCGTGGCAGGGGTAGGTATCGTTCTTTGTGACAGCATTGACTTGCCTATAGTCCCTACAAAACCCATGGCTCCCGTCTGGCTTCGGCACAAGTATGACCGGACTACTCCACTGGCTGAAGGCCCTTGTGATCAGCTGGTTTGAAAAAATTAAGTCAAGCTCGACCTGCAGTATACTCCTGCGTTGTGGTGAGACACGGTAGGGGGATAGTTTAATGGGAGTTGCATCCCCTACGTCGATGTCGTGCACGGCCAAAGAAGTGAGCCCTGGAGTATCACGGAACACATTGGGAGACTGAGATAAAACAGAGATTAGTTGGTTCGCTTGATCAGAGGGAAGATGACATAGTTTAGATGGTAATTCCCTCAAAGCCACTGAATTATACTGAAAGTTGGATAGGCTACATGACAAGTCAAAGTCTGCATGGATACCTTCAGGCTCTGGAACAGTCTGTTGCGGGTCAGTAAGAGAACTGAAGACTTTGTCCGCACCACAGGTCCTGACATTCACTGCCACAGTGGGAGAATCTGGAGGAGAGGAATCAGGGGACCTATGGTAGGGCTTCAACATATTTATATGGAATACTTGCGTGGGCTTTCTCCTGTCTGGGGTAGTTACTAGATAATCGGTAATGCTCACCCTCCGAATGATCTTATATGGGCCCCTGAACTTGGCAGATAAAGGTTGGCCAAAAAGGGGGAGCAGGACCAAAACCTCATCACCGGGCTTAAACTCCCTCTCACGGGCTTTTCTGTCATACCATTTCTTCATGGAGCTTTTAGCCACTGTCAAGTTTTGAGCGGCAAACTCACATGAGGATCTCAGCCGGGTTTTGAAATCTGAAACATACTTGAGGAGGTTTTGGTTCCCCTCCTGGCCAACTAGGCTATCCTGCAATAGTTGCAAAGGACCTCTTACCTGGTGACCGAAAACTAGCTCATTAGGGGAAAAACCCAGGGATTCAGTTGGAACCTCACGAGTAGCAAATAAAAGAAAAGGTACCCCCTTATCCCACTCAACTCCGGTCTCTGTACAATACTTACGTAACATTCCCTTTAATGTCTGATGATATCGTTCGAGAACCCCTTGACTCTCTGGGTGGTAGGTGCTAGACTTTACATGCTCGATACCCAACTCCTTCAGGGACTGCTGGAAAATGTTAGAGGTAAAATTAGTTCCTTGATCACTTTGCACCTCATGGGGGAAACCCATTCTGGTGAAGAATTTGAGCAGTTCCTTGAACAGTTGGAGCAGAGGTAGTCCTTAAGGGTATAGCCTCTGGGTAGCGAGTTGCCATGTCCATGATAGTTAATAAATAAATGTTACCTTGGGAAGTCTTAGGCAATGGGCCTACAATGTCCACTACCACCCGAGTAAAAGGATTCTCGAAAACGGGCAAGGGCACCAGAGGATGTACAGGCACCTTCTGCTTGAGTTTTCCTGTCATCTGGCAAGTGTGACACACTCTACAACACTCCACTACATCTGCACGCATTCCTGGCCAGTAAAAGTGGGCTCTGATTCTGTCTAGAGTTTTTCTCACACCTAGGTGTCCTGCCAATGGTATACAATGTGCCATTTCCATTATATCTCTACGACAAGGTTTGGGGACTACTACTTGATGGACGTCCCAAGCCCCGTCATCGATTGGTCTGTGTGGCGGTCTCCATCTTCGCCACAATACTCCTCCTTTGAGGTAGAAACATTCACCACCCTCCTTCTCACATTCCCTCTTCACTCACGGACCTGGCAGCTAACTCCTTGCATTCACTATCATCTCTCTGTAGCTCTACCAGGCCGCTAGGACAATTTGGAGGGGTTTCATGGTCATCGTTAGGGTCAAGATGAGCCATAAAGGTGTCAGATAAATCCACCTCAGTCACATCATCAGGCACAGTTGGAGCATCATTCACACTCTCATCATCCCTTTCATCAACTCTTACATTCGGTACATTTCTGTCTGAGGGAACTGCTACTTGAGACATTGAACGTGTGACAGCACACACAGGGAAAACAGTTGGCATCTCCTTTTCGAGCTCACCGGTTAGTGGCTCGTTAACAGGGGAAAGTGACAAAAAGGGGTCTGGTCGGACCTTCTCACCTGCTACATCATTCCCCAAAAGGAGAGTTACCCCAGGCACAGGGATATCTTGGGACCTACACAAAGCTATGGTGGCCTCACCCTGTAGTAACTCACATTCAATTTCGCCTTTTACCAAGTATGCATAAAACTGGCCTCCAGCACCTCTCATTACAACTGGTTCGCCAGGTGGGCACTCAGTGTAAGGATTCACCATGAGGGTGCTAGTAGAACCTGTGTCTCTCAGAATTTTTACCTCATGCATGCAACCATTTAATCTCACGTTGCCAGATGAAATAAAGGGACGGTAACTGTCCTGCACTGATGGTGAAATTATTATTGGCTTAACCCTAGTGGGTTGCACCACACATGCTACTACACCCCTGTCTAGATGATTTACGTTAGCTGCTAGGTACTCCTTCTGTCGAGAGTCCTGCATTAAAGGAACTTTTGGTGCTAGGTACTCCTTCTGTCGGGAGTCCTGCATTACAGGCACACATGGAATTTGAGATACGGCGGCAACTGTCTGCCCCGATCTCTCGTTTTTTCCTTGGCCCAGCACTGATAAGCTAGGTGGCCTCTCTTGCCACAAAAAGTACATACTTTAGGGGATACGGGAACGTTCCCTCTTTGAGCATTACTATTAGTTTGGGGCCCACCTCTGTTACCATTGCCCTGAGTCGCATTTTTAGTTGGGGGAACATTTCTATTTTGGCTAGCTGGGGAAGACGTTATAGGCTTGTGACTGGGTCGGTCAGATTTGTGATTGGGATACTTAAAATTAGAACTAGAATTATCGTAGGGCTTCTTTCCACGAAATTTGTTGTTGAGCACGTATGTGTCAGCTATGTCAGCGGCGTCGGCAAGACAATCTACCTTTTTCCCCTTTAAATGATAGGATACAGAAGAATCAATTTTCCATAGGAAATTTTCTAACAGGACCAACTCCTTCAGATCGTTGTAGCTTGTGACTTTCTTACTCTTGACCCAATGATTGAAAGTTTTAGTCATGGTCCTGGCAAATACCTTATGGGTTTCTTCTACTTTCTTCTGGTTTTTTCGGAAAGATTGCCTGTAAGCCTCAGGCTGTAATTGATAGGTTTTTAGGATAGCTTCCTTGAGATTGTCATAATCCTGCCTAACTTCTGCTACTTCTGACAAATACGTGGCTCGAGCCTGCCCTGTCAAAACAGTTTGTAACATAAAAGGCCATTGATCTCTTGTCCACTTCATACCTCCAGCAACTTCCTCAAACAAAACAAAGAAATCCTGCACATTATCCTCAGTGAAGGGTGGAATGACACTAGTCATAGTCAATCCCAGAGGGGGAGCAATTACAGGAGCATTTGTATTGACATTTAGTTGAGCCATTTGATATTGATATTGATAATGTTCGGTCTTTATTCTGGCTAGTTCTATACTTGCGTTTGCTTGTTCGGTCGTTGCTTTTATTCTGGCTAGTTCTAGTTCGAATATTTGATCACCGGTCAAACCAGGTGGCAATTGTACATTAAGTTGACTAGGTTTACTAGGGATCCCACCAACTGCTCCGTCACCCTCCCCGCCTTCTACAGGGAACAAGTGGGTTTTTATGGTCTGAGCCACCTCTACTTTGGACATGTTTGAGACAGTTAATTGGAGATGTGAGGCAAGCACTTTCAGTTCGGATTTTGACAGACAGTCAATATCAGGGGATGTGGGTTCTGATTCTATGAAAACTCGAGCATCTTCGTCATTAATTAGTTGAGGCATGATTAATATTTGATTTTAAGTAGTGAAACGTTAATGAAACTGAGTGAAACTGTATGAAACGAATCCTGGCAAGGTCGCCATTCTTCTGTTACGTATCTTGATCCTCAAGTGGTTAACTTGATGAATCTAGATAGCACAGAGATATATATTAAGGTATCAGTCCGCTGAAGGCAAAACAAAAGTAAAATCTAATAAAATAATGTCCTGTTGTTGCTTCCTTTCCTTTTGGATCTTAGGACTTAGTATCCTTTATTGACTGATACTCTTTAATTATGAAAAATACTGAAACTAATTAAAGTCATGTAGTATTTATATAGAATTATTATTTAACCGAAGCTTAGTAGGCTATGGTTATGAACCGAAGAAGTTATATCTAAAGAAGGACTATTAATTCTATAAAAAGTCTTGAAAGATAAATATTAAAGTAAGAATATTTCTGTCTCTTACCCTTTTTGAAATGAATAGATAGTTTTCTTCTATGTCCTTTTATTTATATTTAATGTAATTATTCTTGGTTCTTGTCTTACGTTAATAGTATTATATTATTATTATCATCAGGAGTAATATCAAAGTCACATAAAAAGTTAGATATATATTTAATAATTAGTTAAATTTATTTCTTAACCACGTAACATTGAGGTTTGATTATGAGTAAATAAAGTTACAGGATCGTTTCATAGATTCGATTCAGGTCTCACTCAAATAATATGAAAAGCAAAATATAATATTCTTCAGCTTAGGAAATCACTAGAAGTAATATTAACACAGCCATGTTAGTCTAAGGCGATATTACTAATACGAGACAATAGCATCACCGTACTAAGCACCATTAAGCAATGTAAGCTTAATTCAAAGAAAATGAAAGAACTCGTAAGTATTAATATAAAGCAATAGTATTACTTTCATCATAACCCAATTACTTAAAGAGTTGCTTTAGTCCACAAGTTAGTCAACTAAAATAGTTAAGTACATAATAATAGCGTTAACGTTAATTCCCAATCAAATAGTTAAGTACATAAATAGTAGCGTTAACGTTAATTCGCAATCAAATAGTTAAACACATAATAGTAGCGTTCACGTTAATTCCCAATTAAATAGTTAAACACATAATAGTAGTGTTCACGTTAATTCCCAATCAAATAGTTAAACACATAATAGTAGCATTCACGTTAATTCCCAATTAAATAGTTAAACACATAATAGTAGTGTTCACGTTAATTCCCAATTAAATAGTTAAACACATTACACACATTAAAAACATCACGTTAATTCCCAATCACATATCTCACTAACCAACATAACGTAAGTGTTTACACCGAACACACTTAACACACATTTATATAATCTGACTGACAGTCACAATCCCATTATAATACTTCACCCCGTCTTCCTCCAGCTGCAAGTTCACCTTCCCCAACTCCAAATGAGACTGATTTGAATGCCCACAACTCGGGTCTTATATACCAAACAATGATGGTGTAGGAACGAATCAGGAGGCGGCGGGTGGTGCCTGCTCCAATCATAGCTCCTCGAGTCGCATAACAGGTGCGTGGTCCACTCACAGCTCCTGGCGTCGATCATACGTCATAGCATCGGTCATCGAGGTGTGAAGGCTAGTTTGCTGGTATGGGGCGAGCTGGTTTGCTCGTTCGCTCGCTAGTCTGCTTCACCGTTTGGGTAGTGCGACTCCTTCAACTCTAATTCTAACTCTTAAATTAACATACAGGGCTCCGTATGTCAGAATATATATATATATATATATATAATATCTACAGTATAATAATGTTTGGTACTCCACGTTTGAGAAATTCGTTTTTCGCGCGAATATTGTGGGTCCGAGACTCCTACAGCTGACTGAGCTGAACAAAAAACATACCAATATAGACCTTCTGTCGCCCGTGAGAAGAGGTTGAAATTCATTGTTTTAGAACAGAGTTCAAGTTAGAAGTCTCGGATATAAGCTGTAACCAATAGCGTGGCGACTTACATCCCCTATGTTTACATCTACAAGCTCAGCCAATCACAGGCCGCCATGCTCTCCGTCTAGGTACCATAGTCACGTGACGTTACCCGCTCAGTGCTCACCAGCTGTTTAAAAAATGTAGTGAAACGAAGCACCCCTCTCGTGTTTTATCGCTATTGTAGTCATATTCCGGCCTAATAATGTTGCCAAGTGACACAGAGAGTGAGGTAAAAGCTTCAGTGTTAACTTGAATGAGACGAAAAGTGAAGACACATGAGTGGTGAGTGGAGGAGCGAGTGAAGTAGCTCATTCACTTCCACAAAAATCAGATTTGAATTAGCTTAAGGCCTAGGCCTATAGTTTTGGTAGTGTTCACAATTACGGTTACACTTAAGGCCAGGGTGAGGTCCTGTGTAGCGTGTATAGCTCTTTTCAGATGCCTATTTATTAAGAAACTGAACAATATCTTTAACCTTACCTAATCAAAGCATAATCTAACCTAATTAGTATATTATGTGGACTAGGCTATTTAAGACTGTAAAATGCAAACATAGGCCTATAGGCTATTGTAACATTACCAAATTATTGAGATATAAGTAATAATAATAATAATAATAATAATAAACGGTTTATTAACCCTTAATTAGCGGCGAGCAACATAAGTCGAGTTAAATTAAGCTGGACTATGTGGCGGCGCTCGACATAACTCGAGTGGCAATTTCAGCACGTAATGTGGCTGAGAGAGAGAGACAAGTGGTGGCAGGAGACTAGCGAGCGTATGACTGCTCCAGACCACCGCGGCGAACCTACTGACACAAATCTCAGCTCCCTCCTCCCTCTCTCACTCGCTACATACTCAATTATGTACCGAAAGTACCGAATTACCTGCTTTTTGCACTCGCGTTGCACGGTTATTGCAAGAAACTATCCATCATACAAGGATCGTTATGGTGTCATTCGAAAGCTCTGTTTATGCCCTTTCAGGGATAGGTACTTGTTTTACGTTCTGGGTCTTATTTAGGCATGAAAATGATCACGTAAACAGCCCTATTTTGGCTAAAAACACCCCGCTGTGCGGTACACATAAATAAACCGCATAGGCCGCTCGTAAGGTGTTAAAGAATGGCAGCCTCATGAGCTGAAAATACACATTTTACAATTTAGGGGATGAACATGAGATGTACAGATATGAGGATGGTAAGCTCAGTTTACAAACAAAATAAATAAATACAATAATGATGCATGTGCAGAATACAAATTATCATAAAATATCCATGAGAGTAAGTGATATACAGTACATATACACATTTATTTACTTACTCATATACAGAACATACGTATATACATGTACGTGCGCCCATACATATACATACATATATAGGAACATAAGAACATGCAGTGTGCACATGTCCGTATACACAAACGCTCACGTATGCACACAAACATACATACATACAGAAACTGTTTTGGTATGGTCAGGGTGAAGAGTTGAAGGGTAAAGAGGGTGCAGCAATTCAAGTCTGTATATGGTCCGTATGGTCAGGTACAGCCTACTACAATGGGAGGTTAATCCTCGGTAGTGTGTATGTGTGTGTGTGTGTGTGAAGTATACAAGTCTCCCCGCTACACAGGATTTAGGCTATGCCTAGGCTATAGGGAATAGGCTCGCACCCTTATTTTGGTACATAGGCCTAGGCCTATTACCGAAACTACCACTAATTATTTCGCAATATAGCCTATGAAGGCTATTACAGAATAAGGATGTTGCAATTTAGATCATATTAAAATTTGTTTCACTTTGGTGAAGGTTTTAATACTTCAATGTATCTATTTCAAGTCAAATATACAGTTCCGAGCATCATCGAACCATATTAAGTCTACTACGAATAATAGTAACCTATTATGAGTAACATAATAGCGACAAATCAGGGATTGTGAAGCTGTAGCCTGTAGAGTTATCAATAGTTGTAGTTACATTTTACCTATTCAAGATTTTACGGGATGGATGTAGCCTAGTTAGCGGGTGTACGGTCGTCATGTTTACATAGGGCGATCGCCGCGGGTTAACTTCGTGTCTATTTTGACGTCGATTTTTTCGGTTATTTGCCCCCTGCTGGCAATATACAGGGTGTCCGAGGAGGAAAGGGCATAAGTTTGGGAAATGATAAAACAGGGTACTCTAAGCCTAAAATGTTCTATAACAAAAAGTCCAAATCTCAACCGTTAAAGAGATATGGAAGGTTTTATGTAGTGTCCTCCCCAGCCTGACTGTAATGGACTTTTCCATGTCAGATAGTTTCCAACTGGTCCAAAGTGAGCTATTATATCTATAATAATTTTGCAACTTAAAGTATTATAATGTCTTTACAATACCATGGTAAAATAATTGCAGTTAGATGGAGGTGTGGTAAGTACTAGGACAGCTAGGCCACTATTATAGGGAAATAATGAAGAAAATACCATTTTCAACATGCAATATATCTTTACTCGTTGAGATTTGGAATATTCCTTATAGACAATTTTAGGCTTAGAATATTTTGTTTTATCATTTCCCAAAGTTATGCCCTTTCCTCCTGGGACACCCTGTAGCCTATAGGCTATGATGATGACAATATGTCCTGGGGGGGGGGGTGAGAGGGGGCAAAGCCCCCCTCAACATATTATTGTATCCAATGGCATTCAAACTAGACGGAAACATGATTGCAAAGGTCCGATGTCTCCCCCGCCGCCGTTATGTTTACATTGTCGATCGCCGTAGTTAAGTGCGCGTCTATTTTGACAGCGATTTTTTCGGTAATTTGCCCCCTGCTGGCAATATATATGATGACAATATGTCATGGGGGGTGAGGGGGAGCACAGCCCCCCCCTCAACATATTATTGTATCCAAAGGCAGTCAAAATAGACGGGAACATGGTGGCAAAGGTCCGACGCCAGTACACCGTACACGTAGTGTAAACAATGAGGGCGGTACACATCTTAACATTCTTGCCGATTTTACTCCAATACGTAAAAACAGCTACATTTTAGCGATTCAAAATGAAAGAAGTCCTATCGTGACGAGATATAATTTTACTGTACATTTTTTGCCTGGGAAACACTCTCTAGCCACCTAACACTGGAAAATAATATAAGAAAAAAATACAGTTTTTGCGTAGGCTATTCAATAGATTTTACCTATTCAATAAGTAATAAGTAACTAGTTATACAGTAGTTACATTTTACCAATTCAAGATCCAACTCCAATACCCGTTACCGGTACGTAAAAAGAGCTAGATTTTACCAATTCAAAATGAGAGAAATCCTATCGTGACGAGATAGCATTTTACGGCAAGAATGTAGTTACCGGGTGTACCCCATCATGTTCCCGTCTATTTTGACTGCCTTTGGATACAAAAATACATTACCCTAACCAAACAACCTAACCTAACCTAACCTAGTATTATAGATTTATAAGTATTTATTTTATTATAAGTATTTATAGATGATTTATGTTGTATGTCGCTAGTGGTACACCCGGTAACTACATCCTTCCCCATTTTACTGTAGCCTACATTTTTACCTGGGAAACACTCTAACCACCTAACTATTTAAAATAATAAAACAAAAATAACAGTTGGTATAATCCTGTGAAGCGGATAGACCTGTAGGCCTATTTATCTCAATAATTTGGTAATGTTACAATATATTTTTACATTTTACATTCATAAATAGTTCACTAATATACTAGGTTAGGTTAGGTTAGGCTTTGGTTAGGCTAGGTTAAATATATTGTTCAATGATTCTTATAGTACCCTAAATAGGCATCTGAAAAACAGTTCCTCCCGCTACACAGGATTTTACCTAACAGTTTTTACGCATTCGATAGATTTTACCTATTCAATACGTAGCCTAGCCTATATAATAAGAAACTAGTTATAGCCAAATAACATTTACCAATTCACCTCCCCATGAAATGTTCCATCATCATACATATTACCAGCAGGAGGCAAATAACAGCTGGCCGTGGGATAATTTTGACAAAAGCATTTGGTATAATCCTGTGTAGTGAGGAGACCTGTACATATATCTCGGTAGCCTAATTAGGTAAGGTTACAATATATTTTTACATCTTACATTCATAAATAGTCCAATATACCGTACTAGGTTAAGTTTTGGTTTGGGGGCAGGAGGCTAGGAATCCTCCTCCCTTGTAAAATTCTCCTACTCAAAACACAGAAAAAGGGGCAAGGGAATGCGAAAGTGGTCCCAGACCCTAAGAATTGGAACTTTACAGGTTTCTGTTCGTGCTCTGTTTTGAGTTGGCCGCCCCCAGCATTGGGGTGTGTGCCTGAGTAGCTATTATAGCCTACATACATAAGTTTAAAATATTATGGCAAGGATGTAGTATTCGGGTGTAGTATTAGGGTGCCTCGTTTACAGTCTATCCACACGCTCGCGATCATGTTCCCGTCTAATTTGACTGCTGTGGGATACAATAATGGGTTGAAGGGGGGCTTTGGCCCCCTCTCCCCCCCATGACTTATTGTCATCATCATATATATTGCCAGCAGGGGGCAAATTACAGAAAAAATAGACAGAAACTTAACGGCGAGCGCACGACCTATGTAAACATGGCGACCGTACACCCGGATACTACATCCTTCCCAATATTGTTCAATGTTTCTTAGTAAATAGGCATCTGAAAAACAGTTTTCCCTGCTACACAGGAACTTGCCAAGCATTCAAATTAGACAGGAATATTACCGCAAGCGTAATATAGGCGACAAATCCGCCAACACAATACTTACCGAGGATAGCTGAAGAAATTGCGTGGTATAATCCTGTGTAGTAGGGAGACCTATAGGCTACTTATATCTCAATAATTTGGGACCGGTACTGGTAATGTTGCAATACCGGTACAGCTTAATTTTAAATTTTACATTCATAAATAGTCACCTAATATACTAGATTAGATTAGGTTTTGGTTAGGTTAACTTAAATATATTGTACAATGTTTCATGTACCAAGAAGCTGGTTAGCCTTTGAGGTAACCTCAGCAACATGGTCATGGAATTGTAATGAAGAACTTACTGTAACACCTAGATCCTTTGCTTGCTCTTTAGCTGAGAGCGTCACATCCTCCAACTTATAACTGGTTTTTGTGTTATTTTTTCCCAGGTGTAGCATATGGCATTTGTCAATATTCAGTTTAAGCTTCCACATGGCCAGTCTGCGGTTGCAAATTGCATGGTAATAGTAGGCTAGCTTTTTGTTGCTATATTTTTGGGACTTTATTTCATGAGACAATAGCCTAGGTCTAGATTGGTACCCAGTATATAGTAAGTGTATTGTGAGTGTGTTTTTGAGCCTCATTGAAACATAGGCTTGTAAGAGTTGTGTTGGTGGGCGTACGGTACCGTACCTTCCGAAACATAGGCCGGTAAGAGTTGTGTTGGTGGGCGTACCTTCCGCTATTTTTACATAGACGCATGCTCGCAGTTACATTTGCATCATCGCATATAATTTGACTGTTGTTATTTGCACCTGTTGGTGATATAGCCTATATGTTGATGACAATAATTAATGGGGGATTATATATATATATATATATATTTATATATATATATATATATATATATAGAGAGAGAGAGAGAGAGAGAGAGAAAGAGAGAGAGAGAGAGGAGCTTATATATAGGCCTACATAAGCTGCTTGCCTGGTAAGGTTAAGCATGAAGTACCGTATTTGCTTTAGACAGAAAGCGTCTTTTTAAAAATTTAGTGGGCCCAGGGGTCAGCCTGCCACTTTACCAGCCCTTCCCTTGCCCTTTTCTTTTAAATGCTAAGATGGCATTGGCAAGGCAGGTGGCGCAACCTAGCCCGGGAAGGATTTAGTATCCGGGCAAAGGCCCTATGGTCGTCATGTTTATATCGGTCGTGCGCTCGCGGTTATGATCCCGTCTATTTTTATGCCTATTTTTTTGTTTTGTTATTTGCCCTCTGCTAGAAATATATATGATGATGACAATAAGTCATATGGGGGTGAGGATGGAAAAAGCCCCCCTCTACCTATTATATCCCACGGCAGTCAAAATAGACGGGAAAATTATCGCGAGCGTGCCGAGTAGTGTAAACAAGGCAGGCGGTAAGCCCAAATACTACATCCTTACCCCTAGTGGCCCTAACTGGAGATATATTATTTGTATCCTATATTGTATTTATTTATTTATTGTTTTCCTTTCCCTGGGTTTAGGATTTGGGATGCCTAGCGGCTTAGCCTACTTATTTAAACTGTAAATATACTGGTATAGGGTATATATATATATATATATATAACCAGCGTAGTAGCGAACATCTCATCTTTATTGGTTACCAAACGTTTCGGAGAAAACAGTCTCCATCTTCAGTGAATCTAAAATAAATGAAAGTTTACATAAGAAATAAAACAAATAATTACATATGGATGTGAAATATCAAGCAGTAAGGTTCGTATGAATATGAACCGAGAAGAGCTAAACATAATAAAGCAAAAACAATGTATTAAGAGAACAGCATTAAGCTAAACTTAATCAAATAATACTAATAAGAGAGGGTATACAATAAAGTACGAAAAGAAAATGGAAGGATATTTACTGAGTGAAAAGAGGTGTTGCAGTGGTCGTGTTGTTCAGGCTAGGCTTTAATTTATTTATATAAATTGATTCTGAGGTGATAAGGTCACAGAGTGAATGGCATGTGGTTAGTATCTGGAAGTCTGGAAGAGAAAAGGTGATCAAACTGGTGAGAGTGATCGCGGATAGCAGAAGTGGAAGGCTTAGAAATCAACCTGCCTGTTCGAATGGATTTACCTTGGTGCTCCCGGATACGGTGAAGCAACCAACGTGAGGTGCAACCTACGTATCTAGCAGTACAGCTAGAACAGGTGAACTGGTAAACCACATTGGAATGGAGGTTCATAGGAAGAGAAGAAGTATGTTTGAGGAAATTTCCTATAGTGTTATTATTAGAAAAAACTAATTTGAAATTGATATGTGGGTAGCAGTTGCGAAGAGTTTTTTTGGAGGGATTTCCTAATTTCATAGCTAAGTGGCCCTAAATATGGGAGTTTAAAATATCTAGTGTCGTTTTGTACGGTTTGAACTGGGGTGGGTGGGCAGAGCTTAGAGTTAAGAAAATGGTTCAGGAATTTGTTAAACATATGAGTGGGGTATTTATTATTAGTAAAGAAGTTAAGAAGGAAACAGGTTTCAGAGTGAAACGAAAGCCAAGATGAACAGGAATTGTATGCTCTGTAAAGAAGAGTCATGCTACTGTTGGTTTTATATTTAAGAGGTATGAAACTTAAGAAATTTGTACCTAGACCGGTAAAAGTGGGCTTACGATAAACACTAGTGGAAAGGGAAGTACGGTGTTTGGTGATAAGAGTATCAAGGAAGGAGAGTTTATGATTATCTTCTACTTCATGTGTGAATCTGATACTGGGATGATGTGAGTTTAGGTATAACAGAAACTGTTCGATTTGAGTGGGGTGCTTAAAAATCAAGAATGTGTCATCCATGTACCTACGGTAGAATATGGGTTTAAAATCTGGAGGGCAATTATTCAACCAAATCTCCTCGTGGTGGCAAAGGAAAGCATTTGCGTATGAGGGATCCAAGGGTGACCCCATCGCCACACCATCGGTTTGGGTGAACAACTTGTCATTGTATGAGAAAAGTGATTGGTGGGCAGCGATTTCCAATAGGGTATAGAATGATTGCTTATTAAGGCCAAATGAAGAGAGGGTAGAGATGGGAATGTTATTAGTGATAAGATAGTTGTGTCATGTAATGGGACATTTGTGAATAAAGATTCTATATCAAAGCTAGCAAGAGTGACTGGGTGATCGAAGTTGAAGGACGTGATATCTTTGACAAAGTCTGCGGAATTGGCAACCGTGAAGTGATTGGTGGTGAGTGGGGAAATTATAGGGACCAAGAATTTCGCTGTATTATGATTATAAGAGCCTGTAGCAGAAATGATACGGCGTAAAGGGGTGTTAGGTTTATGAACTTTTGGAAGACCATAGAGGTTACCTGGTTTAGAGCCTGAAGCGTACATATAATTAAAATTATCCATACCAATGTCGACCTTAACACCTTAAGAGCGGCCTATGCGGTTTATTTATATGTACCGCCCAGCGGGGTGTTTTTAGCCACAATAGGGCTGTTTACATGATCATTTTCATGCCTAAATAAGACCCAGAACGTAAAACAAGTACCTATCCCTGAAAGGGCATAAACAGAGCTTTCGAATGACACCATAACGATCCTTTTATGATGGCTAGTTTTCTTGCAATAACCGTGCAACGCGAGTGCAAAAAGCATGTAATTCGGTACTTTCCCCATATAATTCAGTATGTAGCGAGTGAGAGAGGGAGGAGGGAGCTGAGATTCGTGTCAGTAGGTTCGCCGCGGTGGTCTGGAGCAGTCATACGCTCGCTAGTCTCCTGCCACCACTTGTCTCTCTCTCTCAGCAACATTACGTGCTGAAATTGCCAGTCGACCTATGTCGACCGCCGCCACATAGTCCAGCTTTATTAAATACGACTTATGTGGTGAGCCGCTAATTAAGGGTTAAGGGAGCGAAGTGTTCTGTTGAGACGGTCTTCATGTTTTAATACGGTGGAGGGTAAATCACCCTTGATAAACTTAAACTTAGAGGTGTCTGTAACAATTTGGTTAAGTTTAGAATCATAATCATCTTTATCAAGAATAACTATTCCTCTACCTTTGTCAGGACGAGTAATCACTATAGTATCATCTTCTTTAAAACACGGGAACTGCGGGAAGCCTCTTAACCCGTTGAGCCCCAGCTAGTTATAATATTTTGTTCACCCCAGTCCCAAGCCATTTTCACTTCTTTTTTTTGTTTGCTAAAATGGAAGACAAGGATGAGAAATGATAAAAAAAACAAAAACAAAATCACCTCGGATATTTTTTTTGGGGGGGGGGGGAGCCACAAAAATTTTGTTTGAGCCAAAATGGAAGAGAATGGTGAGAAATGAAGAAAAACCAAAAAAAATCACCTCGGTCATTTGGAAGGCGGGTGGGGGGGGGTCGAAAGTTCGTCTCCCCCGCATGACCACCCGCCCGGGAGCACTAGGGTGAAAACTGAGTATGGCATTGTACGGCATACATCCTAAGGAGTGTCTCACATAAATCTCAAGCCTCTAGCTCCCATACGACCGGAGTAATGAAGGTTCAAAGTGGCGGTGAACTAAGGGTGTAATGTATCCCCACTAAGCCCACCACCACCGGCCGCGCGGTTGTCTTGGCCCGCTCACACCTACCGGCCCGGCTCCCACACACACTACGGTACCTTCCCCTCCTATTCTCCCGCCATTTCCTACCTTACGAGCCACGTAAATGATTTTAATATGCCGGACGCACGTGTTGCGTCGCTGGGAGTTGGTGATAACAAACTGCCGACGCATCACATGCGACGCTGGGTCTCAATGGGTTGAGTGTCAGTGAAAAAAAAAAAAAAATTTAAACATCGAAAACAAAATATATATATATTTTTATATTTTTATTTATTTGTTTTTTTGCCCTTGGGCCATGCAAAATATCAGTGCTCTACCTCCCCTCCTTCCCCACTTTCCTCCCCTCCTTCAGTTATCACTTATTTTCCCTGTTATTCCCTTATTCTGAGGTATATTTTCATGCTAACATTAGCGAGTTGCAAGCAGGGCATTGTCATCACTGTTAGCAAGCGAGTGCAAGAGAGAGAGAGAGAGTATCGATCGACAGTGTCTCAGTGGCCTTGGGGGAAATTGGTGGGAAAGGAGGTTGCCTCACCCAATCATTATGTAACTCGCGGCCTGTATCACCGATTTTGACCATCCAAACGCTGCTTTCACTCGTTTTATTGTTGTAACAGGTTATTACCTTTATAATCAACCTATAATAGGCACATATGGATAAGTATTAATGCTATTTATGGTAAAATTAATATTTTATTGATGGAAACAGCTCAAATACGTCAGCACAGGCAGACGTTTCTAATTACCCACATGCACAGTTAAGAGGTTAAGGGACTTTAAAACCGTGTGAATGTCATTCTTACAATCGTCCGTGTTGTTAATCTGCTTACAATATTGATTAACCCTTTATTGGCGGCGCGCAACTTATGTCGTGTGAAAGAAATTTGGACTAAGTGGCGGTTCACAACTTATGTCGTGTGCCATTTTCAGCACGTAATGTTGCTGAGAGAGAGAGATAAGTGGTGGCAGAGGGTAGCAAGCATATGACTGCTCCAGACCACCGCGGCGGACCTACTGACATGAATCCCACCCTCCCCCACCCTCACGCATTCGCTACACAGGGAATTATGTAGGGAAACTACCTAATTACATGGTTTTTGCACTCGTGTTGCGCGATCGTTGCAAGAAAACTAGCGGTCGTAAAAGGATCATTGGGGTGTCATTGGAAAGCTCTGTTTATGCCCTTTCAGGGATAGACACTTGTTTTACGCTCTGGGTCTTATTTAGGCATGAAAATTATCACGTAAACAACCCTATTTAGGGTAAATACACCCCGCTGGGCGGTACATATAAATTACCGCCTAGGCCGCTCATTAGGTGTTAAAAGAATTTCTAGCTAGAGCTGAGATATTGTGCCATACATAAGTCCAATTTTGCTTATATATATTACAGTTCTTTAAAGAGTAGCATAATTTTTCAAAGGGCAAAAAGAATTTTACATAGTTAATACAAAGGAGTACAAAGGAGTACAAAGGAAATCAAGCAACAACAGATCTAGTGACCCTTCTAGGTTGCTTGTCCTCCAAAACACTGAGGATCAAGTGTCCAAACAGTGGTTTAGAGTGGGTAAGGGAACATTGGAAAGGGAATTACTCCCCTGGAACTAATGTCCGTGGCAGGATTAGGAAGTTAGTAGGGGACAGATGGGTTTGTAACTGAGGGGGGGATAAAATAAAGTTATTCATTTACAAACGCAGTCAGTCGCGGGTTTGATGCAAGATATTTGTCTAGGTGGAGTTTAAATGAATCAACGGTGATGCAGTCTATAACGTTTCGGGGAAGCCCATTCCACAAGTTGACAACTCGATTGAAGAAGAAATTCTTAGATTCGTGTGAGTTAAAAGATTTACCAATAATTTTGCAACCGTTTCCCCGCGTGTAATTAGATTGGTCGATAGTGAAGTACTTACTACAGTTCATATTGTCGATGCCTTTGATGATTTTGAACACTTGAATTAAGTCACCTCTTAATCTGCGCTGGGTTAAAGGAAATAGATTTAATTCTCTAAGACGCTCTTCGTTATGGTTTGTTTCTTTAGGCTAGGTATCATTTTGGTAACTCTACGTTGAACTCGTTCTAGCTTGTTTATATCTTTTTGGTAATAAGGGCACCAGGATTGAACGCAGTATTCCAGAAGAGGGCGGACTAAGGAATTGTAAAGGGTTAGGATAACTTCTTTGGATTTATGCTCAAATGACCTGCCTATAAAGCCAATTATTTTGTTTGCCTTCTTAACAACTTCTGAACATTGTTGACTCGGTTTTAGGTTACTCGATATTGTTACTCCCAGATCGGTTTCTCTGTTTACATTCTTAAGCTGAGTGCCATTCATCGAATAGTTTGCTTTCTCATTTAGGTATCCGATATGTAGTACTTTACATTTATCCGCATTGAAACTCATTTGCCAAATTTGGGCCCAACATTACAATTTATCTAGATTGTGTTGCATATCGTCAACTTGTTGTTTTGAGAGTACGCTATTTGCAATTTTTGTATCGTCAGCAAATTTTGAGATTGTACAGGTGAGACCCTCATCTATGTCGTTGATGTAAATTAGAAAGAGAATTGGTCCTAGTACCGATCCCTGGGGTACCCCGCTACTTACATTGGTCCATTTAGATGCCTTACCGTTTATGACTACTCTTTGCTTTCTGTCGCTGAGCCAATTTTCTATCCATTTCAACACACCGTCTTGTATTCCATGCGCTTTTAGTTTTAGCAGTAAACTTTTGTGGGGAACTTTGTCAAAGGCCTTTTGAAAATCAAGGTATATAATATCTACAGCTTTACTCTCATCGTAGAGGTTGAGGATATTGTGGAAGAAGTCTAAGAGGTTGTTAAACAGGAACGTTTTTTACGAAGCCGTGTTGAGTATCTTTAAGTAAGTTATTTTCCTCTAAGTGATTTACGAGTCTGTCTCGTATGACCGTTTCTAGCATTTTACATACAACTGAGGTTAAGCTAATTGGACGATAGTTACTGGGTAGGGATTTGCTGCCTTTTTTGAATATCGGTGTTACGTTGGCTAGCTTCCACTGATCGGGCATAGTTCCAGACTGCAAGGATTTATTGAATAGTAATGTCAGTGGTTTAGAGAGCTCATCCTTAGCTTCCTTTAGAACTCTAGGCGAGATTGTATCAGGTCCAGGCGTTTTATTTACCTTGAGTTTATCTAAACAATTCAATACTTCTCTCTCTGTAACGGTGATATTGCTTAGAACATCTGATTTATCAATCTGAATCGGCGATGGTGTAGGGATATCACTGAGGTCTTCTGTTGTAAAAACTGATGCAAAGAAGGTATTGAGGGCATTACTCATTTGTTCTTCGTCTTTGGTGTATTCTCCATTTTCATCGACTAACGGTCCAACAGTTGAAGTAACTACTTTTTTCTTTCTGATATAACTATAGAATTCTTTCAGGTTGTTTTACTTTGATTCGCAATATGTAACTCAAAGGTCTTTTTACTTTGCTTAATTAACTTTTTGGCTTTGCGTCGTAGCTCTACAAATTTCAGCCGTTCTTCGTCATTTTGTGAGGATTTTAATCTAGCATTAGCAAATTTTTTAGCAAGCAGGCAGTTTGAAATATCTTTATTCCACCATTTGGGCTTATTATTATGGCCTGGACGCCGTATTTTCGATGGTATGCAGTCTTGCACTGCTTTTAGGTAAGTGGCTTCGAATAACTTCCAAGATGTATTTATGTCGTTATTGTGAATTAAAAAGCTCCAGTCAGTTTCTTTAAACATAGCTCTAAGTTTATGGAAGTTTGCTTTCTTGAAATTAGGGACTTTTTCGATGCTACTATTTGGTTCGTTACTAGTAAACTTTAAAGTGAAAGTTATCGTACGATGGTCGCTGTTACTGAATTCATCACCAACATTCAAATTCTCTATTAATTCTTCTTTTGTTGCAAGTACAATGTCAAGAACGTTATTACCACGGGTCGGCGTTCCAACAAATTGATAAAGTGAACTCTCTTGCAAGTTCGTATACAAGTCATGTCCGGAGTGTGAAGTAAGAGTATCGCCCCACTTGGTCACAGGTAAATTAAAGTCACCAAAATTACGGTATCTTGTGAGTTACTTACATCTGCAATTTGTTCGTAAATTTCTCGGTCAGTTTGCACTGATTGAGCTGGAGGTCTGTATATTAATGCAAGTATTATTTTTGTACCTTTATTATTCTTTATTAGCACAAAAGATGCGTCGACGTTCACAATTTGAGGTTTTGACAAGAGGGTAGGGTTAAGACTTTCTTTGATATAAAGTAAAACGCCACCTCCATTTCGATTTATTCGGCTTTTCTCAAACATTACATAACCGGGAAGTGAATACTCTGCTAAAAAGTCTCTATCTTCTGTATTGAGCCAAGATTCGAGTGGGAGGGAGAGCAAAGTCCAAACCTAGACATAACACTTCTTTCTCTCGCTCAGATAAGGATCTAGAGGAGAGATTGAAAATTACTTTATCTTTATCGACAGAGCCATTAGTATGACGTATGCCAAGGGCTTTAAGCTTACGGGAGTGTGTAATTGAAACCTTTTTAATCTTAACTTCAACAATATTATCAATGATGGCAATGAGACATCTATAATCAAAGAACCGAACCAAGGGGCGTAAGTTACATT
Source organism: Paralithodes platypus (assembly GCA_032716605.1). Lineage (NCBI taxonomy): Eukaryota > Metazoa > Arthropoda > Malacostraca > Decapoda > Lithodidae > Paralithodes > Paralithodes platypus. Next base: position 9,908,137 of record CM064558.1, read on the forward strand.
TATATTCGTTCAAATCCTTGTTAAGTCTCGACAATTTGTTCCTTTGTTTCCTAATTTTAATATCTAAAAGGTGAAAAAGCCAGGATTTGTAAGTGGGAGTGTGATAAAACTTAGGGTCATGGACTTTGAACCTAATGAACTTAGGGATCTGGCCATAGCCTTTACAGGTTGTGAGGAAGGAGAGGTCTTTATCAATTTTCTCTATCTTGAATGATATCTGTTCGGTGCGCCTGTAGCATCTGAGCGTGGGTTCGTCATATCTTGATAGTAGAATTTCTGCAATGGAGCTTCCTCTTGGGAATCGAAGTCTCACAAGGAAAAGGAGAACCAGCGTAGTAGCGAACATCTTATCTTTATTGGTTACCAAACGTTTCGGAGAAAACAGTCTCCATCTTCAGTGAATCTAAAATAAATGAAAGTTTACATAAGAAATAATTATATATGGATGTGAAATATCAAGCAGTATGGTTCGTATGAATATGAACCGAGAAGAGCTAAACATAATAAAACAAAAACTATGTATTAAGAGAACAGCATTAAGCTAAACTTAAACAATTAATACTAATAAGAGAGGGTATACAATAAAGTACGAAAAAAAAATGGAAGGATATTTACTGAGTGAAAAGAGGTGTTGCAGTGGCCGTGTTGTTCAGGCTAGGCTTTAATTTATTTATATAGATTGATTCTAAGGTGATTAGGTCACAGCGTGAATGGCATGTAACTTACGCCCCTTGGTTCGGTTCTTTGATTGTAGATGTCTCATTGCCATCATTGATAATTTTGTTGAAGTTAAGGTTAAAAAGGTTTCAATTACACACTCTCGTAAGCTTAAGCTTTATCCGCACGACGGATGATGATGTTGGGGTTGTCCAAAACCAGAGGAACTCACCATAGCAAAATACTCAACAAACAACACTTCCAAGCTGCCAAACTATTAAGAGACAACCCCAACATCATCATCCGTCGTGCGGATAAAGCTTCCTGCCTCGTGATCCATGACAAGGAGGAATATCTTAGAAAAATGGACGTCATCTTAAGTGACAACACTAAATTTAAAAAGATCACCCGCAACCCAACCGACGAAATCAAACGTATTGCCAACACCACCATCACCGCCATCAACGCCAAACAAGGAGGGATCCACCTTAAAAAACTCGTCGGAGAATACACCCCTGGTTATGCGTACGGAACCATCAAAACACACAAACCTGGGAACCCCCTCCACCCATCATCTCCCAGATCCCCACTGCCACCTACCAGATCGCCAAGGCCCTGAACAACCTCCTCACCCCCTACGTGCCCAGCCAATTCAACCTTAACTCAGCCCACGATTTCTTGGAAATTTTACGAGACGCCCCCCGTAACAACAACCACACAATCGCCTCTCTCGACGTAGAAAGCCTGTTCACCAACGTGCCAGTGGATAGGACCATTGACATGATTCTACGTCGAATTTATCATTGCCCTGATACACCTACACTGGACATCCCGGAGAAGGCCCTGAAAACACTACTGGAGCTATGTACCAAGGAGGCCCCCTTCCTTTGCCCCCGGGGCAACATGTACAAGCAGATAGACGGTGTGGCGATGGGCAGCCCCCTAGGAGTTCTTTTTGCGAACTTTTTCATGGGTACCATCGAGGAAGAGCTCCTAGCTGCCCAACGACCCGCCGTCTACTGTAGATACGTGGATGACATCTTCGTGCAAATCAAGGACCTCCACGAACTACAGGAACTCCAGCGTCGCTTCATGACCTCTGTTATGTGTGTCCCAGCTAACTCCATAGATGCACAACAGGCCTATCTTGGGTTGGGGAGTAAGTAGACATGCTGTAGATATATAGGTTCTTATTGAGAAGGATATGGGATACAGGCACGAAGCAGAGCCTACAGGGTGATAGCTCTGTCTCGTGGTACACAAACATGTATTGGCCCTCTGGTGAGAGGAGCCCCAGGCTTGAGTTGCCAGAGTGGCTATATGACATAACTAATATGACTGCCTGGATGCTAACATGAATCTTACTCATAGAGAGATATTACATATGCATAAGTGACTGTACTAGATATGAAAGTGATACTGTACAAGGTAAATCATATACATACACCTCCCTCCCCCCTCACGCTCGCAGTTCATTCTCGAGCGGACTCTTTCCTACTGAGCCGTTCTGATCGACGTGGGGTAACTTGGGGGTCAGAAGCTAAGGACTGTTCAGCGTCATTGAAAGGGGCCACAGGGTTGAGGGAGTCACCAGTTTGGGGCACGGGGCGGAGGAATCGACGGTTCCGCCACCACACACGGCCACTAGGGAGACGTACCTCATAGGCCCGTGACCTGCCAAGGCTCATCACAACCCCCACCTTGTCCCAGCGTTTCGTGGTCGGGTCTTGAATCCGCACTTGCTGACCGACACGTAACCTGGGAAGGGGCTGTGCGTGCTCATCGTACCGGGTCTTAACCTGCTCGGCACGGTCGGCTGCACGTCTATCACAGTCCTCGGCCTTGGCTTGCCATTCCACAGCAAAGGACTTGGGATGGGCCGGGAGACATGTCCTAAGAGGATGACCATACAGGAACTGGGCTGGGGAGCAGCCTGTGAAGTTTGGAGTATTCCGGAGTTCCAAGAGACCCCGGTCGAAGCCCTCACAGTAAATGTTGCCAGAGGGTGCAGTCTTTAAGGTGAGGTGCTTGAGAGACTTCACCGCAGCCTCGGCATGGCCGTTCGCCTGTGGGTAATGCGGTGATGTTACCACATGACGAACTCCTCATCGCTTCATAAAGTCCCGGAACTCGTGGCTGGTGAATTGTGGGCCCCCGTCGGTCCTCAGACGAAGGGGCACACCAACTTCCCGGAAGTAGCGACAGAATATCCTGATGGTCGCAGAGGCGGTTGTGTCGCCTGTGCAGGGGACAACAACAGGCCACCCCGAGAGACGGTCGACGACTACCAGGAAAGACTTCCCGGCGACCATGAAAAAGTCGGCCTACACAGACTCAAAGGGCCTTGTAGGGTTGTCATCATTCATGAGTGGTTCCTTCTGGAGGCTAGGCTGAAGGATCTGGCACGACTCACACGCTTGAACAGTGTTGGTGATGTCGGAATCTATCCCCGGCCAGAAGACAGCATGCCTCGCCCTGCGTTTAGTGGCCTCCACACCACGGTGGCCGTCATGAAGATGCTGTAGGGTGCGTCGGCGGAGGGCTGCAGGAACCACGATCCGAGCTCCATACAGGACGAGGTCATCATCAGCGTAGAGTTTGTCCCGTATCTTCCAGTATGGGAGCAAGGAATTGTGAAGGTCGTATCGGTTGGCAGGGAATCCTGAGGTCACACAGTCGAGTAGACGAACATACGCAGGGTCCGCTCTTGCCGCGACCCGGAGATCCTGTAGCGTCCTGTCTGCGTCTGGTGCCGAAGATCGTGCCGAAGATCGTCCTGAGTTGATAACGTCCTTGGTTGTCACTATAGTCCTGAGGTAGGTGGCGGCGTCGGCACAAGCGATCTCATCCTCTGGCGTGGGGCGGCTGACCGGGGCTCGAGACAGGGCATCAGGGATGCAGAGCAACTTGCCGGCACGCCACACGGCCTTGAAGATATAGGGTGAGGTCTTCTCCTTCAGGCGTTGGAGGCGGGGATTCTCCACAGCGTCCAACGTGTAGTGATTGATGATAGGGATGAGGGGGCGGTGGTCAGTCATCAGTGTGAAATCCTGTAGACCCTGTAAATACAGTCGACACTTGGACATGGCCCAAACAGCAGCCAACATCTCCAACTCGATAGTAGCATAGCGGGTCTCAGCGTCCGCCAGGAACCGAGAGCCACACTGAATGAGCCGCAGGTGGCCACTGCCGTGGTCCTGCAAGAGGGCATACCCAATGCCGTTGAGTCGCGATGCATCAGTCTGAAGAATGGTGGGTAGGTCTGGGTCGAAGTGTGCGAGAACAGGAGGACTGACAAGGGCTAACTTGACTCGCCTGAAGGCCTCATCGTGGTCAGGAGTCCACACAAATGTCCTCTTGGGGCTCATCAAAGGGCGGAGGGGCTGAGCGGCGGCGGCGATGTCAGGGGTAAACTCTGCCAGCTGGTTGACCAGACCCAGGAATGACCTGAGGTCGGTCAAGTTGGTTGGTGCCGGAAAGTCCCCGATTGCAGCCAATTTGCTCGTGTCAGCCGCAATACCATCCCCTGAGAGGGTGTATCCACAGAAGTCCACTGAAGGTGCGGCAACCACAAACTTGCTCTTGTTGAGGGTAATCCCGAACTTGCGGCACCTAGTCAGCACTTCATGGATGCGGTCGAGGTGAGACTTGTAGTCCTCATCGTACAACAGTATGTCATCCACGACCTTAGCGCACCTCTGCACACCTTGTAGAGCCATATCACCCCTGTAGCAGAAGGCGTCGCCCGTAGCTGTGAATCCCATGGGTCCTCTGCAATGCTTGAAGCGTCCATACGGCGTGATGAAGGTGGTCAGGTGCTGGTCCTCTTCAGCCAACTCCATCTGCCAGTAACCACAGAGGGCGTCCGCAGTGGTGAAGTAGCGAGCTCCTCGGTCGACACCACGAACTGCTGCGGAGGGAGTAGGCGAAGGGTGAGCTGGTCGGGACACGTGTTTGTTGAGTTTGGAGAGGTCGACGGTGATGCGCACTCCTCCGCTGTCCTTACCAACAACGACGAGGGGGTGGCACCATTCTGAGGGGTTGTCTCCAGCAGGCTTGATGATGCCCTGGGCCACCATGGACTCCAACTCTCGCTTGACTTGGTCCCTAAAGGCAAAGGGAATCTGTCGGGGAGTATGGATGGCAAAGGGCTCAGCTCCCTCTTTAAGATGGATCCTCAGGGGTTGACCCACCATAGGCTTGAGGGGCACAGTCTTTAGGTCGTCTTTGGACATCAACATGTCGCTAAACTCCCGCAGGAAGTAATTCTTGGCTTCAGCGGGCGACGTGGAGACTGGAAGTGGTGTAGCCTTACACCTGTTGACGTGCTTGACCTCTTGTATGGGCGTTGGGAATGCCAGAGGTATGATGGCTAACTCCCTGCAGTGGCTGTATGAAAGCAGAGGAGTCTGGACACCCTCGTGCACATGGATCAGGGCAGTACACACTCTCTGTCCCAGGGTGAGGGTAGCCTGAATACCCCCAGAGCAGGTGCCATCGGGGAGCCGTCCGCCGTGAACGTTGTCGTGGGCGAAGGGGCTCGCAGGCTGCTCATGGGGATAGCCAAATCCTCAAGGTGACGCCGGCCAATCACGGTGACGTCGGCGCCCGTGTCCGGTAACATCCGTAGGCGGGATGTAGCGTCGCCAAAGGAGAGGGTAACACAGATGGGTTGCGGCGTCGAAGCTGTAGAAGGAGTCGATCCCACCTGACGACAGCTATTACTCCTAGCGTCGGGGGGCTTGCCAGAGTTGGAGGGGGCACCCGTATCGCCTGGCGTCTTTCCTTCTTCTTAGTCGACGGACAACACTTGTCATAATGCCCCAGAAGACAACAGATGCGGCACTGAACCTTGTGAGCAGGGCACTTAGCTGTCCGAGCCCAGTGACCGTGGCGCCCACAGTTGTTACAGGTGCTGCCAGCAGCGGGACACTTGTCAGGCCCGTGTCGGCGAGCGCAACTCTGGCAGGCATCAGCTGCATTCGATGGAGGCTTGGGGGGTTGGGTCCTGTCACTGCCCTGTTTCGTGTTTTTCTTGTATGAAGAGACGGCCCTTACTTGTTCATGGGGCGCACTAATGGCCGTGGTCGCAGATTTGGCAGCCTCATACGAGCGGCACATAGTGACGACATCCTGTAGTACTGACTTGGAGTCCAGGGCGATGAGTTTCTTGACTAACTCCTTGTCCCTGAGGCCCATGAGGATGATAGTCTTGAGTTGTGTCTCCACACAGATGGGTGAGTTACCAGGGCACACATCCACTTCTTCTGCGAGACGTTTGAGGCGGACGTAGAACTCTGCAAAAGTTTCCCCTTCATGCTGTCTGCAGCTCAACAATTCACGACGCCGGAGTGCCTCATTCCTTAGACTCTTGATATGAAGCTGCAGGGCGTCCAACACCTCTTCAACAGTCTTGTCCGTGGAGGGAGTGATCTGGAGGGTGTGTTCTAAGACACGCTGCATCTCGAGAGTCAGGCACATGCGTAGTTGTATCATCTGTTTGGCCGCAGGCAGGTTGGACAGGTCCACCATGACAGCATAGTCGTCCCAGCGTCTCCTCCACTCCCGGAACATCTGGAATGTAGCGTCAGGCTTCAATGGTGGTGGTGTCTGGGCCGTAGCCTTCTGTGATGGAGGATTGTGTGAGGGATGTGGAGAAGAATGTGGCTGCTGTCCGCCAAGGTGACCAGCAGGTGTGGAGGAGTCGGGAGGGGTCCTGGTGGGAGCCAACAGCTGAAATAAGCTCTGGAACTCCTGTCTCCTTATAGCCTCATCATGCCTGCGAGACTCCTCCAGGACACGATCTCGGCGGGCCTCCTCCTCTTGTCTCCTCTGCTCATCATACCTGCGAGACTCCTCCAGGTATTTGAAAAATTGCAGGAAATCAGCTGAAGAAGGGGCTGAAGGTGTGGTTGGGACAGGGTGCTGATAATAAGGTGTGTATTCCTCCCCATAATTCAGGCAAGTTTGTTCCTGCCCCTTCGTCCTGTACAATCACCAGAGTCTGACATCTTGTGTGGGTGACAGACAGGACAGGGAGATAACAAAACACACAGTTATTAGCCTCACACATATCCAAGTGGGGTATCAAAATGACTGGCAAAAACAGCAGAATATTTATAATACACACCAGCTGTATCCTCACCAATGTATAAACCCCAATTACTATTAGCACTGAAGGGAATGCTTGGGTGATGAAATAAAAGTTTGCCAGTTGTGTGTGTGCCCAGTGTGTGCGGTGCGTATGTACCGAGCGGTGGAGCGGTGCCGGTGGTGCGCGGCCTCCCTCACCTCAGTATCTTGCTGGCAGTCAGTGGGGGAGGATCTCACGCCCCGCTCTCTCGTGGCTCGGACTTGTGCGGGCGTTATGATTATGCCACACACAATACATATAAAATAAAGCACACAATATAGCACTGGCACATATAATATCACTGGCACTGTACTGGGAACGTCGGCACCGCACTGTTGAGCACTATATCACTGTAATCCAAGCAATGAGACGGTGGCTGGGATGCAGGGTGTGTGGACAATGACGGCTGGCGGCGTCTGGCGAAATCCACATAAACTTCTCTTAATACACACTGCGCCATGTTATGTGTGTCCCAGCTAACTCCATAGATGCACAACAGGCCTATCTTGGGTTGGGGAGTAAGTAGACACGCTGTAGATATATAGGTTCTTATTGAGAAGGATATGGGATACAGGCACCGAAGCAGAGCCTACAGGGTGATAGCTCTGTCTCGTGGTACACAAACATGTATTGGCCCTCTGGTGAGAGGAGCCCCAGGCTTGAGTTGCCAGAGTGGCTATATGACATAAATAATATGACTGCCTGGATGCTAACATGAATCTTACTCATAGAGAGATATTACATATGCATAAGTGACTGTACTAGATATGAAAGTGATACTGTACAAGGTAAATCATATACATCCTCCGGACTTAACTTCACCTTTGAAAAATCTAACAATGGACAACTCCCCTTCCTCGAATCCTCGTAGCTCTGAACGACCATGGGTTCAAAACCACCGTCTACATTAAACCAACTAACACAGGACAATGCCTCAACGGCGATAGTGAATGCCCCCGCCGTTATCTTCTATCCTCCATCTCCGCCTATGTTAGGAGAGCCCTCACGCACTGCTCTACCTTGGCCGACACCCACCAGGAACTAGACGACTATCCCAAGTTTTAGTAAATAACGGATACTCCAACTCCGACATCTCCAGCACCATCAACCACCATCTTGAAAAATGGTACACCCAAAGCCCTCCCAACATTGACCCCCCCAATGAACTTAAGATCTTCTACCGCAATTACATGTCCTCTGAACACAAAAATGACGAGGCCGTCTTAAAAGAAATAATCTCCAAGCTTGTCCACCCAACCAACCCGGAAAACAAAATCAAATTAATAATTTATTACAAATCCCCCAAGACCTCCAACCTCGTTCTCCGCAACAAACCAGCCTCCACCAATATAAAGAGCCCGATGACCGCCGATCACGTCATTTACCAACATACCTGTAATTATGAGGACTGTGGACCTCATTCCTATATTGGTATGACGCAGACTCGTCTTTCACGTCGGTTAACTCTTCAACCTTCAGGCTGGAGCCATCAAAGACCACTATCTCACCCCTAACCACCCTCACCTCACACGCAAGGAGTTAGAGAAACACACCACCATACTCGATAAAGAAAGTGACCCAAGGAGATTACCTATACTCGAAGCTTTATATATCCAAGCCTTACATCCCAACATCAACAACCAAACTCTGGACCTTCAGATCCTTCCTTCTGCCAAAAGGCACTACCCTACAGGACCTAACACCCCTCCTCGGCCCCCGGTGCCCTTGACGGTAGCCCCCCGCGCTACCTCCTTCAGCTTCGTCTTCTGCAGGCGCCAAACAACTTAGGCCACGCCCCTCGACACGCAGCCAATCAGCTTCGACCCCACCTACCGACCACCATCCCGCATCCAGTGCGCATGCGTGAAGCGGTTACCCCCTTTCTCTCTCCTAGTTTACCCTTCCACCAATAGCAGACTTTTGCCCCCTGTTTTCCGCCTCCTATGATCCTCCACCCTCTATATATACCCTTCCTGTTTACCTTTTATATCATTCCTTCCTTACTTGATAATGCTGGTTGTCCAGTGAAACGCGTCATATATCCTGTATCTCATGTACTTTAATGTAACCGTGTACCACCATGAATTTTACTCATCTCCTGCATCTACTTCCTGCCACCCAGCGAAAACTCATCAGAGACCTGGAAACTTTGAATAATAAAATTTCCAACGCAGAAATTGCCATTTCTTTCAACCTGTATGTATTAAAGAAAATTATTACATTGACCAGCTAATATATATATATATATATATAGTATATATTAGTAAAGCCAGGTAAGAAATTTTCTTTAAGACATACGAGGTTGAAAGAAATGGCAATTTCTGCGTTGGAAATTTTATTATTCAAAGTTTCCAGGTCTCTGATGAGTTTTCGCTGGGTGGCAGGAAGTAGATGAAGGAGATGAGCAAAATTCATGGTGGTACAGGGTTACATAAATGTACATGATGATACAGGATATACGACGCGTTTCACTGGACAACCAGCATTATCAAGTAAGGAAGGAATGAAAATAAAAGGTAAACAGGAAGGGTATTCTAGAGGGTGGAGGATCAGAGGAGGAGGAACACATATATATATATATATATATATAAACATATATATATATATATATATATTTATATATCTATATATATATATATATATATATATATAATGTATATATATATATATATATATATATATATATATATATATATATATATATATGTTATATTATGTAGCCTTTTCTCCATGTTGGTTATTAGCATTAGATTCTTCATAAGCTATTTTGCTGAGTATTTTGTTTCATCTTTACCTGCGCGTCATATTATGTGATATATATAATAATTTATTTCCAAGCTAAATGGCAGGAGTTTAGATTATTTTGCAGAATGCATTTTTCGATTATGAGGTATCAGACATAGCCTAATTTTGCGATGAATTTATATTTTCCATGCATAAGGAAATGTATACAAACATTGTGGCGGTGTTGTTCTCAATGTGTCTTGCCCTTTCATCTAAATACAGTCTTACCA
>CM064558.1:9918040-10090540 GCA_032716605.1 Paralithodes platypus
CCTTCGAGTCGTCGAGGTAGACAGTAAACTAAATAAAATAGTTTAATGGTAACCAGAATAGGATGACATAACGTAATTGTGGTGAAGGGTAGCTAAAGAGGACATCACACGAGCATTTTTTGTTCAGCAACTCCTTCCCGACAACTCTTCTCGGGCAGGTTCTAAATTAAATGTTGATGAACATTCTGGTGTTCATGATAAGGTACCTTTCCTCCATCCTATGAATTACACTGCTTTAAACTTTGTGTTTCCAGGCATTTTGACCCCAACGTCCCTTGAATTCGGCCCTGTCACTCTTTCGACTTTAGCGTAGATAGTTGTTACAGGCAATCTACCGTTTCTCTCCTTCATACATATATGGCAAATAAATCAATACTTGAGTGTAGCCGCTACTGCCACAGTAAAATAGCACTTAACCCATCCAGTATCTCTGACATCCTGTTCATTATATATATTTCGCAACGATTACACAATTTGTTTCAGCTTAAGAAGTACGTCTACCAAATGAAAGGCTACAGACTCTCTCAGTTAAACCTTTTAGCTAACTTATATCTTTCCAATTAAACCTTTTAGCTACCATATATATGTTCAGTTTAACCTTTTAACTACCATACATCTTTCCAATTAAATTGTTTAGTTATGAAATATTTTTCCAATGAATCCTTTTAGCTATCATATATTTGTCCAATTAATCCTTTCAGCTACCATTAATTGTTCTTAAGCATTATAAAATAGTCTAAAAGTACCGTAGCTGTAATACAAACATTGGTACTGAAAGGGTGACTAAGATCAGTTGCCAGAAAAGGTCCTCGTGTGACTCAGTCTTAACCTCTCTGTATGGAATTCATATATTCCTTGTATGCAGGCTAGCAGTAAAGATAATTGTTCAGTCTAAGAAGGAGCTGTGGGAATCAAAAGGGTAAAAACGGTCCTAATAAACCTCTGACTTCCTCGGACCCTTCCTAAGCTGAATAAAATCGCCTATTGATAAGTAGGAAGATAAGCGTCTTCGCACACAGAGGGTTAAGCAACTTTATTTGTTTTAGTCTTTGTGTCTACTTCCCCTATTCACTTTCACTAAACATAAAACAAATACAGATAAAACAATAATATAATTATTAAAACGCAAGCTACAGTATATACAGTACGTTGATGTGAGGCTGCCGTATATCGAACTAAATAATTATACTTCGATATGGTTTTCATATCAAAGTAACATCTCAGCAACAAGGCAAATATCTTCTAGATTATATTTGTAGCTAAATACCTTTACGATTACATTGATGTTCACCCACTTTTATGAGGTAAAAATACCTCTGAACAGGCTTCGAAGTATCTCACTTGACCATTATTACTACCAGAGATCCTTCTTAAACGGCGCAAAATCGTATAAATATTCATAAACTAAAGTTAAAAACACGTCGCTGGTACAGAAGGGGTTAATATAGTCGATACTGACAGTCATTAAGGTGCCCAAACTCTATGGAGGAATTTGAAGATTGTGACGCCTTTTCTATAGTGTATTCTGACCATCACTAGACGATTTTGTACAAGTTAAGGAAGATCTGTGGGAATGATAAGGGTAAGGTGGTGGATCACATACTGTATAATTATGCTTTCATTAATTTCATTGGAGGTGTTTGGTGTTGTGGTGAAATTAATAACAAAAAAACTAAATAGATTAACCCTCTGACTTCCAGATACCCTTCCTAATCTGAATAAAATCTTCTAATATTAACCGGATAACAGAATATATAATTATGCGTATTGGATTTTGACAGGGTTCATGTTGCATTTAAATTATGAATACTATTCCCTGTTCCAAGTAGGTAGGCCAGATATCGTGATCCCTAACCTCTGTAACTCATAAAGGGCTAGAGCCAATGGGCTGTAAATTACCACACCTATTCTCCGGCTGACACTTCCCAAATGGTGGAAGTATTAGTTTGTTTACTTTAGTCGTTTGTGAGATATATGGGTTCATTTTCAAGAGGTTTGGCCTACATACTTTGAACAGGGTAAAGTACGTGATCAGAGTGATCACGTGATTATAGTGGTGCAATCAGTTTAACATTGACGTCACTGCCATTCCAACAGTACAATAGCATTCTCCATGTTCCTTACATACTATACACACCAATGGGCGGTTGGGCTCGCAACTCTTCCCCGGAAACAAACTAAGTAATCGAAGGAATTGTCTCGGAGTATGGAGGCGATTCCTTCGTTATCACCTCCATATAGGGGAATTAGGATGTCTGGCAACAGATAGTAATGTGTACACAGGTGCAGGCTGTCTAACGGGTTGCTATCTTAGGGGAGCTATTGGTTTGGTTCGGAACCTGATTCTGACTCATGCTTAGCCCCATTAGTTAGGAGATTTTAAGACGTTCGCCCCAGTAGTTTAGGGATTTTAACACCTTACGAGCGGCCTATGCGGTTTATTTATGTGTACCGCACAGCGGGGTGTTTTTAGCCAAAATAGGGCTGTTTACGTGATCATTTTCATGCCTAAATAAGACCCAGAACGTAAAACAAGTACCTATCCCTGAAAGGGCATAAACAGAGCTTTCGAATGACACCATAACGATCCTTGTATGATGGATAGTTTTCTTGCAATAACCGTGCAACGCGAGTGCAAAAAGCAGGTAATTCGGTACTTTCAGTACATAATTGAGTATGTAGCGAGTGAGAGAGGGAGGAGGGAGCTGAGATTTGTGTCAGTAGGTTCGCCGCGGTGGTCTGGAGCAGTCATACGCTCGCTAGTCTCCTGCCACCACTTGTCTCTCTCTCTCAGCCACATTACATGCTGAAATTGCCACTCGAGTTATGTCGAGCGCCGCCACATAGTCCAGCTTTATTTAACTCGACTTATGTTGCTCGCCGCTAAATAAGGGTTAAGACCTTTCCACCTATTTAGGTGTCGATTGTTTCCTGGCGAGCCTGTAATTTAGGATGAATCGACCTTCGGCCAAGACATAGTTTATCTTGAAGGGGGGTGGGGGGGCACGGGGGGGGGGGGGTCTTTGGGAATTTTGTTAAAGTTTGATAGAGGTCCAGGGAGCAAAGTAAACCAAATATATATACAAATACTAATATCAAATAAATATTAAAATTAAATAACGTCCCCTTAATACCATGGCGTTCACAAATATACAAGGACATTGTCATGCTTTACAGTTTTGTAAGTCTTTTGAAGTCGTTACATAGCAAAAACGGTGCTATTTTATGTCAGTTTTCCTTTATGACTTCTCATATTCATTCCAGTAGTAAGAAATATTGCCCTGGTTTGACACCCTGTGCAGGTGTCCAGTGTGTGAAGAGAGTGCCACCTATACCCTGTGCCTAGTAAGTGTGACGCAGCTCTTGAACATTAATCCTTAAACTCACAAACAACTAGAGTAATCGAGCTAATATACGTCTACACTTTGGGACGGGTAATCCAGGGAACAGGTGTGGAAATTGACAGCCTCATTGCTCGAGCCCATTTTGAGTTATAGAGGTTAAAGTTCACGATGTCTGTGCTACCTATTTGGAACAGGGTGCGAGAGTCCTGACGATACCCACTCTTCCAACCTCGTTCATTATATTTTCACGATGAAGGAATAGTCACACCACCGATTGTTATGCCAACTTGATGTCTTGATCCTAGCAACATAAACACACAGTCTTTAAGTTAAAGTGTAGCCTAATTATAGATGTATTTTTTTGGCCTTTTATTTATTTCAGATTTTTCATTTCTTCATTAAATATTGTACATGTAGATCATAGATATTATATTAGGCTACTATTTTTTTTAGCACCATGACTCTTTTTAAATTTTTATGCTGGCTTATCTTAGACTATTTTATGCAGTTTAAGAAGGACCTATGTTATTTAGAGGGTATATTGAGATCGTATTTACCCCTTTGAGTCATAGAGGCAGGTTTCAAATAACTTGTTATAGTAGGTAGGAAAGTAAGCATTATCGCACACAGAGGGTTAACCTACAAATTGTTTAATCTTTGTCTCTCCTTCCTTTAAAACTCCAAGCTATTTACATTGATGTGAGGCTGCCTTATATCGACCCAACTAATGTGCAGTAAGAGCTCTCCATCAGTGTGCTCAAAAGGCGGATCAGACAGCGGGGGAAGGGGTGGAGGGTCGTACCTTGGAGAATAATGGCCTCGTAAAGATTTAGTAGGGCAGGGGATTAGTGGAAGTATAATCACCTCATTGACAGTCGCTATGCCCTATTCCAAGTAAGAAGGCCAGAAATCGTGAACCCTAACGATTATAACTGAAACATGGCTGGATCAAATGGGCTGTAAATGTCCACACATTTTCTCTGGCTGACTATTCCCAAATGATAGAACTATTAGCTTGATTACTTTAGTAGTTTGTGAGTTTTAAAGGTTAACGTTCAAGAGTTTTGGCCGACTTACTTGGAATAGGGTATAGGTTGTGTGCTGGCCTCCTAACCTCAGACAGTTTGTTATCGTCACTCATCTTGTTTGTATAGATACCAGTGACATGTTCAAGTAATCCTAACCACGATAGTACTAAGCTCAAAGATATTTTTTGTTGAACTCTAACAACACACCAATAACAATGATAACATAATTCCCTACTAATTTACTACATTCATTGACGAAGATAGCTCTTACTATACTGAACAGGCTCAGTGTATTCAAAGGGTTTACCACCAGTTCTTGAATATTTATAAACCTCTCGGCAATATGACTTTATTTAAGGGGAGATGGGTCGTCTGTCTGGTTCCCCTTCTTCCTCGTGTTTAGCCCCATTGGTTTTGATATTTTAAGATATGGCCTATTAGCTTGGTGATTTAAACACCTTTCACCCCATGTTGTTGGCAATTTTGGGGCCTTTCGTGCCATTTAGGTGTCGATTATTTCTTGGCGAGCAATAGCCAGCATGTATAATAAAAGAGGAACTGGCCTTCTGCTGGGACATGTTTCTGCCGAAATATGTACACATTTATCTTAAAGGGGCGGGGGAGGGGGGAGTTTTTAAGCTTGATGGAGGCCTAGCGAGGAAACTAAATAAGTATATAGTGAATAAGTACATAAATAGACCAACACAAAAATAGCCACTACCACCTTAATTTTCCTTAACCCCTTCAGCACCATGACGCTTTTTTACCTTTAATTCTGGCTAAAAGTTGACGGTTTCATGCAGTTTAAGAAGAGCCTATGTTATTAAGAGGGTTTGTGGAGATATCGTATTTACCCATTTGAGTGGTAGAGGTAGATTATAAACTAAAGACAATTGGGTATTGGTAGACAGCATATGATGACAATTATGTAATGATGGTGAAGGGGTTAAACCTCTCGGTAACATGACTTGTTTGTATATTCTTCCTAACACTACTGGAAGTGAAAGGATATATTAATCAAAGGAGTAAAATCGATCTTAATTACATCATTGGTTCCCACAGATCTTCACCAATCTATAAACAGTCATCTCATAATAGCCAGAGTAATCTTAAACACTGCATCCTGGTATACTGTAAATAATAACCCCTTCAGAATCTAAGACGCCATTTGTTTGTATATTTCTGGCTATTATTAGAAGAAATATTCAGATTACGAAGGCCATATTGAGTATTGTTCACATGTGTGGGGAGGTTCCTCTCACACCGCTCTCATAGACAAAGTTGAAAGGAAGGCCTTTTGTATCATTAACTCCCATCCACTCACCAACTCTCTGCAATCTCTCTCTCTCTGCCGCAATGTTGCATCTCTCTCGCTATTATATCGCTACTATAATAATCAGTGTTCCTCAGAGCTTTCCCAGTGTATACCACCTCCTTTACGTAGGGCACGTGGTACCCGTCTTGCAACTCAATCCCTCCCCTACTCTGTGCAACTCTCCAACCCCAGAGTGAAACGTTACTCTCAAACTTGCTTTTACTCAACAGCTGAACTCTGGAACTCTCTCCCAGAATCAGTCTTTCCCTCTTCCTATGACTTAAATTGCTTCAAACTCCGTGTGTCCAGGCATTTTGGCTCGAACGTTCCTTGATTTTGGCCCTGTCACTCTTTCAACTATGGGGGAGGCACTCGCTATAGGCAGTTCTGCCTTTTGCCTCTCTCACTCACATACAAAACAAAATAAATGGAAGTCAGATGTTTAATTGAAATAGCCTTTACCCAATTATTTCCTAAAAGTACTTTTTAAGCTTTGTTAAATAGGCTAACAGTAGCTAGAAGAAATTGTCAAAACGTGTCATTATCCTCAAGGAGTTAATCAGAGAAACTAACAACAATGATAACATAATCCCCAACTAAATCCATAGACGAAGATTACACGAGAACAGACCCTAAGCACACAAAACAGGCACCAGCTGCCTCTCCACAATGGCTGGTGTGAAAGGGGCCGCTGTTTACAGAAGCTAACCCAATTATTACCACCCACAGATGCTACCTCCGGAAATAGAATCCTAGCCACGAGAGTTGTAGTTGAAGTTGTAAGGTCATATTCATAATAACAATAATGATAATTAAGAAAACGAGGAAAATAAATACCATGTCACTACCGCCAAGCAGTTTTCCCAAGCATATATACCACCACACCCTCGAGGAAGGAAGCCATAACCACCACACCACCAAGATACGCCAGAGTTGCATCCATAACTCCCACACCCCCTCCAACACCCAGCAAAGATATACAAGTCACCATTCATAACCCTGATGACATGAAGAGAAGGAAAAGCACAAAGGAAGACCACCAAAAGGCTGCATAAGCATCATACCTCCACGTTAGGGCTGGGCAGGAATCGATCCCAGAATCGAGTCTTTCGAGTCCAGGTGAACGATCCCGGACTCGAGTCCAATTTATAGAGAATCGATTCTACTAGGCCTACAAACTTGTACAAAGACTGGCAGTCTGGCAGCGAGGCGCCTAGTAGAACTAGAAACGAGTCTTGTGGAAGCTGCGGATTATAGGAGGCTCACTGGCTGGCTCACGGCTCACACTAGGCTCACAGACTCGAGCATCATTCTAACCCCATCCACCACGGCTCACTCTCAGTCTCTCACCCACTCTCTCCTACCCGCTGCCTCGCCGATTCTTATTTACGACCTGAACCCCTTTAGAGTGACCCGAGTGACCTTTCAGATCACTAAGGTGTGTCACTGAGCGACACTGACCACTGTAGAATAAGTGTAGGGAAAGACTCGAGTCTGGAATCGAGTCTGGCGAGTCTGTCCCCAAAAAGAATCGATCCCATCGAGTCCAAAAATATCGAGTCTTGCCCAGCCCTACTCCACGTGCCCTTCTTCCTCCAAGCTGAATCACCATCATGACCGAGAAGCCATGAGGAACTACCCCAACCACCTCAGGGATTCCTCCCCGCACAGATGTCCTTACCCGGAGAATGAACACCGGGAGAAACGCCAAAAGAGTTACGACTATGACAGGCAAAGTTAAGATCTATACAGTTGGAAAGCTTTTAATTACCCTCACTGGAAGGTAAGTAACAGCTGGAAAATTTGGGTTTGATACTAAATAGACCACTGACAGCACTGGTTGTAAAGATCTATTTAGGATTATTTCGATCTTGGCTCATTAAAGGAATTCGTTATTGGATCTCATTGGAGACAATCTTGATTGCCAGGCTTTACTGTCAATAAAGAATGCTGATTTATCAAGCGCTTTATTGGTTGGTAGTAAACCGACGTATAAACCTTACTAATGTTCACACACTGGCTTGGCTTTGGAAAGGTAGGGCTCTGTGAGATACCGTAGCTTTGCATAACGGCACTCTGCATCTAGAGTCCTTATGGTACGGAATCCCAGGCACTGCTTCTGGGGTATGTATACTGTAAAAGGCCCATGATCACCTAATCCACTCAGTCCCTGAAAGACTTGTATAACGGTCAGGATAGTTAAGAGATGTTGCGTCAGAACAGCCCTCTTACTTTAGTCCAATGAAATGTTACAGATGCACTGGCATATTGTACATAACATGTAAGACCCAACACCCAAGAGTACTGGAAGGTTCTGCATCAAAACTCTTATAACAGTTAGATTAGTTAGAGAGCTTCTCTCTACGTTCACTCAATAATATGTTCCAGATCCACTGGCATATTGTACATAATATTTAAGACCCAACACCCAAGAGTTTGTCATCGAGTTCCATCCACTGTCCACCAGCAACGTCAGGACCACCACCACGGCCAAGACACTCATTAGAAGACTACAGTAGTGCCTCATTATATAATACCAAGTGTAACCTCAAAGAAGTACTAGTGATGCACCTTATTCAAAGAAAGTACTAAAGTTATATATATAATTATAAATACACAGTGTAACCTCTAAGAAGTACTAGTGACGCACCTTATTGAAAGGAAGTACTTAAGTGAATAACATAATATATTAATACGCTATTTAACTTCAAAGAAGTACTAGTGATATACCTTATTTAGAGGAAAGTACTCAAGTGCAATATCCTCGTAATCTCAATATACAGTGTAACCTCAAAGAAGTACTAGTGACATAACCTATTTCAGGGAGTACTTAAGTAATATCAATAGGCTCCTAATCGTGAGAGAGTATTGTGGATCCTTACTCTCCTTACTCCTGCGTCAATATTTAAATTTTACCTATTTAAAAAAAAAAAATTGTTTGTCTATATTCCAACGACTCCCTCTCGGGAATAGGCTGAGAGATTGTACATTCAAACGTACATTGAACCGCGAAGCCTGTGAGGCCTCGTTCCAGTCTAGGGAGTGAGACATGTAAAGTGCTTTGGGATACAACCAGCACCCGATATCTTGCCTTTGCAAGATGCACGGTTGCCCACCCACGGCTCGAAGCAGCCACATCTCTGAAGCTGCTTCGCTCCAGTTCTTCACTGTCTCACCACCTAGACTCAGACCCTCACTCGCTGAACTCACTAATGTGACGTCTACCAGCGTTGGCCTCTCGTTAGCCAGTAGCGCTCGCCAGGGACATCGAAATGGGCCACAGTTATCAGAGAATGTTGTTCTTTCTTTCCTAGTAATCACATTGTCACAGACAGTCCAGTGGTGGTCTTTGTTTCGTCTGTGACAACGGGTTATATTTTATATCAACAGTAGTGATAATAGTACCAGCGTGTGAATGAGAAAAACTTTCAGAGCGAGGAGGTAGTAAGTGTCTGTATGTACGGGTGCATTCCTGCCTCTCGCTTGCCATTGGACGGCGTGTCTTGCTGTGTCATATGATGCCTGCGGTCTTGTGACGTCTCGGCCTGTGATTGGCCGACCATCGCGCCTTTGCGGTCTCCTGTGTAACTTACCTCCTCCATGAGGGTCCCCAGGAGCTGTCATCGTCAGGACAGGCTTGGCACGCGTGCTTCTAACATCCCTTTGCATACTCTCTCCCGATCACCACCTTTATCACTGTTTCTCTCACTCGAATCTCTCTTTCCATACTCTAACCTTTATTAACTGCACAACACTCCCCTTGGGTTCTGCATACGGTTTTCATAGCCGGCCCATTGTATTGCATGCGCCGTCCTCAGAGATATTTACATGTACTTAGAATAGGTTTGAGGGTTCTTAGTTAGTATAGGTTAAGAACTTTGTGTGTCTCCATTATTGATTTAGTGTTTCTGCTCTTTTATTTAATGCTAGGCTGGGATAAGGTAACTGTAGTCGTTGTCTCCGATGTGTGTACGGTTTGCTTATTGTCGGGAATAGGGTAATGATCCCGACAGTTTTAGGTCCAATAGGACATTTGAATTTGGCGGTATCGTATCGCATGTACGATTTCGGCTGGTTCGTTGTGTATTGTAGTTTATTCTTAAGTATAGGTTAAATATTAACTGTAATTTATAAATATCTACATCAGCTCCAGATGTATCATGAAACCAAGTTATGGGTTATAATTATTATGAGCCGGCAGCCATATGTAATTTCGCGAATCGGACGCCGGCCCTTTAGTCTCTCATACAACTAACATCTTCCCCCCCCCCCCCCCCCCGGCTCTGACTCAACCCACAGTTCACCATGTGCTACAAATATTAATCTATAACAACAATCCTACATCACCAGTCCTCTAAGCTAAGTTCATTGTATCGATATTGTATTATGTGAACATTCCTACATGTCATGCAATTGAATTAGCCGTGTGTGGGGGACTGGATTAACCCCATCGACTACGTCGTTGGTAATTATATAATAACTATTTCTTGGGATATTTCATGTACCAGTGATATGCAATTTAACCTCTTTATCTAAATTCCCGACAAATAATGGTCCTTCGTGCCCTACGGCTTCCTTACCGTAGTACAGTTTTGTTTGCTTCCTTGACGCTTGTGGGTTTACAAATGGCTGCCGCCTCGCGCGTTGTTGGGCCGACTGCCCTTTCCCTAGTATAGACCCGGCTTATTCCCTCGTGTTTTTTTTTTCCATTTAGGCGCCGTCCCTATCTTTTTTGGGGCTAGTTTCCAGGTTTTTTGGGGCGTGTGTTCCTTGGCGTTTTTGGGTGGGTTAGCTGGGCTGGTGCTTGGGGTAGGGGTTATTTCGTCGGGTACCATTTCTAGTACTAGGCTAGGCTGGCCTGCAGGTGTCTGTGGTAGCTGTTCATTTCGCTTTGGTGGTGGGCCTGTGGTGTTCATTGTGTTTTGTCATTATGAGACTCTTTTGTTCATTTTGCCGGTGGGGAGGGTTCTCATGTGACTCATTTAATTAAATTGTATAGCCTAGTTGCCTAATTACGGTCATGGGGTTCGGTCTCTGTTGATTCCTAAGCAATTGACAGCCAACAGACCTCATGATTGTGGGATGGGCAGCTGGGCTAGGCCTAATACTTATTACTAGTCAGTTCTTTTCATTTACCCTTCTTTCACTAGCCCTAGTTTGTTTCTGCTATTTGTCAATTTGCTCAATTAATTCATCCTACTGCAGCTAGTAGCCTAATGACCGTTTCCAAATTGGGAATGGCAATGCTATTGCCACATTTGTTATTTTAATTAATTTGTGTAACTAGTTTGCTTTATAGTTTAGAGAGTTAATAGCTTAGATTCAGACCTTAACGATGACAGATTTAAAGAAACTTAAGATTCTGAAGGGAGGGATGAAGGGAAGTTTAAATAGGTGTTTAACACCTTACGAGCGGCCTATGCGGTTTATTTATGTGTACCGCACAGCAGGGTGTTTTTAGCCAAAATAGGGCTGTTTACGTGATCATTTTCATGCCTAAATAAGACCCAGAACGTAAAACAAGTACCTATCCCTGAAAGGGCATAAACAGAGCTTTCGAATGACACCATAACGATCCTTGTATGATGGATAGTTTTCTTGCAATAACCGTGCAACGCGAGTGCAAAAAGCAGGTAATTCGGTACTTTCAGTACATAATTGAGTATGTAGCGAGTGAGAGAGGGAGGAGGGAGCTGAGATTTGTGTCAGTAGGTTCGCCGCGGTGGTCTGGAGCAGTCATACGCTCGCTAGTCTCCTGCCACCACTTGTCTCTCTCTCTCAGCCACATTACGTGCTGAAATTGCCACTCGAGTTATGTCGAGCGCCGCCACATAGTCCAGCTTTATTTAACTCGACTTATGTTGCTCGCCGCTAAATAAGGGTTAAGAGATCTTGATGAATTTTTATTAAGTGCCACGGCTGATCAAATTAAGGGTAAATTTGCTACTGTAACTAAATCGCTAGCCACTTATGATAATTATGCTCAGCAGGTATATGGTTTATTGACAATTACTGACGATGTGGAAGAAGAAATGTCAGCAGATCTTGGGTACTTTGAGGACGTTAATACAGCCTTAGCCAGACTATCTTCCACACAAGAAGCAACCCCTGTTAAGGATACCGGTACACCAAAGGCGACTGGTTTTAACCTGCCGAAGCTTACTTTGCCTACCTTTTCCCGGGATTCGGCTACCTGGACTGGATATCTTTGAGTGTTCCGTCCATCAGAATAAAACACTCACATCCATCCAAAGGTTCACATATCTCCGTGGCCAATTGAAAGGGGAGGCATTGAAGTTGATCGATGGGTACAAGGTAGAAGCTACAAGCTACGAGTCTGCAGTGGAGTTGCTGAAGAGAACTTATGGGAGAGAGGAAGTCATCAAGACCGCGTTAATTACTAAATTCTTCACTCTAGATCCTCCATCCTATGATGTGACTGACCTAAAGGAGTACTATGCCTCCTTTGAGAGCCTCCTCCGATCTATGGAGACAATGGCCATCACCAAGGAGGAAATATTTAGTGTAATTATCTTGAACAAAATACCCTATCCCCTAAAGGAAATCGTAAGACGACAACTAAGCGACTCTCCACTAAACTTGGAAGCGTTGGTGCAGGTGTACCAGACTGAAGTCTTCAATATGGAGAGTACTGGACACTACCGACAAGTGGAGATGTCGTCATCCACTGCAGCTTTCCCGGTACAGACTTCTCCTAAACAGAAAGGCCAATATCATTGGGTTGCAAGTTGTGCAGTGTCCACGGTCATCTGTGGTACTAGTGTCCTAAGTATCCTAAGGCTACACAGAAGATTGGCAAGGCTAAATCGCTTAAGTTATGTACCAGCTGTCTGGCAAGAGACCACTTCAACAGTACTTGCACCAATTCCTACATCAAACCTTGTAAGTATTGCAAGGGGAAACATTGGTTTTCCCTTTGCACCCATAACGAGGGGCGTCGCGCTCCTTGGTGCTGCTAGAGGAGCGGCGAACACATCCAAAGGTATCCAAAGGTAAAGTCTGATCGGCACGATGGCAAAGAAAAGGGGAGAAACCCCAAAGATTCACATGAGAAAGGTAAGAGCGAGGGTGATAAAGTATCTGCCATGTCCATTGCTTCTCGAGAATGTCAATTGCTTCCTACTATGATGCTGCCAGTAGTGGGGAGTAATAATAATACTATAATGACGCGCACCTTACTTGACCAGTGCTCACAGAGGTCATTCGTTCTGCGGTCATCATTACCCCAGCTCAAGTGTACCAGCAAGGGTCAAGAGAATTTGCGTCTCCATGGTTTCACTGGTGAAGTAGATTCCAGTGACTATAATATCGTGGAGATTTCCTATGTTTGTAGAAGAAAGGTATGTCCCATCAAGGCTGTTGTGGTCGACACACTACCCAGTTTCTATATAGCATCAGAGATTCAACCACATTTGAAATATCTCAGAAGCAAGGGTTATAAACTGGCTGATGATCAACTCTCTGCTAACAATGGTATTATGCTACTGGTCGGAGCTGATTATTACTACGACCTGGTTCACCCTGGATATCGGCGGGTAGAAAAGCTAATAAAGCTCCCCACGATCCAAGGGTATGCCATTTCTGGATCCTATGCCACTTCCTCTCAAGACACACAGGTGGAGGTGGTTACGGTCCTCAAGGTAGCAGTAAGCCCCATAGATAAATATATTAGGCCAAATGTGCCTGATAATACATGTACTGATATAGATAAGCTATGGGACTTGGACAATATTGGAATTGACCCACATGAACTTGATCGTGAGTCCAAGCTAGCGTTAAGCTCGTATGAAGAGACTGTAACGTATGACTCTGGCAGGGGACAGTATGTGGTAAGGCTCCCTTGGAATGATAACAAGAGTAAATTACCTACTAATTTCCATCTAGCACGTGGCCTTCAGAAGCAGTTTGACAAGGATCCAAATTATTGCGAGACTTATGCGGCAGTTTTAAACGAGCAGGTACAACGTGGATTTGTGGAGAGAGTAGATCTCAGTGAGTATGGGGATAACATCCATTACCTTGCTCACCATGAGATTAAAAAGGACAGTTCCACCACTCCTGTTCGTATTGTGTATGACTGCTCCGCTAAATCCAGTGTTCGCTCCTATAGCCTAAATGATTGTCTGTACACGGGTCCGTCCCTGGTCTCTGATCTCGCGCAAATTATGTTGCGCTTCAGATGTCATAAGTTTGCATGGGTCGCCGATATTGAGAAGGCCTTCCTGATGCTTCAACTCCATCGTGAAGACAGGGACTCGACAAGATTTGTATGGCCACGGGACCCAATGGATCTAGATTCAGAGTATCTGGTCTACAGGTTCAGAGTCGTCTTATTCGGGGCGACCTGTTCCCAGTTCCTTCTCAACGCTACTATCTTGCGTCATCTTGAGGAGGCTGGACTACATCCTGACTTCAAGAACGAGATCAAGCAGGGGATCTATGTGGACAATCTTCAAGGCACTGGAGACAATGAAGATTTATTGCTCAAGAGATGCTGGGTGATCCGCGATATATTTGCCAGAGAATGGGCCACTAATAGTGATCTTTTAAAAGGTCAATTTGCTTCCGACGGTGTAGCTACTGAGAATAGTGAGGTGAAGTTTTTAGGCCACAAATGGGACACTACCACAGATTGTATATCCTTCTGTCACACCCCATGCGGCAGTGAGCTTATGACCAAGCGAAACTGCTTGAGCTTGTCAGCGAGGTTGTTTGATCCCCTAGGTTTTTTGCTGCCTGTAACTATCCGTGCTCGTATGCTTTTACAGCAACTGTGGTGGCTAAAACTAGATTGGGACACGCCCCTCCCGACTGAGTTACAAGATACTTGGCGGTTGATTCGGTCGGACCTTTCCACATGTTGCAAGGTCCAACTTAATCGTCAGGTTATTAGTGGTCAACAGGTGGATCTACTGTTACGACAGGGGGTTTAAATATATCAGGGCTCTTATTCATTGGACTAGTAATGGCATAAATGTTACAACGGAAAGCGCTAGCTCCAACCTCTGATGTATATTCCCAGTGAACAAAGAACACAAATACTCTACAGAGTTCTATATGCAATAATAGGCTATCAAACTCTCAATAAATGTGCGTCTACTCTAGGCTTAATGTTATGTGAAAACAGCCTATTACTACCTATAACCGAAGGTGCTTGGTTATGGTATGCAAAGTAAGGTGGTAAGAGAAGTTACAGCTTACGTTACTTTAATCAATAAATGTCAGGCACTCCTGCATGAAAGAAAGTGCACTAAAGTCCTTCAACACCAACAAGGAATCTTCTTTAAATGTTAGATGCTATAAAGATGCTCGTATCGGAAATGGAACCCAAAAAGGCAGGCAGCGGAACAATGCTCGTGCAGGCTATGCACACAAAAAGGCAGAATATATAATGCAGTCGGGGCCAAGAATATCCTAAACGCTACAACAATAATATTCGCCACAACAATGCAGTATTCCTATAAAAAAAAACAGCCTAAGTCGTTTGTGTCTCCATACATCAAACTAGGCTGCGAAATGCTTGTGTAATCATAAATGGGTATGCATAAAAAGAGTAATTGGATTAATATACTTAATGTCTACTATGATTGATGAAGTCTAGCTAGAGTCAATGATACGAGATACTGGTGCGCATGGCATGCCGCATAGCCTAGTGCAAATCTCAAGTCTGTGCGTCAAATATTACGTTATAGGGAAGGGTAGCTCTCTTGAGAAACCTTAATACCGAAGTATTAAGCGTTCTCCTGGCGTACCTCAAAGACAAACAATCGAGACTAGAACAGTGCAGAATGGTATAGGCAAAAAGCCCTCACTCGTGCATGCTCTACTCTCAATGGCACACAGACTAGAATTTACTCAATCAACTCCAGTTCTCAGGTATGTCGTGCAGCTTTTTCCTAAAGCCAGCGCTCATAGGAAACAATACCTTATAATATCAAACCCCTAGTCTAGCATTATCTAATCCAGCAGAACACTAATAATTAAAGGAAGCGGTACTAAACAATATGAATGCCAACCAATGCTTCGTGATCAACTTATCTTAACAACTAACATACATGGGTTATATCAGACCTTAACGCACAATACAACTGGCCAGCATGAAGCTGATTTTGCAGAGTTAACCAGAGGGGATATGGTATTAATAAAAGGTGGTGAAAGATATGGAAAAAGAGAGAGGTAGGCAGAGGAAAAGATTCTCAGGTGCAGTACGGGGGACAGGTAGCAAGGGATAAAGATGAATGCATTCTAGAAACCAGATCTGAGGGAGAGAGTGGCGAGGAACCAGTATATATACCGGGACTAGGTCGAGCCGCGTGGGAAAAAAACGGTAACAAGTCCTCTAGCCACTAGCAAGGGAGCTAGCAGCATGGTAAGGACCTCTCTCAACCAACCCCCACGAGGCAGCCAGCCGTGACGTCATCGAGCGGGGCAAAACACTGCGCGCCCCCCTCTCACTCTGTTCTACTCTCTCTCTCTCTCCCAGATCAAATAATTACTAGTTAATGATAAAATATATACTTTACAATTAAATATATAAAGCCTTGACATGGGTGAAAACAAAGAGCCTTTCTGGACTGCCCATGACACGAGCTTTCATATGAAATAAAGCACACTCTAATACATAAACTGTAGCCCCATCCACTGCCCTGGCGATCCTAGCGAGTCACTGTAGGACAAGCCATGCGGTTCTAACGGAGTGGTTAACGTCACACCCCCCCAAAGATTTTTCTCAGAGGCCCCAAGGCTCACAAAAATCTGATGGTTAGAACCCATGCTATTATCTCTACTTCCCATCACCCAGCGGCAGTAAAATATCTGGCACAGTTCCTCAACAAAACATTTTACAAAATTATAACCCTCCCCAACACAATAGGTTAAATTATATGTAGTTCTGCTCCTCAAGAGCGAGCTTCTCTAGCCCAGCATTCTGAGAGGAGTGCAACTCAGAATTACTGCTATAACATACTGACAAAATTCAACTATCAAAGAAAGAGTTTTTATTTTATTTTTTATGTTTTTAAATTGTTTATTTGAGCTGCACTATAGGGGCAAGCCTAGTTTTTTTCTTCTATACCAAACGCTCAACTCCTGCTTTACGACCCAATACGCTGGGCTACAACCGCGAGCCAACATGCACCAAGCGCAAAATACTATTCAAACTAAAGCAGGAGGCTACCCGTGTGTCAATCTACCCAGGATCATATACCCTTGAACGACCATCTGCAACCACGTTGTCACAACCGGCAATATGGCGTATGTTCAGGTTATATACCAATAACCTTAGTGACCACCTGATCAGCCTCATATTCCGATTGTGAAACTGGTCCAAGAACTTGAGAGGGTGATGATCTGGGTAAACTACAACGACCGGACCATAGGCTGGAACATAGACCTCGAAATGCCTCAGAGCAAGTACAACCGCCAGCAGCTCCTCCTCGACAACAGAGCAGCTCCCCTGGGCCGAATTGTACTTCTCCGAGCAGAAACTAACAGGATGCTCCAGCCCATCATCGTCCTTTTCCACAAGGACGGCACCAGCCCCCACACCACTAGCCTCCGTTGCTAGTTGGAAAGGTAGGCTAAAGTCAGGGGCCCTGAGGATCGGGTGAGTGCACAACAGGTGTTTTACTTCTCTAAACACCTTCTCACACTCAGGTGCCCATTTGAACTTCTTATCCTTCCAGTTATCCTCCACCTGAGCTTGACTGTCCCGTTCTCCTTCTCCACCTTGACTGCTAAACGTCATCACAGGCACAGTGAGAGGCTCAGGGGGGTGCCTCCCATACTCCTTCATGGGATTAACATGACATAACTGATTGCGCTTCTGTCTGTCTGGAGTGGCTACCAAGTAATCCAGGTCTGATAGCTCCTCCACCACCCTATAAGGACCAGCGTACTTCGCGGATAAGGGGTGACCTACAAGGGGCAGTAGAATCAACACCTCCTGACCCACGTGAAACTCCCTGAGTTCAACCTTGAGGTCGTACCTGTCCTTCCTGAGGGCCTGAGAGCTAGTCAAATTACGGCCAGCCAACTCCAGACTGCGCAACATCCGTTCTCGACTGTTGAGGACACACTTGAGCATAGAACAAGGTTTTTCTGCACCCTCCCATACTTCTTCAACCATATGGAGAGGCCCTCTGACACGGTGTCCAAAGACGAGCTCATTAGGGCTGAATCCCAAACTCTCCCCAGGTACCTCCCGCACAGCAAACAAAACACATGGCAGGCCAAGATCCCAATCCTTCCCACTCTCAAAGCAACAACAACGAAGCACAGATTTCAAGGCTGAGTGCCATCGCTCTAACAACCCCTGGCTCGCCGGATGATACGCAGATGACACAACCCCAACAATCCCATGCTGCGGCATTGCTTGAACAAAGAGGCTAGAAGTGAAGTTGGGTCCCTGGACTGACTGAATCCCCTGCGGCTAACGATACCGGGAAAAATACACTAGCAAGCTTCGGACCACCGTCTTCGCCGCCCATTTCTCATAGGGTACGCGTCAGGGTACCTTGTTGCTACATCTCCCGACTGTGCATCACTGTCCTCCTTCAACTCTTTCGTCTTTTTAAGCCCATCCTCTGCCTTTACAGGAACAGTTACTGGGTCTTCTCCAGACTCGAAATGTGGTCCTAATAATGAGTCCCCGAGAAGGTCCGTTGATACTAAACTCTCAACCGCATCAACTTTCAACCCCTTCTTGGTACCCTTCCTCCGGTGATCTAAAGATTGTTGACCAGAATGTGACTCCCTGGATGCAGGATCTCCGGTGACAACACACGCCATAGGCTGCACCGGACACTTCTCAACCCACTCCAGCTCCTCCCTACTCACGTCGGCCGGCTTCTCGACAACGACTAAGGGTGGAGCCTCAGAAGTAGGCCCCGCAAAGTCGTTGCCAAGAAGGAGGTCGACGCCCCCAACAGGTAACTTCTCCACAATTCCTACATCCAGGTCACGAGTCACACCATCAACTTCCACCTTCATTCTTACAAGCAGGTATGACCTTGTCGCATTAACTCCCTGAACCACAACCACCCGCGCCGTATTGACAGGTTTACCAGTGAAATTTCTCAACAGTGTTTGCGATGCCCCAGTGTCACGCAAAATTCTCACCTTATGTGTTCTGCCCCCCCACTCCACACAACCGAGTCCCCTGTGGTCACTAAAGGCATCACGGACAGGGAATAAGCCTTCCGGATCCTTCTGCACTGGCAGTGTATTTACCTCGGAAGAATTGCCTCTAACAAACTCCGATGTCCTCTTGAACACTCCAATGCCGTGAGCAAAATACACGGCTGCCGGAGGAGGTCGACTAGGGCACTCATTTGCCTTATGACCCTCCTGGTGGCAACTAAAACACATAAATTTCGGTTTCGGCTTATACTGTGATGTAAAAGGCCCCTGACTTTTCACATACGGTGTGGTGTAAGGTTTGGATTCAGTTTTAGTTTCATGGCTCTTCTGTTTAAATGTGTCATTGTGTACGGGGAGGGGGATAGTCCTTAGTTAGGGAGGACCCCAACCCGAATCAATGACAGCCGATCAGCCATTTCTGCTGCTCTTCAACTAGAGTTCTTGGGTTTTTCTCCTTTAAGTTCAAAGTTAGATCACCGCCCGTGCTCTTAAAGAACTGCTCCAACATCATTAACTGCTTGACTCCATCAAACGTTGTTACCTTCTCAGATCGGAACCAGTTCCCCATAGCATCGGACAAGTCCCGGGCGTGTTCCAAAAAGGTGCTATCTCTTCCCTTAGTTACACCCCGGAACTTCAAACGGTACGTTTCTGGTTGCAGTTCGTAAGCCCTCAGGACAGCCTCCTTGAGATCCTCATACACAATACATGACTCCAAAGGTAACGTATCGTAGGCTTTAAGACCCTTGCCTATTAATCTAGAGGATACAAGTGCTGCCCATTTATTCTCTGGCCACTGGTGTTCCTGGCACTTCTTCTCAAAGCGTGCGAAAAATTCTGTTACATCACTCTCATCAAACACCGGAACCAATTTCAATAAGTGCGAGAGAGACTGATCATGAACACGGTTACCAGCCCCAAGTCGCTGTCCCGTTGTCTCTACTCGCGACTTCTCTACGTCCATGTCGGCACAGTACCTAGTCGACTCAGCTTGGATTTTTGCTTGACTGATAGTTTTTCTCTCTTCTATCTTGGCTAATTCTAATTGCTGCTGAAGCTGAAGCTCAGATACCCTGATAGCCTGTCTCTCTTCGATCTTAGCTAATTCGAGCTGAACCAATAATTCTGGAGTTAACCCTTGAGGAGGTGAAGGTGCTACAATGTTTGAAATTACCGGTGGTCCCCCCAGGGGCAACCCTCCCTGCCAGTCACCACCCAACTGTGGAAGCGTACCCGGGGTCGGCAAACTACTGGGATGGCTTGGAGTCAAGTGTAGGGGAAGCATGGCCGAAGGGCTCTGAGCACTCAACCCTTCTTGCTCACCAGTCACCCTGCCCAGTACACACGTTATCAAGTTATCCCTGGTCATGCTGCTAGTACCCGCATGACCGATAGCTGTGGCCAGGCATTGAAGACCGTACCACTCCATACCCTCCAACCGCTCGGCAGTAACAGGCCATTGCAAAAATATCCTAGCATCCTCCTCACAGTTCACCTGATTAACCATATCATCATACTGCTGTTCCTCAGTTTCGACATTACGTACTGTGTCTCCATTCTCCTCTGATCCGGTATCAGACATGATGCTCACAAAAATTTCCCACCTCAATATTCAGAAAAGAAGTACCCCAAACTCTTATACCTCAACATACACACAAAAATTCTCGGAAATACTCAAGGGCTATACTATGATGCAAAAAAAAATTATTCTTGCTGATCCCCGCAAAATATTCTCCAAAACAACAAATGTTCCCTGCTAATAAATGTAGGTTCACCAAATCCTAGGTAAGGTCGCCATTTGTTACGACTGGGGTTTAAATATATCAGGGCTCTTATTCATTGGACTAGTAATGGCATAAATGTTACAACGGAAAGCGCTAGCTCCAACCTCTGATGTATATTCCCAGTGAACAAAGAACACAAATACTCTACAGAGTTCTATATGCAATAATAGGCTATCAAACTCTCAATAAATGTGCGTCTACTCTAGGCTTAATGTTATGTGAAAACAGCCTATTACTACCTATAACCGAAGGTGCTTGGTTATGGTATGCAAAGTAAGGTGGTAAGAGAAGTTACAGCTTACGTTACTTTAATCAATAAATGTCAGGCACTCCTGCATGAAAGAAAGTGCACTAAAGTCCTTCAACACCAACAAGGAATCTTCTTTAAATGTTAGATGCTATAAAGATGCTCGTATCGGAAATGGAACCCAATAAGGCAGGCAGCGGACCAATGCTCGTGCAGGCTATGCACACAAAAAGGCAGAATATATAATGCAGTCGGGGCCAAGAATATCCTAAACGCTACAACAATATTATTCGCCACAACAATGCAGTATTCCTATAAAAAAAAACAGCCTACGTCGTTTGTGTCTCCATACATCAAACTAGGCTGCGAAATGCTTGTGTAATCATAAATGGGTATGCATAAAAAGAGTAATTGGATTAATATACTTAATGTCTACTATGATTGATGAAGTCTAGCTAGAGTCAATGATACGAGATACTGGTGCGCATGGCATGCCGCATAGCCTAGTGCAAATCTCAAGTCTGTGCGTCAAATATTACGTTAAAGGGAAGGGTAGCTCTCTTGAGAAACCTTAATACCGAAGTATTAAGCGTTCTCCTGGCGTACCTCAAAGACAAACAATCGAGACTAGAACAGGGCAGAATGGTATAGGCAAAAAGCCCTCACTCGTGCATGCTCTACTCTCAATGGCACACAGACTAGAATTTACTCAATCAACTCCAGTTCTCAGGTATGTTGTGCAGTTTTTTCCTAAAGCCAGCACTCATAGGAAACAATACCTTATAATATCAGACCCCTAGTCTAGCATTATCTAATCCAGCAGAACACTAATAATTAAAGGAAGCGGTACTAAACAATATGAATGCCAACCAATGCTTCGTGATCAACTTATCTTAACAACTAACATACATGGGTTATATCAGACCTTAACGCACAATACAACTGGCCAGCATGAAGCTGATTTTGCAGAGTTAACCAGAGGGGATATGATATTAATAAAAGGTGGTGAAAGATATGGAAAAAGAGAGAGGTAGGCAGAGGAAAAGATTCTCAGGTGCAGTACGGGGGACAGGTAGCAAGGGATAAAGATTAATGCGTTCTAGAAACCAGATCTGAGGGAGAGAGTGGCGAGGAACCAGTATATATACCGGGACTAGGTCGAGCCGCGTGGGAAAAAAACGGTAACAAGTCCTCTAGCCACTAGCAAGGGAGCTAGCAGCATGGTAAGGACCTCTCTCAACCAACCCCCACGAGGCAGCCAGCCGTGACGTCATCGAGCAGGGCAAAACACTGCGCGCCCCCCTCTCACTCTGTTCTACTCTCTCTCTCTCCCAGATCCCATCATTACTAGTTAATGATAAAACATATACTTTACAATTAAATATATAAAGCCTTGACATGGGTGAAAACAAAGAGCCTTTCTGGAATGCCCATGACACAAGCTTTCATATGAAATAAAGCACACTCTAATACATAAACTGTAGCCCCATCCACTGCCCTGGCGATCCTAGCGAGTCACTGTAGGACAAGCCATGCGGTTCTAACGGAGTGGTTAACGTCACACTACATGCCTTTTCTGATGCCAGTAATAGTGCGTACGGTACTGCCATATACATATGTAATGGTAGTGAAGCGACACTGGCTATAGCGAAGGCCAAAGTAGCCCCTATAAAGAAGATTACAGTTCCTAAATTAGAACTTACTGCATTGCTTCTGTCTGCTCGTCTAATAAAGTTTACACTGGATGCTTATGCAGACATACTACAGATTAATAACGTCTATGTCTGGAGCGACAGTCAAATAGCACTTTCATGGGTACACAGCCAGAAATTGTTACCTGTTTATGTCTCTAATCGCACTGATGAGATACATCACTTAGTTCCTGCAGCTAAATTTCGCTATGTGAGCACCAGGGATAACGCAAGTGACATCGTTTCCCGGGGGATCTCGGCGCAACAGTTTATGTCGTCCTCTATTTGGTGGCATGGACCTCCATGGCTTACATCTCCACCTGAATGGCCTCAGGATTTCAGGGAATGCATATCTGATCCTTCAAGTCGGCCCCAAGATGATGTGTTAAGTAGTTCGAATGTGAGTACTACACATCAGGATAACAAGTTGGTAGAGTGGGAACGTTACGGCAGCTATGATCAAGTAATACGGGTATTTGCATGGATATACCGTTTCATTAACAACATGAGAAGTCGGGCTCACGGGTCTTTCCTTAGTGAAGATTCGAAGCATATCAGACTCCATGAATTGAGATCAGCAGAAGCGAAACTAATATGTTTAGTACAAAGGGAACATTATCCTACTGAACATCAAATCCTGAGCAAGGAGTCAAAGGCCAAACCCTCTAACTTAATGAGGCAGCTAGGATTATATATGGAAGGAGGCATAATTAAGTGTAGAGGCAGGATACAAAAGGCGGACATTATTGATTCTGCGAAATATCCTGTCCTCCTTAGCTCTTCTCATTTGATTACCAAACTGTTGATTCACCAATGCTATAGGACCTGCCTACATTTTGGCGTAAATTATGTTCTGGCGTATATGCGACAACGTTGGTGGATCCCTAAGATGCGACAAGCAATTAAAGGGATCCACAATAGCTGTACTATCTGTACAAGATTACAGGGTAAGCCTTACTCCCCAGTAGATCTACCTCCCTTACCTGAGTTCAGGGTACAAAGGACTGAACCATTTCAGGTAACCGGGGTAGACTACACCGGAGCGATTCATGTTAGAGAATCGCCCGGTAATATCATAAAGGTATATGCCGTTCTATTTACATGTGCGGTAACCAGAGCGATTCATATTGAATTGATTGACGACCTGTCCAGTGAGGGGTTTTTGCATACTCTAAGACGCTTTGCATGCCGCAATGGTTTCCCTCAAATTATTATGAGCGATAATGCGACTTGTTTTGTCGGTGCCTCTAAATATCTCCAGAGTTTAATGGATGACCCGCAGGTTGTGGCTACCCTCACTGGAAAGGGTTGTCAGTGGCAATTTATACAAGCACGTGCACCATGGTTCAGGGCGATTTGGGAGAGAACTATCGGTATCGTCAAATCAGCCATGAAGAAGGTATTAGGAAGGGCAATGGTGACCAGACGGGAGTTGCAAACCATCTTAATAGAGATTGAGATGTCAGTCAATGACAGGCCCTTGACCTATACCTCGGCAGATGTTGATGACCTCTTGCCCATTTCGCCTTCTATGCTAACACGTGGACGAACCCTTAATACCTTTCCTAGATCGTCAGTAAATGACGAAGATCTGCATGACCCTACGTTCGGCAATGCTGACGCCACACGTCGTCGCTTCCAGTATGGGAACAAGGTGTCAGACGATCTATGGAACGGTGGTCCCAAGAATATTTGCCGTCTCTTCCCGAGCGTCACTCTAATAAGATCAAAGGGACGAATCAACGATGGCCTCGTATCGGGGATATCGTACTGATTCACGATGAGCGTCCTAGGTTATTTTGGAAGCTTGGGAGGATTGTCGACTTGTTCCAGGGCATTGATGGTCGTATAAGGGTTGCTAGAATACGAACTTCGACTGGGGTTACTACTCGCCCAGTCGTAAGGTTATATCCCTTGGAGCAGGATGTAGAACTGCCGGATGATCCTGGCGTCTCTACTGAGACCCCTCCGCGGGAGAGTGCTGGTGACAGTGCTCCTCAAGGTGGGGCAGCTGATGATGAGAAGGATGATCCTCCTCAGGCTTCAGGTGGCGCTCGTCCCAAAAGGAGGGCGGCTATGAGTTCCGTGGATCTTTGGAGATCAAAGATCAAACAAGGTGATCTTTGACTCTTCGATATCCTTTTGTTGTTCTCTGTATATAGCTCCTGTATATCATTTTTGGTGGCGGGCAATATGTCGGGAATAGGGTAATGATCCCGACAGTTTTAGGTCCAATA
Organism: Paralithodes platypus; assembly: GCA_032716605.1. Lineage (NCBI taxonomy): Eukaryota > Metazoa > Arthropoda > Malacostraca > Decapoda > Lithodidae > Paralithodes > Paralithodes platypus. The sequence continues at coordinate 9,942,848 of CM064558.1, forward strand.
GGACATATGAATTTGGCGGTATCGTATCGCATGTACGATTTCGGCTGGTTCGTTGTGTATTGTAGTTTATTCTTAAGTATAGGTTAAATATTAACTGTAATGTATAAATATCTACATCAGCTCTAGATGTATCATGAAACCAAGTTATGGGTTATAATTATTATGAGCCGGCAGCCATATGTAATTTCGCAAAGCGATCGGATGCCGGCCCTTTAGTCTCTCAATCAACACCATACAACCAACATCTTCCCCCCCGGCTCTGACTCAACCCACAGTTCACCATGTGCTACAAATATTAATCTATAACAACAGTCCTACATCACCAGTCCTCTAAGCTAAGCTCATTGTATCGATATTGTATTAAGTGAACATTCCTACATGTCATGCAATTGAATTAGCCGTGTGTGGGGGACTGGATTACACCCATCGACTATGTCGTTGGTAATTATATTATAACTATTTGTTGGGATATTTCATGTACCAGTGATATGCAATTTAACCTCTTTATCTAAATTCCCTACACGACTTCGACCGGTCCTGTGGTAGCCTGGGTTGTCTTTTCGGTTGCGTCCTTTGCGAGTGCAGCATTGTGTTGACTGAGGGTTTTGGCCTGTAGCAGTTCCACACTTTGCTGCCTCTTTGCTTGTCTTTAGAGGGTCGCCAGGATAGAACCAGATACTTGTGATCTGGATCTATCGAGAGAGCCCCTAGTCAAGTAACGTAACTTAAAGGATGCAGTCTTAAGGACATCGCTAGGCTGCGAGCCTGTCTTGCTCAACCCCAGTTCCTTACCTAGAGTATCCCAGCTAGACATTATTAATCGAGTAGACACTTGTTAGTATCTAATATAAGCTCTTTGATATGTGCGCATTATTATTCACAGCATTTATTAGTCTAGGTTGTTGCTGAGCCGCACAACCATAGCAGACTGTTTCGTTGATGAGGAAGTACTTCTTTTAGTGTCGAGCATTTCTACTGTTGCGCATTTATAGTATTCTCGTGTCAGTTCGTGTCCTATCTTTTAGTGTATTCGATTTACACGTGTGGTGTCCTGCCTCCTGCCTTTATATAGTTCTAAATCAGTACGAGCATCTTATGAGCATCAGACTTTCTTCAGAAGTTTCCAGGTCTATGCTGTAGGACTATACTTCACTTTCTTTCAGATAGGAGTGAAGAGTTTATTGTTGTTTAGAGTAACTATATTGAAGCATCTTTTTATTGTATTAAATCTTGCAGTGATTTAATTGATCTTTCCATAGATTCCTTTTTATGCATTTTAACGTAACTTGCATCTTGTTTGTTATCAGGCTATACCAGTGCAGGTTAGCCTGAAGGAGAGTACATTTATGCCCAGTTAAGGATACCCCGCTATCGCAGATTAACCCTGGAGGGTATAGGTGTTTTGTTCGCCGGCATATAAGTTCGAGGGTTTGGATCTAGTGTACCGTTGTTGCATAGTGCCCTATTACTAGTCCAATCATTGAGTGCCCTTGTTTTATTCGTAGTCCCGGTCGTAACAAATGGCGACCTTGCCTAGTATCATATCTTAGTCGTCATAACAAATGGCGCCCTTAGTCTAGGATTTAGTGAACTAAGAAATAATTGCAGGATTTTTTTTGTGAAGATTTTTTTTTTTTTTGTAATCACCGTTTGGGGGTCGATTGTTATTTCTCACAGTTTGGCAGTGGATATTTGTTTTAGAGGAATATTTTGGACACGTTGGATTTTTTTTTTGGCAACGTAGTATATCACTTGAGTTGTCTTCAAGCATTTTTTGAGTGAATAGTGCTACATGAGAGTTTAGGTACTTTTTTGTTTATAAACGTTGAGGATTTCCGGTGGACACTATGTCGAACGATGGATCAGTGCACAGTGAGGACACAGTACGGGAAGCAGGCGAGGAGGTGGAGAAGGTGGAGTTGTCTAACGGCGTTCGGGTGGTGAACAATGAAGAGGATGCTCGGATTTTTTTGGAGGAGCCTGTGTCGGCGGATCGGGTGTAGGGGCTGGACCGGTACGGACTGCAGTGTGTAGCCACGGTCTTAGGGTTGTCCGGTACTAGCGGTTTGTCGAGAGGTGAGCTGGTTGCCTGGGTGCTCGGTGGGGTGCATGGGGCTTCGGGTGGAGCAGGAGCTGGGGCACCTTCTGCCCAGCCCCTATTCCACTCGACTCCTATCATGGTGCCCCCTCGGGCTCCGGAACCGGGTACGTTCCCGCAGGCCGATGCCCGCTGGCGATTGAGTATGCCTCTAGGTGATTCACGGGGTGGGTCCCCAATAGTAGCACCCCCTCCTCAGGGTTTGTCTTCCGAGATGTTGTTTCAGCTCGAACTCGCCAAACTCGAGCAACGAAAGCATGAGGCTGAGCTCGAGCAACGAAAGTATGAGGCTGAGCTCAGGTAGCAGCAGCAGCAGCGGGAATCTGAGCTTAGGATTCAGGCTGAGGAGAGAAAGGCCATACGTGAGGCTGAGCTTCAGGTTGAGGCTACGAAGTACTGTGCAGACATAGAGCTTGAGAAGTCTCGGGTGGTACAGCACAAATTCCATCCCAATAATATCTTCCCATTGATGCATCGGTATTCGAACCAGGGACCATTGGATTACCAGTCCAGTGGAATGACCACTCCACCACACCTCCCCATTACTTTTACTAAATCAGTACCTGTGTGCCTATCAATACAATTTATCAATGTATGCTGTGTTATATTTACCCTTTATTACCTTTGTGCATGTGTTTAATTAAGTGGATTCAACTTCTCCAGTGAAGCAAGAACCTACCTAATTAATCCAATTAACCCCAGCAAAAACCAGGTATAATAAAATACTAATACTAATAATAAAAATAATGAAAATAATAATAATATAAATAACTATTACTTTACTACTACTACTATCATTATTACTACTACTACCACTACTACTACTACTACTACTAAAAATATTACTAATAATAACAATAATAATAATAATAACCATAATTGATATGCCAGAACCTGCAACGGCCTACAAGATTGTAACTCTATGTTACATCTCTATCACTCTTCTACCGCCATTACGATAATCAGTATTTATTTATAGCTTTCTCAGTATATCCCCTCAATTACGGAGAGTAAGGGGCACCTGCCAATCAACACAATCCCACCCCAATTCTGTCCAACTCTCTAACTCAAGTTTGAACCATTATAATAGTGTGCATATGAATCATTTCGCAAACTTATTCAGTCATAATATTAACTAGATAAAAGTTGGATTGCATAAAAATATCTTCGGAGTAATACATAAGACGCAGTTTTATCCACAAATAATTAGCTTTATCCCACTTGAATGGTTTTCCAAAAATCTTGAAACCATTAATTTTCCTCTTGTGTAATCGGATTGCTTAACTATGAAGTACTTGTGAACATCTATATTATCGTGGCACAGGAAGAGTTTGTATACTTCAAATAAATGTGTCCATATTATGCACGGTTGCCCACCCACGGCTCGAAGCAGCCACATCTCTGAAGCTGGTTCGCCCTAGTGCTTCCCTGTCTCATCACCTTGTCTACTACAATGAAAGACAAAAGTTGTGTCGGGAATTTTGGTGAAGACCTCTGGTAAAAATACAACTTTTCAGTAGTGTCTGCTGTATGATGGGGCTTTCATAATTGTTCACGATGTTGTATTAAATCATTGGACAATACAGGGATACGGCTTATGACATTAATTGTACACATGCCCACCTCTCTCAAACGCTCCTTGTGTGTGTGGTTTTTTTCTCACTTTTTTGCATCTTGTTACTTCCAATGCCTACATGACCCAATTTCTCCCTTTATTTACCCGTCACAATCCTCCACAAGACTATATCAATTACTCTTCAACAATACACAAATCAACCCTTCATCTTCTCTCAATATTCCTGGTGTATCTTTTTCATCCAACCTTTCTCGCAAGGATCATATTACCACTCTTACTAAATACAGCTTCCCGGAAGTTGAGTGTGCTAATCTGTCTCCGTGGGTTTTTCACCCCCACACAGCTTCTTGCTCTGTATAGGGGCATAGTGCGTCCCTGTATCGAATATTGTTTGCATTTGTGGGGAGCCTTCACCCATACCGCACTTCTCGAAGAGTAGAGTCCAAATCATTTTGCCTCATCAACTCACTTTCTCTTACTAGTTCCCTACAATCTCTTTCTACACGCTGCAATGTTGCATATCTTTCACTTTTCTACTGCTATTACAACAATTAGTGTTCTTCAGAACTCTCAAAGTGCATACCCCCTCCCTTGCAGCGAGTAAGAGGCACCCGCCTTTCAACACAGTCCCACTCCTATTCTGTCCAGCGCTCCAACTTTTTTTCTCCTCAACAAGTGAACTCTGGAACTCTCTCCCTCAATCAATCATTCTTCATCCTATGACTTAAACAGCTTTCATCTTAGTGTGTCCAGGCATTTTGACCACAACGTCCATTAAATTTAGCTCTCTGTCACTCTTTGACGTTGGGCGAGAGACTCGTTAAAGGCAACCTGCCTTTTGTCTCCTTCATACACATAGAAAAACAAACCCTGTCTGCGGACACTCTCGAGGGAGAGAGGCTTTTCTGTGGATTGGAAGGCAGGTTGAGATGTGGTTAACTGGCAAGAAAAATGACATGCTACAATTTCCTGAGAAAGTTGTTTGGGGTAATCACCTTAACTGTAGAGGGTTATAAGTTCTCTGGTGTTAATGAGGGATTGATGGCTGACATATTAAGGGGAGATGCTTGATTTCTTTGGCCCACCCTCATGTTTAGCCCCATTAGTTTTCAGATTTTAAAACATTTGGCCCCTTAGTTAGATGATTTTAAGACCTTTCCCCTATTTATATTGCAATGTTAATAACTTTCATGTCATTAGTTCCTTGCGAGCGATAGCGACCCTGTAATTTAGGAGGAATTAGCCTTCGGCCGGAACATCTTCCTACCGAGATATGTACACATTAATCTTCGGGATGTTCTTTTTAAGTTTGATGGAGGTCTAGGAAGGAAACTAAAACAATAATTACAAAATATATAAAAACAAAATACGACCAACCCCCTTAACTGTGGAGGTACAGTATTTAAGCTGGCTGGTGTTAATAGGGATTGATGGGTGAATTATTGATACAAGGTTGTAAGGTGTGGGATGAGCATTGGCTATATAGATGATAACGATGATGAATGTTTAAAAGCAAATTATGTGTAAATAATTTAACTATATCATAACACATTCTATCATTATATGCTGGCTATCATTAGATGACCATATTAACCCTTTCAAGATCCAATACGCATTTATTTTCGATGTTCCGGCCACTATTAGACGACTGTATTTAGATCAGGAAGGTTATATGGGAATCAAAGGGTTAATTGAGATAGTCTTTACCCTTATAATTCCCACAGATCCTTCTTAAACTGTATTAAATCGTCTAATGATAGCCAGAATAAACTGTCAAAATGCGTCACAATCTGCAAAGGGTTATGTTTAGCAATAGTCTGTGGTAGTCAAATGGTTAATTGAGTTAAAGTATTATGTTTGGCCTTTTAATATATGGAGGTGTTTCCTAAGCTATACAAAATAGTCTAGTGTAAGAAGGAAACAAACATAAATATAGGCCATGTTACTGAAAACGTTAAAATCCGGTATTTCCAGGGCAAGGTGGTAATTCGTGGCAATATTTAGGGACACAATTCAGTTTGAGAGGTAGGCCTAATGCACGAACATTTGCATTAAGTTGAATTGCTTTGGCTAAATGGTCACTTTCAGGGGCATAGAAGTAACTAAGGAGGGTGTTTAGAGACACAGGGTAGTGGATATTTGTTTTGGTCTATTTGTTTATTTATGAATTCATTATTTAGTTTCCTTGCTAGACCTCCATCAAGCTATAAAAAAAGAAAAAAAAAAAAAAAAAAAAATCAAAGTAAATGTATACATTTCTTTCGGTGGAAAATGTCGCGGCCGAAGGCGCTTCATTTTCAAATTGCAGGCTGGCTATCGCACGCCAGGAAAAAATCGACACCTAAATGGCACGAAAGGTCTTAAAATTGACAACGAAAAGGGCGAATGATTTTAAAATTGCTAGACGAATGGGGCGAACGTCTTAAAACGTCAAAGCTAATGGGGCTAAACATGAGGGAGAAAGGAGTCCAGAAAAAACTACCTCCCCCTTAATGCACCCCTCTGACGTCCCATGGATTACTCCTCGGATCAAGAGACTGATGCAGAATCGGAACAAGGCGTTCTACACGGACAACAATCGCTACAAGGACCTACGCAACATTGTGATAAGGGAAATCCGTTGGGCGAAGAAGTCCTACTACCCTACAAAGATTCATCATTTAAAACAAACCAATATCAGTCAGTGGTACTCTAAAATTAAGAATCTTTGTGGCTTAAGTAGTGGGACTCCTTCGATCCCCTGTGTTTCCCATGTCCCTCGTGTAGATGCACCTGAACTGATAAATAATCACTTCTCTACCATCTGCCAAACCCTCCCCAAACTAGACCGCACCAACCTCCCTGCCTTCCTCCCATCCCCTTCCCCCCCAGTAACTGTTCAAGAATATGAAGTGGCCAAAAAGCTTTCCAGTTTCGAATAAAAAAGATCAACAACCCCAGTAGACCTACCCCTGAAAATATACAAAGAATTTTTGGTGGAATTTGCCACCCCCCTTTGCTCGATAATTAATGACCCCTTAAGGCAAAGTAAATGCCCTGCAGACTGGAAAACTTCATACGTCACTCCAATCCCCAAAACCCCCTCCCCACATTCTCTTAATGAACTCAGACCAATTGCCATAACGCCCATCCCTAGTCTAATCTGTGAGGACTTTGTATTCACCTCGGCTTACTCACAAATCCGTCACTTGATAGATCCCCAACAGTTTGGCAATGTAAAAACCTCCTCCACCACTCACTGTCTTATTAGCTTCCTAGATTATAATTTTTTACACAAATCTTGAGAAGAGAAAGACTTCCCTCGCCCTTGCCTTTATTGACTTCAGGAAAGCATTTGACCTTGTTGACCACACCATCATCATCAACAAGGACATAAAGTTGGGGCTACATCCTACCCTGGCTGCGTGGCTGACCGACTTCCTTAGTGACAGACGACAAGCAGTGCGATACCAAGGCTTCATCTCCACCTTCCTAGACATCACATGTGGAGTCCCACAGGGCACAAAGATGGGGCCTCTATTGTTCCTCATCTTGATTAATGATGCCCTAAAGGACACCCCATTCCACTGGAAGTACGTGGACGACTCGACAGTCGGCATTACTGTCGATAACACCTCCCCTAACTATGACCCCCTACAAGACATCCTCGACCGTCTTCAAGCCTGGACCACAGACAATCATGTGACTATCAATCATGACAAGACAGTGGTCATGCACATCAACACTTCCGTTACCGACCTTCCTCCACCCACTGTCACAATTGGTCCTCATCCCCTTCAGCTTGTTGAGTCCACCAAACTCCTCGGAATCACTGTGGACAACAAACTGAACTGGAAGAAACATGTAACTACCACAGTCAGGACCGCCACTTACAAGTTGTTTATGCTAAGGCGGTTGAGATCCCTGGGGGCACCGGAGAATGAGCTGAAGAGTATATATAACACCTTCATACTCCCTAAGCTCACCTACGCCTCTCCCGCCTGGTCCTCCTCTCTAACCCTGACACATCAACGTCAATTGGAGAGAGTGCAAAGAAGGGCATGCAGGATCATCCTGGGAGGCACATATACAGGGTACAAGGAAGCTCTCACCACCCTTAGCATACCTGCACTTTCAACCCACCACTACAACACACTCAAACAGTTTGCATCTAAGCTGCTTGTTCACCCACAACACAGAAACTTACTTCCACCAGACGCCCCTAGACCAACACATGCAGCTCGTCATTTCAACACACTCCAACCAATAAGAGCAAGAACTGACAGATATAAAAATAGTCCTATCCCAACCATTGTTAATATTATTAAAAATGTGTAATAACGGCCTGTCACACCATATATACGCGCCCACCTTTAATAATGTATGCATAAGTGTGTGTGCGTGTGTGTATTAGAATATAATTATGTATGTATTAGCTTGAGTTTGTTTATGTATATGTGTATATATGTATATGTATATGTGTATCTATGTATGTACAGTATATGTGTATGTATGTGTGCATATATGTGTATGTATGTATGCATTATTTATGTATATATATATGTCTATAGTGTATACTGTTTGTGGTTCGAGCCCAGCTGAGAGTATCAGGTGGATAAGAGAAGAGCATATATGCATGTAATGTGCATATATTTATGTATATGTATGTCTGTGTGTATGTGATGTCAATGGTTCGAGCCAGGTTGATAATATAAGGTATATAATATATATATGTACTGTACGTGTATTTATATGGTCATATGCACATATGTATGTAAATATACGTACATATGAGCGAGAACATATTGCTCACTAGCGCAACTTCTGATTATAAATCTATGCATAAGCATTATCTATTATTAAGTGTTCGCGTATCTTCATCCACGTATTTCCACCCTTAACAATAGAACGCCCAGTTTTTCCACATTTCGCCTTCTATCACACAGACACACACACACACACACACACACACACACACACACACACACACACACACACACCTACACTACCGAGGATTAACCTCCCATTGTAGTAGGCTTTACCTGACCCTACCTGTATGGACTTGAATGCTGGACCCTCTTTACCCTGACCCTACCAAAACAGTTTTTGTATGTATGTATGTTTGTGTGCATACGTGAGTGTATGTGTATACGGACATGTGCACACTTACTGCATGTTCTTATGTTCTTATATATGTATGTATATGTAGTTGCGTACGTACGTGTATATACGTATGTTCTGTATATGAGTAAGTAAAATAAATGTGTATATGTACTGTATATCACTTACTCTCATGGTTATTTTATGATAATTTGTATTCTGCACCTGCATCATTATTGTATTTTTTTTTTTTGTAAACTGAGCTTACCATCTTCATATCTGTACATCTCATGTTCATCCACTAAATTTTAAAATGTGTATTTTCAGCTCATGAGGCTGCCATTCTTTAATAAACCGTTTATTATTATTATTATTATTATTATTATAAACCGTTTCTACCTGGATTGTTTGTGTCTACGGATGAGTCTATAAAACAGGTGAACATAAGAGTGAGTTTAATTCGGTTTTCCATTTGTGTATATTATAATTTCGTCTACTCCGTCACCTTCACCCTCATTCCCTTTCCTACCCCCCCCCCCTCTCACCCTTTTTATTTTCCTATACTCCCCCACCTCTTACCCCTTTTCAATTCTGCTACTGCCACCCCCTCACCCTTTTCTTTGTATACACTCCCCCATCCCTTTTCTGTTTACATACGCCACCACGCTTACCCCTTTTCTTTCCCCAGATTCCCCCATCCCCACTTCCTTTTAGATTCCGCTACCCCCACCTCCGTCACGTCCCACCGTCCTATTATCACCTATTCAAAGCCTTCGAAAGTGCAGTTGGAATGAAAGTACATCCTAAGATTGGTTTGCAGGATTCGAAACGCATAATAAATCGTAGGCTTGTGCAGCATTCTTTAACTGTCTTCGTGGCGCAATGCATAAGTGTGTTGATTTTCGGTGTGAGCGTCCTGGGCTCGAATCCCCGGACTGCCACATGTGTTTGTTAATTTCATTAATCGAGTTTAGGAGTAAAGTTGGTTAGTGGAGAGAACATAATAATTACCCTCAATAACTTCCTCCTCTTCCCCACTACCTATAATATTAATTGTTTTTGCTTAACCCGTTCAGGACCAGTTCCGTCCTTTTAATTTTATACTAGCTAATTTAGACAATTCTATTCAGTTTAAGAAAGGCCTCCAGCAATTGATATGCTTCGAACTTTTTATTTAACTACTTTTTAACTACCACAGATCCTTCTTAAGCTACACAAAATTGTCTAAATATAGCTAAAATATAATTAAAAAGACATCGCCGGTATATTCCAGGAAAGGACTGCAAGGTCTCTCAGATTGTTAACTATATCTCCCTCTCTCTCTCTTCCAAATGCACCTCACTTCTCTCCCGAGCCTGTTTTTCAGCAAATTATGAAGCAAGAATTGTTAATAAGATTCTTAGCATTACGTCTTTTCAATTCTATTCTAGCTATATTTAGGCGATTTTATGCAGTTTAAGAAGGATCTGTGAAAGTGAAAATGGTTAAGTGAGATAGTTTGAAGCCTGTTCATTCTGGAGGCCCTTTTTAAACTGAATACAAATCGTCCCAAAGTAGCTAGAATAAAGTTTAAAGGACGGCACCGGTACAGCTAGGGTTAAGGGGAGATGGGCTGTTTGTCTTCGTTTTCTTCCTCATGTTTAGCCCCATTAGTTTTTCATACTGTATGATGTTCGGCCCATTAGTTTGGTGATCTTAAGACCTTTCGCCCAATTTCTTTGTCAATGTTAAGACATTGTGTCAATTAGGTGTCAATTTATTGTCCTGGTGCTCGATAACGAGCCTGTATTTCAAGAGGAATCGCCTTTCGACCGGGAAATTTTTTGATTGAAAAATGTACAAAAAGATCTTGAAGGAGGGTATCTTGAGAGGGGGGGGGGGGAAAGCATGATGGAAATCTAGGGAGGAAGTATAACATTTGCTAAAACAAATACAAAAATTAGCAAATATATACGACCTTTACCCCTAAATAATTAATAGTCTTGGCATCACATCCTCCTCCTTGTACCATATACCTCACCTTCATATATACAACCTTTACCCCTTAATAATAGACTTAGCATCACTTCCTCCTCCTTGTACCATATACCTCACCTTCATATATACAACCTTTAACCCTTAATAATAGACTTAGCATCACTTCCTCCTCCTTGTACCATATACCTCACCTTCATATATACAACCTTTACCCCTTAATAATAGACTTAGCATCACATCCTCCTCCTTGTACCATATACCTCACCTTCATATATACAACCTTTACCCCTTAATAATAGACTTAGCATCACTTCCTCCTGCTTGTACCATATACCTCACCTTCATATATACAACCTTTAACCCTTAATAATAGACTTAGCATCACATCCTCCTCCTTGTACCATATACCTCACCTTCATATATACAACCTTTACCCCTTAATAATAGACTTAGCATCACATCCTCCTCCTTGTACCATATACCTCACCTTCATATATACAACCTTTACCCCTTAATAATAGACTTAGCATCACTTCCTCCTCCTTGTACCATATACCTCACCTTCATATATACAACCTTTAACCCTTAATAATAGACTTAGCATCACTTCCTCCTCCTTGTACCATATACCTCACCTTCATATATACAACCTTTAACCCTTAATAATAGTCTTAGCATCACATCCTCCTGCTTGTACCATATACCTCACCTTCATATATACAACCTTTACCCCTTCATAATAGTCTTAGCATCACATCCTCCTCCTGCTACCGAATACCTTCCCTTCAGGAACGGAACTATAGATAGACACTCTTTAGGGAACCTTTCGCCCCATTTCTGTGTCAATATATAGACTTTTCGTTCCATTTAGGTGTCTATTTTTTCCTGGCGAGCAATAGCGAACCGGTAATTATAAGAGTAACCGGCCTTCGGCCGAGACATAAATGTAATATGAGAAAAATTTACTTTTTGTTTTATTTTATTTTTTTTTAAACTTGATGGAGGTCTAGCGATGTTACTATAAACTAAATAAATACATAGATAATTAAACCATAAAACAAGCACTGCCCCCTTAACCCCTTCACCACCATTACGTAATTTGTATCATATCGGGGGTACCATTAGACGACTCCAATGGGTAAATACAATCTCAATAAACCCTCTTAGTAATATATGTCCCTCTTAAACTGCACAAGATCATTTACTTTTAATCAGAATAAAAGTTAAAAAGGCGTCATGGTGCTGCAGGGGTTAATAATAGTCTTAGCGTAACGTCCTCCTCCTCATACAGAATCCCTCCCCTTCAGGAACGGAACTTTAGATAAACTGTTAACCCTCTGAAGATTATGACGCATTTTGGCAGTTTATTCTGGATATCATTAGACAAGTTTATACAATTTAGGAAGGATCAGTGGGAGTTAGCCCTATATGGGTAAAGACTATCTCAATTAACCCACTTGACTTACATACACCATTCTTAATCTGATCATAATCGTCTCTTAATAGCCGGAAAACTTAAACGAAATGCGTCATCGGATCATCTAAGGGGTAATAATATCGAATTTAACATTTATTTGTATGTTTAATTAGTAATACAAAATATCTGCTAAGGGACTAAAGTTTCCTCCAGGCTAAACAATAAGTAAATACAATTCCAACCAAAGTTTCCTAAGATGATAACAAATATATTATTATAATGAAATAGTCTCCTTGTAAAATACTTGTGAATTATATCTCGTCAAAATATGTTGAAAATTGAACACGAGAAACTGACTGATCAATCCTAGATATGATGGATATATATATATATATATATATATATATATATATATATATATATATATATATATATATATATATATATATATATACTGTATGTATATACTGTATATAAATGTAATGTGGACAAATCTCTCTGTAGGGCCGAGCGAACCCTAACAATGGTGTTTTTCCAATATGATGTCAACATTTATAGACCGATATTTACATAATTGCTAGGATGATTCAAAGAACTGTGTGTGTGTGTGTGAGAGAGAGAATGAGAGAGAGAGATGCTCCGAGTTTATGAGAAAACAAAACAAAATTATTGAATGACTGAATTCCTGAACAATTGTAGCCCTTTTACCATCTCTACCTAATATGTCTTATGCAGTTGTTCAGGATTTTCAACAGCCTTAACCCCTCTTTAGCGGGGCCCGCCTTAAGTCGGTCTAGAGAATCAAGAAGTATGTGGCGGGGACCGACTTAAGGCGGTGTGCAATTTTTAGCAATAATTGGCTCTGAGAGAGAGACGAGCGGTGGGAGGAGCGTAGGTCGGCTCTGACCGTTCGGCACGGCTCCCGCGCGACAACTGCTCTCCCCTCCACACACATCCACACTCACTACCTCGCTACACAGGGAATTATGTAAGGAAATTACTGTATTTTAGGGATTTTTCCTTCGTGTTGCACGATCGTTGCAAGAGAATGCGTGATCGTAGAAGGATGGTTCAATTATCATTGGAAAGCTCAATTATCGCCCTTTCAGTGATACATAATTGTATTACGCTCTGGCTCGTGTTTATGCATGAAAAAGAGCACGGAAATAAGCTCGTTTAGGGTAAAACTACCCGCTTGGCAGGTAGTAGAAGTTACCGACTTAGCCGCTTGTGGAGTGTTAAGTTGGTGTCACACAATCTCTTTTCCCGTCAATTTTGAATTGCAAATTTACTCTGGTATCTTCAAATTTTAAGTTTTATCATAAATTATCTACCTAACATAATCTACCTTCAGTTTAGTATCCGATTCAAATGTGAAAGAGCCTCAAAATATTACGAGAAAAGTCTTGCTCGTCGAACATTTTCTGAAAAAGCGCTTGTGTGACACTGGTTTTAGTTTGGTTTAGAGCAGAGGTAGGAGGGAACTTTGAATGAATGTTATTTGTATGCTTGATGTGCTTCTGTAATGGTTCTTTTATGGTTATGTCGATTGGTTGATCTGTGCAAACGGGTTTCAAAACGGGTTTTGGTAGCTTTCTCAACACGGATCTTTTTCCTAAGGGTAATCTCAGGGTAAAAAACTGATCTACACATGCTCTTCCCTTCCCAAAACCGCCCTGCTCGTCACCTATCCATTTCTCCATTCTCTCTCTCAACCACTACCATACTGTACACCTTCCCTACTACGCTTAGAAGACATATTCCTCGGTGATAACCACATACTCCTCTTTCCCCTTTACCCTTATATAGGGGGACTATTATGCCTGTCTTCCAGTCATCAGGTGCACTCCCCTTCTCCCATGCTTGTTTGCACATTTTCCATACCCATTCGATCACTATCTCACCACCATACTTCAGCATTTCCCCACACACTCCATCTGTTCGTGGCACTTTCCCCAACTTCACTCTTTTCCTGGCTTCACACACTTCTGACGTCCTGATCCCCACCTCCTCCTCCACTACTTCTCTTCTTCTCTCTCACATATCCCATACAACTATGTTTACTGGCATTACATTCAGCAATTAGTTGAAGTACTCCCTCCATCTTTCGTCTCTCTCTTGCTTCTCGGCTAGCAATCACCCATTCTCATCTTTCACACCCTTACTATTTTCCTCGCTACCTTCCCTAACTTTCTTGACATTCACTAACAATTCCAGGACCTCTCTCTCTTTTGTGTCATCATTCACGCCTCTCACATTCCAAGTCGCTATCCTAACACTGTCCATGGTAGGTCGGGGTTCGTCAACATTAGGTCCGTCTACATCCGAGGCTATTTGTTCGTTCATCATTGCTGTAGTATTTTTCACGGGTGGGGGGTCGCAAGTCCACCGACCCAACCTCTTTAGCCACCTCTTACGAAACGCAGGAGGCATGTGGGGCATATTCTATTCCCTTAACCCCAGGGTAATTCCTAATCATGGTAGCTATATATACAACTTTAGATTATATACCGGTACTTTAGCTTGTGCATGTAGGCTAAGTTTAACATCACAAACATATAAAGACGATAAGAAACTATCCCTCGCAAATCACACACACATCTCTTAAAACTCCTAAACTCTCCCACCCCACATTTCAACACGACACGCATCACCTCCTCACCTGGTGCCATAGTAAAACAATATGAACAGCTACTGACAGGCAGTCGTAAGCTCTGCTGATTTTATTTATGTAAATATATCCATTTAGACTGCGACCTATATAAGAACATAAGAACATAAGAAAATGGGAGTCTGCAGAAAGCCGATTGGCTTTGTGTGTGATTTTTTGTTTCTCGAGTCGGCAACCCTCAACTATGGGGTATGTGCTAGAGAATATTCGTACATACATATTGATGTTCAGATAAAATCAGCTATATATTAATTAATTCATGATTTTATGTTTTATTATATAGTTGATAAATCTGACCATCAATCTAAGTGTTGCATAAAGAAAATTGCAAGAGCTTGTGAACATGTGTCAGTAGATGTACAATCACACACCTCCACACGTTTTGTAAATACTACAATATTATTGTTATGCAACGCTGTAATCCAGCACGCTTTATATGTGTTCTTATAATTCCTATATAGGAAGACTCAGAACTTCATATGGCTAGACAGGAACATAACTAACTTTGACATATATACTTCTTTGTTCAATCAATCTCCACCAATGGCATAGAATACATAAGTTCGGTACACAAGTTTTATTTCTTGTCTTGCTAGGGTACAGGGCACAGATTCAATCCGGAACGTAGCTATAATAACTAGTTCCGATTGCATTAAATAGTGAACAATAATACGTTATTAATAATCCAATAAATTTGAATGTTTGGTGTTACAAGAATAAAATAAATGGTTTATCTACGTCAAAATGAGAAAATAAATATAATTACCATATCACATTATCATATAAACATACACAGAGAGTAGGTTTGGTAACGATAGTCGGTCAATAATGCGAACTCAGGTAAGGCGAGGTAGCACGGCTGATGTACACACCAGGTACGTATCAGTGAGGGGTACCTCAAAGCACCGCGGTGGGGATGTAGGTCAACTATACTGAAGTGACACATACAATTTTTGTTTTTGTTTTTTTGTTTTTTTAAGAGACAATGAACGGAGGAAGGAAAAACACAGATAAAACACAAAGGTCTATGTGCCTCAAGGCATCCTCCATTCATAAAATGTTTGTAACAACTGGATTTAAACATTTGTAGATTGTAAGTTTGTGGAAAGCAATTCGAGGGAAGTGCATTCCAAAGAGTAGTAGTTCTGGGGATAAATGAATTTTGATAAGCAGAAGTTCTGCATTGTGGAAGAGAAAGTGTAAATTCATGGGCGCTCTCAGCTGCCCTAATTCTACGGGGAAAGATGTGGAGAGGCGGCACAATTGAAGCAAGTTCCTCGGAACAATTGCTGTGAAAATATCTGTAGAATAATTCAAGGGATGCAACGTTTCTTCGTATGGATAATGTAGGAAGGTCCTGTGTGATTGCAGGGTTATTGATTAATCTAATAGCTTTATTTTGAATTTTGTCCGACCGCCTCAATGCAACCACTCCACTTCCACCCCACAGAGGTGAACAGTAATCCATCTGAGAACGCACATGACTTTTATATATTACGGCCAACTGCTCGCCAGTGAAGAATTCTCGAACTCTGTACAGGAGTCCCAGGTTTTTAGAGGCATTCTTAGCAATGCTTCTAACATAATGTGTCCAGCTCGAGTTAGTAGTTAATGTTACACCGAGAATGTCAATACTAGGGAAGTGGGAATATTTACATCATTAAAAAATATATGGGAGTCAGTGAGATTCTGCCGGTTAGAAAATTGAATGTACTTGGTTTTCTGTGCATTAAAGGAAACTAGATTCTTTTGTCCCCATTCATTAATTCTAGAAAGGTCCTGGTTCAGAGAAATTGCAGTGTTTATTTTTGAATTTATAAGATCGGGTTGGGTGAAAGAATTGGTAAATGTGAAGGAACTGTGGAGTGTTGCGTCATCTGCGTAGGAATGTATTGGATTATGAGTGGTAGATATGAGATCATTGATATGAATGAGGAACAGAGTTGGGGCCAAAACTGATACCTGGGGAACACCAGCATTTATTGAGTGAAATTGAGAATAAAGGCCATCTACCATTACACGTATTTTTCTGTTATGAAGATAACAAGAAATTAGTGGAACTAATGATGCAAGGCCGTAGTGTGACATCTTCGACAATAAGGATTGATGCCAGACTCTATCAAATGCCTTTGATATATCCAGTGCTATTGTATGTGTTTCACCATGTTGGTCTGTAGCTTGGTTGATTTGATGCGTAAGAAGGCAAAGAATGTCTGCAGTTAATCGACATCGTCTAAAACCATATAGCCTATCACTGATTAATTTATTATTCTCAAGATGCTTAATTATGTGATTATTTAATATAATTTCAAAGACTTTACCAAGAGTGGAAGTTATAGCTATTGGTCTGTAGTTTGATGGACCTGAAGAGGCACCTTTTTTAGGAACTGGATGGATGTTTGCTTCTTTCCAGGGTACTGGGAAGCATGAGGTATGAGTACACAGACGGGAAAATGTTGCCAATACAGGAGCGAGCACCAAGGAGCAATTCCTAAGTACTGTTGGAGGAATTTCATCTGGACTTTATCTACTGAGAGATTCTGCAAAATAGTTTTGACATGTCTGGTGTGGATCTTAAGTAAGGGAATTTCAGGCGAATTAAAATTAAGTACAGGGACATCTATCTATATATCTATCTATTGCCTGACGCCGTGATCCCCGAAGGGACATCTTGATTTATTTCATCTAAGGTTGAGTTGGTGGAGAAAATATCCGCAAGAAGGTTAGCTTTACCTCGTGGGTCACTTACAAGATTGCCAGTCGGAGATTTTAATGGTGGAATGGATGAAGCAGTAGTGAAGTTGGATTTGAATGAGTTAAGAGTAGACCAAAATATATGGTTATCGTTTGGATTATTTAGAAGTTTATTTGCCTGCTTGTGGAGAAAGTTTGATTTAGTTAGGTTTAATTATTATGTTCCTTCCAACAACCAACTATACTCCTAAAATCGATTAATGCAATTTACAAACACATGTAGCAGTCCGTGGATTCGAACCCAGGATGCTCACTTCGAAAATCAACACCTTATGCATCGCACCACGAAGACAGTTAATGGATGGTGGACACTGCCTACGATTTATTATGCAACTTCGAATCCTGCATATCGATCTAAGCATGTACACACATCCCAACTGCAACTCACGTAGGCTATGCATATGTGAATGGAAAGAGCAATTAATGGGGCCTTAACCACTAGGGAAGTCCTCTCGATAAATTACCCCTGAACCAATATCAATTATTATGTTCCTTCCAACAACCAACTATACTCCTAAAATCGATAAATGAAATTTACAAACACATGTGGCAGTCCGTGGATTCGAACCCAGGATGCTCACACCGAAAATCAACACCTTATGCAGTTTTGGCATGATTTCTGATGTTTCTAAAGTATTTAAAGGCTTCATGTGTTTTTGATCTTGTGTATGCATTGTAGGCTATTGCTTTTTGTTCAGTTACTCTAGCACAATTATGGTCAAACCATTTAGGTGAATTAGATCTTTTACTGTACTTTTCATGAGGAATAAAAGTTTCCATTCCAATTTTTACAAAATCTTGTATGTGGCTCAAGGTGGAGTGTGCATCATTAGGAAAGAAAGAGGTCCAGGGAATATCAATAAAGAAACCTTGAAGACCCTCCCAGTCTGCCCTATCGTAATGCCATTTAGTCACCAAAACAGGTTCAGAGTGGGAAGGTGTGGTAGGTGATAGACAAGTGGCCTGTATCAGAGATCAGAAGATCCAAGTGGAGACCTCACTGTAACATCATAATTTTCTGAATTGGTTGTTAAAAATAAGTCCAGTAGGTGGGAATTATGATCTGGTACACGGGTGGGTTGGTTGACTAGTTGAGTGAGATTAAATGAGTCTGCAAATAGCTCACATTCAAGACCAGCATCATCAGTCCTGGCTGAATGAGTGAGCCATTCAACATTATGGACATTAAAATCACCCAACACAGTGATTTCAGAAGAAGCATTTAAGTTGAGGACACCGAGTTGTGAGGACAGAGAATCAAAAAGACTTTGCTCTGGAGGAGTATTTGGGGAACGGTAGATACAACATATGTATTTAAATTTACCAGCAGAAATTAATTTATATATAGAATAATCAAAATAGGGACAATTGGAACTAGTAACCTCCTCCAGGGCAATTTCAGATTTTGCGAAGCAACATACACCTCCTTTAGGTCTGAAATTTTGGAGCAGTTGATAACCTGGAAAATTAAATCTAGACGTGTCAGATGTGTATGTTACTTGAGTCTCTGTCAAAAAAAGGAGAGTAGGGGATTCTGCTTGAAGAAATTGGTGTACAGAATTGATGTTAGAGTGAAGTCCCCTTATATTGCTAAAGAAAAAGCTGCACCGACGAGCAGCTTTGGGACGTTGCAATGCTCTTGACACAGTCGCATGATGACGACCGGGAGGGCCCTGTGTCAATAACCCAACCCTGCCGGGGGGTCAAAAGTTAAGTTTGTATGTAAAATTAGCTTTAGGGTATCTATAAAATGAATCCACATTAATCCCAGATGAAGGAGGATATATTTCGAATTTAATATATGGAGTCAGAATGAGTAATAAAAATTCACTGAACGAATAATAAATTATTGATAGCCGGGATGGGTGGCTAAGAAAATAATCAAAATTAATATAAATTCACAAAATTGAGAACAAATAATAATAGCCGGAAATACGTGGCTGTTAATAAAGTAATGATGAATCTAAATTCACGGAACTGATAGTAAATAATATTAGCCAGCAATGCGTGGCTATTAGGACAGTAATGATGAACAGAAATTCACGGAACTGATAATAAATAATATTAGCCAGCAATGCGTGGCTATTAGGACAGTAATGATGAATAGAAGTTCACGGAACTGATAATAAATAATATTAGCCGAAAATACGTGGCAATCAATAAATCTCTCTTCTTGGTCTTTGTAAGGTTCAGGAAGTTGATCATTGATGGATTTTGGTCCCATTGACCAGACTTGCATTGCATGTCTTGGTATTCCCGTGCTAGCAGACTAGGGAAGGAAAGAATCACATAATTGTAAATACTGAGAACAGTAATGATGAATATAAATTCACGGAACTTAGCATAAATAATATTAGCCGGAATGGGTGGCTGAGCAAACAGTGATAATTAAGTTAAAATCACGGAACTGTTACAAAATATGATTAGCCGATATGAATGGCTGATAAACTCGCCGTACGGATTTTAATACGACGGGAAGTAAAGAGAAATCTATTTAACACTAAATTAAAACACAAACAGGATTTGACTTCAAAACACTAAAAAGATAAATTTCGATTGATGTAAAATCTGTTATTTCACTGTGGATATTTATAGATGCACTTTATACCCAGTAATTAATAACACATGTGACGCCTGCCAGCGTTGGCAGAATCGCCTCCCGTTAGCCACTAGCGCTCGCCAGGGCAGTGAAATGGGCTACAGTCTATCTACAATGTTGTACTTTCTTTCTTGTGAATCGTCATGTCACAGGCAGTATAGAAGTGGTCTTTATTTTCGTCTGTGACAATGCATTATATTTTATATCATCAGTTATAAGTTTAATGTATAAGACTGAATGATACAGCTAGAGAGTGTCAGTGAGTAAGTGCAGGAGGCTGAGGGTTGTGCGCGTAGTGTTACGCGTTGTCTCGGTGACGTCATGCCACGGCCGGGCCCTCTGAGTGGCTGGCCGCTTTGCCGCCCTCCTGCCGCAGCAGGAGGTAGTTCCCCCGCACTCCCTGCTGCCTTTGTGCCTTCCTCGCTCAGAGCTTGCTTGACCAGCATAACCTTCACATCTCCCTTGCCATCTGTCCCCGACTTCCACCTATAGAACAATTTCTCTCTCTCTCAACTTCTTACCTCTTATTCTTCTAATCTATTTAACATCATAACTCCCCTTTGGTTCTGCACGATTTCATATATCGGCCATCGTATTATATGCTGAAGCTCTCAGATATTTCATGTTTAGTTAGACATTTTGGAGGGGTTAACATTTTGTCTGTAGAGGTTCGACACACTCGCGGTGTCTCCCTACCTATTTCTTGGTTGTCTGCTGGGCTATTTAATGCTAGACTGGGGTGAGGCTATTGTTGTTGTGATTTCCGATGTGTACCAGGTTTTGTTGAACTTGTACAATCGCAACGGATACGTGGGAAGCCTAGGTTGCCTTTCTGACTGTGTACCTTGTGAGTTTAGCACTGTGCTGCGAGTGAAGGCTTTTGCCTCTGCCACCCAACACTGTGCTAACTCATTTTGCTTTGACTTGAAGAGGGTCGCCAGGAGAGAACCAGATACTAGCGATCTGGATCTCTCAAGAGAGAGCCCCGTCACTTAACGTAATTTGGCCGCACAGTCTTAAGGACCTCGCTAGGCTACGAGCCGCTTGCTCAGCCATTGTTTCCTAGCCTACGACATCCCAGCTAGACTTTATTCGCCTAGCAGATACCCGATTAGGATTATAAGCTCTTATGTTATGTATGCAGCATTTGTATTCACGTTGATTGTAAGCCTTGGTTGTTGTTGAGTTGCACAACCTGAGCAGGCGTTTGCGTTGCCTGAGGAAGTACTTCTTTTGTTGTTGGAGATAATACTATTGCGCATTTATCGTTATTCCCATGCCAGTTAACACTGTATGTCCCTACACTTGTCATATCTTGTTCCTGGTTTATATAACAGTTCAAAATCCGATTCGATCATCTTAAGCAGCATCAGACTTTCTTCAGAAGATTTCTGTTCGATGCTTTAGGACTTTCATTCACTTTCTTTAATATAGGAGTGACAGTTTATTATTGTTTAGAGTAACTTTAATTATACCTTCTTCTTGTTTGCATTAAATCATTCCAGTGATTTAATTAAGCTCTCTATCTTTTTCCTTGTATACATTATTAACGTAATTGTATGTTGTTGTGATCAGGCTGTATCAGAGATCATCAGCCTCTAGTAGTAGTGCATTTATACCGAGTTAGAGGATACCCCGCTATCGCAGATTTAACTCTGGAGGGTATAGGTGTTTTTGTGCGCCGGCATTATAAGTTCGAGGGTTGGATCTAGTGTAACCGTTGTGGCTATGTGCCTTTCTAGTCCAATGATTAAGAGCCCTTGTTTTATACGAGTCCCGGTCGTAACAAATGGCGACCTTCTCAGGATTTTGTGAACTTAGAGAAATATTGCAGGGGTGTTGTGGTCATTTGTTTTTTTTTATTTAAAGGAATATAGTGGACACGGATTTTTTTTTTTGGCAAGTAGTATAACACTTAAGAGTGTTCAAGCATTTTTGAGTGAATAGAGCTACATGAGAGTTTAGGTACTTTTTGTTTATAAACGTTGAGAATTTTCGGGGGGGACACTATGTCAGACGACGGATCAGTGTACAGTGAGGATACAGTATGGGAAGCAGACTCTAAGGTGCAGCAGCGGGGTTTGTTAGAAGGCATTAGATTAATAACTAGTGAGGAGGATGCAAGGAAGTTTCTGGAGATACCTATTACTGTTGACCGGGTGTCGGGGATTACCTTACCTTTGGATACCTTTGGATGTGTTCGCCGCTCCTCTAGCGGCACCAAGGAGCGCGATACCCCTCATTATGGGTGGTGATTTGGTGCAGTAGACTGTTTGAAGCGACAGCTCGCTCCCTTGCGAAGATGGGCTCGTCTGGCACTTTTTGCAGTTCGACATCTAGGGCTCTCTTGAAGTTGTCTAACGAGATGTCCCTCATGTCTCTTACTCGCCGTGGGAGTTTGTTGAAGAGACGTGGGCCTCTGTGTGATAACCAGCCCTCTCGCAGAGAGCCCATAGCACCCCTGTTATTCATCCGGGGGATTTCGCATTCCCAGCCTCTCCTATCACTGAATTTCATGACTATCGGAGTATGTAGGTTTGGTACTAAACCCTCTGCGATTTTCCATGTGTATATTATTAGGTAACGTTCTCTTCTACGTTCCAGTGAGTACAGATTCAGTGCTCTTAAACGCTCCCAATAGTGTAGATGTTTTATCGAACTTATATGCGAAGTGAAATTTCTTTGTACACTCTCTACGTCATTTATTTCACCTGCTTTCTATGGGGATGTTAATACGCTACAGTATTCAAGCCGCGGTAGCACTAGAGATTTGAAGAGCGTTATCATAGGCAACTCACAGCGTGTTTTAAAAGTACGCAGAATCCAACCCGTTAGACGTTTCGCAGCCGCCACTTTGACCTGGTTATGTACTTTGAAACCCATATTTTCAGACTTTAATATTGATCGGTATGGTCTCCAGTGTTTGGCCACGGTCATGGGGCATGTGGGCACTAGCAGCATGTCGAGAGGTGACCTGGTGGCCTGCGTGCTCGGCGGGGTGCGTGGGGCTTCGGGTGGAGCGGGAGCTTGGGCACCTTCGGCCCAGCCCCCATTCCACTTGACTCCTACCATGGCGCCCCCTCGGGCTCCGGAGCCGGGTACGTTCCCGCAGGCCGATAGTCACTGGCAGCGAGGTTTGTCACTGGGTGGGTGTCCAATCGTTGCATCTCCTCCTCCTCAAGGTTTAACGGCAGATATGCTCTTCCAGCTTGAGATGGCTAAAATGCAGGCTGAGCAACGAAAGCATGAATCTGAGCAGCAGATTGAGATGGCTAAGATTCAGCAGCAGCAGCGGGAATCTGAGGCTGAGGAGAGAAAGCAACAACAGCAGCATCGGGAATCTGAGCTTAGGATTCAGTCTGAAGAGAGAAAGACCATCAACCCTTCATCTTCTCTCAATATTCTTGGTGTCTCTTTTTCTTCTGCTCTCATTTGGAAGGACCATATTACCAGTCTTGCTAAGGCAGCCTCCCTGAAGCTCGGTGTGCTCAACCGCCTTAGGGGATTGTTTTCCCCTGCACAGCTTCTTGCTCTGTACAGGGGCATAGTGCGCCCTTGTATTGAGTATTGTTCACATGTCTGGAGAGGTTCCTCTCACACCGCTCTCCTAGACAAAGTTGAAAGGAAGGCCTTTCGTATCATTAACTCCCGTCCACTCACCAACTCTCTGCAGTCTCTCTCTCTCCGCCGCAATGTTGCATCTCTCTCGCTATTCTATCGCTACTATAATAATCAGTGTTCCTCAGAGCTATCCCAGTGCATACCACCTCCTTTACGTAGGGCACGTGGTACCCGTCTTGCAACTCAATCCCACCCCTACTCTGTGCAACTCTCCAACCCAAGAGTGAAATGTTACTCTCAAACTTTCTTCTACTCAACAGCTGAGCTCTGGAACTCTCTCCCAGAATCAATTTTTCCCTCTTCCTATGACTTAAATTGCTTCAAACTCCGTGTGTCCAGGCATTTTGGCACGAACGTCCCTTGATTTTGGCCCTGTCACTCTTTCAACTATGGGGGAGGCACTCGCTATAGGCAGTAATGCCTTTTGCCTCCCTCAATCACATAGAATTTTTTTTTTTATTTTTGCAGACATAGATCTTGAGAAGTCTCAGGTGGAGTCGACAGGGCAGCGTCTCGGTTCTGGGAATCGAGGTCTTGATCAGTCTTTATCGCACCTGCTCAAGTTGGTCCCTGTATTTGACGAGTCGGGTGCCACCGAATTTTTCATGCGTTTTGAGAAGAAGTGCCGGGACCACCAATGGCCCGAGGTTAAGTGGGCTGCCCTTGTTTCCTCTAGGTTGGTTGGCAAAGGACTCGAGGCATATGATGCGTTGCCCTTGGAGTCATGCATCAATTATGAGGTATTAAAGGAGGCTGTCCTGCGGGCATATGAGTTACAGCCAGAGACTTATAGGTTGAAGTTCTGGGGTGTTATGAAGGGTCGTGAGTGCACCTTGCTTGAACATTCCTGGGAACTGTCTGACGCTTTTGGGAATTGGATGAGATCGGAGAAGGCAACGACGTTTGATGAGATAACACAGCTGATGCTTCTCGAGCAGTTCTTTAAGTGTACGGGCAGCGACCTGACGTTGAACCTCAAAGAGAAAAATCCTAAAACTCTACAAGAGGCAGCTGAGATGGCTGACCTGAGAATGTCACTGATTCGTGGGTGCGGGTCTGCACAACGGAACGATGCAGGTAACAACGGGCGCAACACTCCCCCCCCCCACACCCAGAGTCACTGATGCACCATATAACCATAACCACAAGAGCAATGATATTAAGTCTGACCATAAACCTTATACCGTCCCGTTTAAGAAGGGTCAGGGCCCTTCCCCACCTCAAGGGAAGCCCAAGGGGGAGTTAGAGTGTTTTCATTGTCATGAGAAGGGGCATTTTGCACGATCCTGTCCTAGCAAGCTACCTACAGCAATCGTGTCTTTGGCTCGCAACATTGGAGTGTCTTTGAAGTCGTCTGCATTTGCCCGGGGTAAATGTTCAGAGGCTGGAGCATTGCCAGTGAAGAAGTATCCGGAAGGCTTGACACCTGTCCGGGATACTTTTTGTGACCATAGAGGGCGCGGCTGCGTGAGTTGGGCTGGTTGCAAGCATAGAGTAGAATTTTTGCGTGATACGGGTGCTTCCTTGACATTGATGAAAAACTTTACAGGCAAACCTATAAATGCGGCACGGGTAGTTGTGGTGCAGGGTATCAACGCTACAAAGTCATACCCGTTGGTTTGAGTGGAGCTGGAGGTAAAAGGTGTAACACGAGAGTTGGATGTCGGAATTGTGGAGAAACTGCCAGTAGAGGGCGTCAACCTTCTTCTCGGCAACGACTTTGCGGTGCCTGCTTCTGAGGTTCCACCCTTAGTCGGTGCCGAGAGGGCGGCCGACGTGAGTGGGGAGGGGCAGGACTTGGTCGAGAGGTGTCAACGACAGCAGAGGGTGTGTGTTGTCACCCGATCTCATGCATCCAAAGTGTCACAGCCTATTCCTCAGTCTCTAGACCAGCGGAGGAACGGTCGGAAGGAGCAAGCTAAAGTTGGGAGTTTTGTGAGTTTTGCTCCAGTGGGTCGCCTTAGTGACTTAGTACTTGACCCAGAGGTGAGCTCCGGAGAGGCCCCAGAACCTGTCACCCCTAGTGACATGGTTGGGCCTGATGGCACTCCGCGACTTAGTAGTTCCCAGTTGGAGGAGAGTTGTGGGAATGGGGCTATCGAACACGAGGACGGGGAAACATGTCATGAGAACCTGTTGGAGGAGTTTGTGAGGCAACCACCTGAGCAGCCTACTGTCCCTGCGTTGGTCTGCAGCGGCCAGGGAGGAGAAGGAGAGGGGGGCAGTAGGGCACAGGTGGAGGAGAGTTGGGATTGTCATGTCTCGGCGGAGCAGTGGGCGAGGGACACGAGTCTGGTGGCTGTGGAAGCGCTAGAGCACCTGCCTGAGCAGCAGTGTGCAGCACTCCAGCACCAGCTCGGTTCATACCCCACTGGTCGTGTCGAGCACCCGAGCCTCACAACTCAGGCGGTGCAAGATGTTCCGCGGGCAGGTCACTTGAATGTCAATAGACCGTTAGCCTCGTTGTTTCGGTGGTTCAAGGTGGGCGACGAGGCTTGGACATGGTTGTCAGGTCAGGGTCGACCCATGGCTGCCAAGGGTGGTGGTCAGAAGGAGGACATTCAGCAGATTGGTGAGGTTGGCGGTGGAGTGGATGTGCCCGGTCGTCGCATAGCTTTCCAATGCTGCTCTAGTCGAATGCAACGGCCCTACCATAGACCGACTGTATCTGGCCATGTCGCTAAAAGCGGTGATGCTGCGCAGGCAGATGTAGTCGTAAGGAATGCGGGGGTGCGCATGTACGGTATCGGAGGGGAAGCCTTAGCAATAATGGACTATGAGAGTGACTGCACAGGTGGTACTGATTGTCCCTCTCATGACCTGGCTGTTCTAGGGACGAAGGTGGAGAAGGAGGGAGACTACAGGTTAGAAGCTGCGGTCTCGGCTGGGTTGTGGGAGGGCACTAGGCATGTTGTTCTGCGAGATAAGTTGTTTACTAGGGTGAGGCAGTGCATCTGCATGTTTGTTGCTTCTCCAGGCCTGATGTACGGGGTAGAATCCGACATGGAGGCTGGAGACAGTGCAAGGCTCAGTTTTATTCCCTACTGTATAAATCCTGCTAAAAAGCCTGTCGTGAAAACAGAGCTAGACGACATGTGGAAAAAGGGTCTGAGGGATAAAGAATATTGTAAGTGGTCGTTGCCAGTGAGTTTGCAACCTGAGTTGAATGGCAAGATCCATGTGTATGGTGATTGCAAAAGTGTGGAAGCATTATCCCTGACAGACGCCTATCCATTACCTAGAGTTGACGATCCCATAGACCGCATCGGGGCTGCCTCAATTGTCATGAAGCTAGAACTAGTGAAAGGTTATTGGCAGGCCCCGTGCCGGAAAGGGCGAAGAGAAGTGCCAGTCTTGTGTGAACTGGGCAGGTTATCAGTGTCAGGTGTTGTTGTGCTGCCGGAACACAAGTTGGATGTGTACAAAGGAGTACAAAGGAAATCAAGCAACAACAGATCTAGTGACCCTTCTAGGTTGCTTGTCCTCCAAAACACTGAGGATCAAGTGTCCAAACAGTGGGTTAGAGTGGGTAAGGGAACATTAGAAAGGGAATTACTGCCCTGGAACTAATGTCCGTGGCTGGATTAGGAAGTTAGTAGGGGACAGATGGGTTAGTAACTGAGGGGGGAATAAAATAAAGTTATTAATTTACAAACGCAGTCAGTCGCGGGTTTGATGCGAGATATTTGTCTAGGCGGAGTTTAAATGAATCAACGGTGATGCAGTCTATAACGTTTCGGGGAAGCCCATTCCACAAGTTGACAACTCGATTGAAGAAGAAATTCTTAGATTCGTGTGAGTTAAAAGATTTACCAATAATTTTGCAACCGTTTCCCCGCGTGTAATTAGATTGGTCGATAGTGAAGTACTTACTACAGTTCATATTGTCGATGCCTTTGATGATTTTGAACACTTGAATTAAGTCACCTCTTAATCTGCGCTGGGTTAAAGGAAATAGATTTAATTCTCTAAGACGCTCTTCGTATGGTTTGTTCTTTAGGCTAGGTATCATTTTGGTAACTCTACGCTGAACTCGTTCTAGCTTGTTTATATCTTTTTGGTAATAAGGGCACCAGGATTGAACACAGTATTCCAGAAGAGGGCGGACTAAGGAATTGTAAAGGGTTAGGATAACTTCTTTGGATTTATGCTCAAATGACCTGCCTATAAAGCCAATTATTTTGTTTGCCTTCTTAACAACTTCTGAACATTGTTGACTCGGTTTTAGGTTACTCGATATTGTTACTCCCAGATCGGTTTCTCTGTTTACATTCTTAAGCTGAGTGCCATTCATCGAATAGTTTGCTTTCTCATTTAGGTATCCGATATGTAGTACTTTACATTTATCCGCATTGAAACTCATTTGCCAAATTTGGGCCCAACATGACAATTTATCTAGATTGTGTTGCATATCATCAACTTGTTCTTTTGAGAGTACGCTATTTGCAATTTTTGTATCGTCAGCAAATTTTGAGATTCTACAGGTGAGACCCTCATCTATGTCGTTGATGTAAATTAGAAAGAAAATTGGTCCTAGTACCGATCCCTGGGGTACCCCGCTACTTACATTGGTCCATTTAGATGCCTTACCGTTTATGACTACTCTTTGCTTTCTGTCGCTGAGCCAATTTTCTATCCATTTCAACACACCGTCTTGTATTCCATGCGCTTTTAGTTTTAGCAGTAAACGTTTGTGGGGAACTTTGTCAAAGGCCTTTTTGAAAATCAAGGTATATAATATCTACAGCTTTACTCTCATCGTAGAGGTTGAGGATATCGTGGAAGAAGTCTAAGAGGTTTGTTAAACAGGAACGTTTTTTACGAAAGCCGTGTTGAGTATCTTTAAGTATGTTATTTTCCTCTAAGTGATTTACGAGTCTGTCTCGTATGACCGTTTCTAGCATTTTACATACAACTGAGGTTAAGCTAATTGGACGATAGTTACTGGGTAGGGATTTGCTGCCTTTTTTGAATATCGGTGTTACGTTGGCTAGCTTCCACTGATCAGGCATAGTTCCAGACTGCAAGGATTTATTGAATAGTAATGTCAGTGGTTTGGAGAGCTCATCCTTAGCTTCCTTTAGAACTCTAGGCGAGATTGTATCAGGTCCTGGCGTTTTATTTACCTTGAGTTTATCTAAACAATTCAATACTTCTCTCTCTGTAACGGTGATATTGCTTAGAACATCTGAATTATCAATCTGAATCGGTGATGGTGTAGGGATATCACTGAGGTCTTCTGTTGTAAAAACTGATGCAAAGAAGGTATTGAGGGCATTACTCATTTGTACTTCGTCTTTGGTGTATTCTCTGTTTTCATCGACTAACGGTCCAACAGTTGAAGTAACTACTTTTTTCTTTCTGATATAACTATAGAATTCTTTTGGGCATGTGTGGCATGCTAAGGGCACTGATAATGTTTTGGCTGATTGTTTGTCACGGGAGGGTCTGTTTGCAGGAGAACCCTCGCCGTTCAGTTAGTGTGTGTTGAGAGTGGAGTAAAATTGGCTTGCCCCTGTAGAGCAGCCGCCAAAAACAACATTAAAATTTAATAAAAAAATCACATAAAAACTCTTTCTTTTTGATAGTTAATTGTAAGTTGCCAATGTTATAGCTAAAGTCCTAAGTTGAACCTGTCTTTCACTTAGGAGGCTGGGCTCTGTGTAGCTCGCTCAGGGAGCATAGTAGGCTAAATTATACTATTATGTTTGGGAGGGGTTATAAGATTTTCTTTATGTTGATATGTTGTTTTATGTAAGACTTGAGCTTTGCATTTCATATCTGGTGGAGTGGCTATGTGTGTCGGGTCTTGTCGGCATTCTGCCTTGTCAGATATCGTGCTCGCCTAATGTTGAGCGTCCTATATCTTGGGCGGGGTGTGACGCCTGCCAGCATTGGCAGAATCGCCTCCCGTTAGCCACTAGCGCTCGCCAGGGCAGTGCAATGGGCTACAGTCTATCTACAATGTTGTACTTTCTTTCTTGTGAATCGTCATGTCACAGGCAGTATAGAAGTGGTCTTTATTTTCGTCTGTGACAATGCATTATATTTTATATCATCAGATATAAGTTTAATGTATAAGACTGAATGATACAGCTAGAGAGTGTGAGTGAGTAAGTGCAGGAGGCTGAGGGCTGTGCGCGTAGTGTTACGCGTTGTCTCGGTGACGTCATGCCACGGCAGGGCCCTCTGAGTGGCTGGCCGCTTTGCCGCCCTCCTGCCGCAGCAGGAGATAGTTCCGCCGCACTCCCTGCTGCCTTTGTGCCTTCCTCGCTCAGAGCTTGCTTGACCAGCATAACCTTGACATCTCCCTTGCCATCTGTCCCCGACTTCCACCTATAGAACACTTTCTCTCTCTCTCAACTTCTTACCTCTTATTCTTCTAATCTATTTTACATCATAACTCCCCTTTGGTTCTGCACGATTTCATATATCGGCCATCATATTATATGCTGAAGCTCTCAGATATTTCATGTTTAGTTAGACATTTTGGAGGGGTTAACATTTTGTCTGTAGAGGTTTGACACACTCGCGGTGTCTCCCTACCTATTTCTTGGTTGTCTGCTGGGCTATTTAATGCTAGACTGGGGTGAGGCTATTGTTGTTGTGATTTCCGATGTGTACCAGGTTTTGTTGAACTTGTACAATGGCAACGGATATATGGGAAGCCTAGGTTGCCTTTCTGACTGTGTACCTTGTGAGTTTAGCACTGTGTTGCGAGTGAGGGCTTTTGCCTCTGCCACCCAACACTGTGCTAACTCGTTTTGCTTTGACTTGAAGAGGGTCTCCAGGAGAGAACCAGATACTAGCGATCTGGATCTCTCAAGAGAGCGCCCCGTCACTTAACGTAATTTGGCCGCACAGTCTTAAGGACCTCGCTAGGCTACGAGCCGCTTGCTCAGCCATTGTTTCCTTGCCTACGACATCCCAGCTAGACTTTATTCGCCTAGCAGACACCCGATTAGGATTATAAGCTCTTATGTTATGTATGCAGCATTTGTATTCACGTTGATTGTAAGCCTTGGTTGTTGTTGAGTTGCATAACCTGAGCAGGCTTTTGCGTTGCCTGAGGAAGTACTTCTTTTGTTGTTGGAGATAATACTATTGCGCATTTATCGTTATTCCCGTGCCAGTTAAGACTGTATGTCCCTACACTTGTCATATCTTGTTCCTGCTTTATATAACAGTTCAAAATCCGATTCGATCATCTTAAGCAGCATCAGACTTTCTTCAGAAGATTCCTGTTCGATGCTTTAGGACTTTCATTCACTTTCTTTAATATAGGAGTGACAGTTTATTATTGTTTAGAGTAACTTTAATTATACCTTCTTCTTGTTTGCATTAAATAATTCCAGTGATTTAATTAAGCTCTCTATCTGTTTCCTTGTATACATTATTAACGTAATTGTGTGTTGTTGTGATCAGGCTGTATCAGAGATCATCAGCCTGTAGTAGTAGTGCATTTATACCGAGTTAGAGGATACCCCGCTATCGCAGATTTAACTCTGGAGGGTATAGGTGTTTTTGTGCGCCGGCATTATAAGTTCGAGGGTTGGATCTAGTGTTACCGTTGTGGCTGTGTGCCTTTCTAGTCCAATGATTAAGAGCCCTTGTTTTATACGAGTCCCGGGCGTAACACACAGTAGAATAAGATCTGGAGGTGCTCACTGGAAATTTCGTATGGTGTATGGTATAATTCCTAGATATAATAAATATATATATATATATATATATATAACATTTATTTGGAATATAAATAAGTTATGTCCAGAGTGTTATAAGTATATCAATCTTATATAAAAAGTGTGTTTTGTTCTCTCAACACGTTTGGTAGGTTTTGATAAATAGAGGCCAGAGGGGGTCTCTAGAATTACTTTAACTTTAACACTAGCATATCTTATATATATATATAACATTCATAACAATGTCCAAAACACAGTAACACAGAAACACTTAGTTTGGGGTAAGGGAGAGAAGTAGGAGCCGTGAGAGATCTGGCGACGAAGCACTGTTGGTTCCCCCTACACACTCTTCTGGGTCACTGCACTCAAGATACCTTAAGGGGATTTAGGCTAACCCCTACGGAAGTATTTTCCGAACTGATTTACTATTAATAGCGAGATTACCCGAAAGTGAAGCCAGTTTTGCCTACCTATCCCTTGTTTCAGTCAGGTAGAAATAATTTATTAACTCGGTAATTGGTTACTGTGTTTCGGAATAGAAGAGGCATGCAAATTATGGTTTTTGAATTATTGTTCGGTTATTAGAATCCTTAAAAATATAATACATCTATGGTTACATGGGAAATGTTATTCTTTATTTATAAATATTAAAAGTAGGTCTTGGCAAGCTTGTACAAGTGAATAATAATTAATTTACAGTTGTTATGATTTTGTTACATTTGTGTTATATTATGTAATGCTTTCTTTATGAGTAGGAATATTTCTCTTGTCGTTGTTGGCTGTCCTCGTAGTTGTAGTTGAGGTTATTTCTGTCTGTGTGAGAATTTGATAGTAAACAAAGCGAAATTTACCTATAAACTCACAAGAGTTAACTTACTTTTATTGGTTGATAGGGATAGATAGCTCAATGATAGTGGTAGGAATAGATGGAAGATATAGTGGCCACTAAGAGATAAGAATCAGGATGACTTAGCAGGAAACAGGTGGTTGTATTGGAGTGGCTAGAAGGTCGAGATGTTCTCGAGGTCGTAGCTAAAGCGAGTCTGAGGCTTATGGCGATGAACCCGCCAGTCCCGAGAATGACGCATGCGTAGTTATATTCCACCGATGCGTCATTTAATTAACTAAAAGATATACCGGATTGATTTGATTATAATGATAACCCGATATATTTATGGATAATAAACCCATATAAACTTAATACGAAATAGTATATATCTTTTATATAGATATATAACATATAACATAGCCTAATACTGGCGCTTAATTTGAACTTCCAGTATGTTTATTTAACCTAAACTGTCGAGTTACTTACGAGTCTCGACAGTCTGCATACATTTGAGGACATGAGGAGGATGGTGTTGTAATTCAATGAAGCAATCCTCGTCATAGTCGAGATCAGGTTCTGGCTGGAGTTCCTCACCTGTGGAGGGTAGCGGACAGTGTTGGAGGCTCGGTCTTAGGGTATTAACGTGGGGGAGCGGCATGTATCCTGCTGATCCATGGAGTGAGCTCTGTTTACTTGCCTGTGGTGATGGGGGGCACTGAGGTATTTGATTTTCTTGTCTCGGAATGAACTTTTTCTTGGCTCTCCTCTTGGTTATTATGGTGGCAATTCTGCATTGTTGCTGTTGTGGCTCATTACGATGTGGGGGCAGGTACAGTGGAGGTTTTGGTTCATCTTCCTCGAGCCCCGTCACTTCAATTATTATCTCACTTAGATCAAGAAGAGACTGTCAGAATTCAGCACACAACTATATAATTATTGATTAAGAATTGCTCCGTAAAGGGAGGGGGAGGTGGGGTATATATTTGCTTATTTATATATATATTTTTTGTTTTGTTTTTCCTCACTAAACCTCCATCAAGCTTAAACAAACACTAGCACGACCCGCCTTCAAGATACATTTGTCAATTTTTTGATAAAAAACAATATCCCGGCCGAAGGCTGTCGCCCGCCAGGAAAAACATCGACACCTACATTGCATGAAAGGATTAAATGTTGGCAAACAAATGGGGTGACAAATCTTAAAATCGACAAACTAATGAACCGAATGTCTTAAATTCTGAAAACTAATGAGGATGAACATAAGGGAGATGGAGGCCAGAAAACATATCCACCATCCACCCTTTATTCTATCAACTTATCAAACTAATGATGCCGTTTTCCATTGTATTTCAGTTACCCCCAACCGATCCTACCACACCGGGGTCGTACATCTTGGAGTAAAAAGTTAGTTAAGATGTATTTAATCCTCATATTCATTGAGACATACCTAACCAGAATATAATTGTCTTCTACTTTACCCTACTGTACTTTTTCGATGTCCTGATATATACAGTATATGTAGGCCAAATATACCTGTTAGATGGTCTTAACTATTTAGCAGGCGCCTGATCAATATGCTGTTGTGGTCGACCAAAGTTTGTTATCAGACATTATTACCCATTTCCTTGCTCAAGGGAAACCGTACTGGCTACCATTGTATGCTAAAAACCATCATGCCTGAGCGTGGTATTGGACTCTGGTCTTCCCTGGTGGGAGGCCGAGACGTTTTCCATTACCATACACTACCGAGCAAGTATAGCATTTTATAACTTAAGGGGATGGTTAAGTTTCCTGGACCCCCTTCTCCCTACTAGTGTTGATATTTTAAGACGTTCGGCCCATTACTTTGGCAATTGTAACACCTATCGCCCCATGTCATTGTCAATTTTAAGAACTGTTGTGCCATTTAGGTTTCGATGTTTTTCCTGGCGAGGGATAGCGAGCTGGTAATTTTAAGAAGAACCGGCCTTCAGCCGAGAAATTTTTCTACCGAAAAAAATGTATACATTTATCTTGAAGGTGAGCCTAGGGGGCGTGTTTTATTGTTTGATGGAGGTCTAGTGAGGAAGCTAAACAAATACTGTAAATGAGTAAGTAAATAAATAGACCAAACAAATAACCAGTACCCCCTTAAAAAGGACTACATCAATCGAGCTAACATAACATTTCTATCATTTGGGAAGAGTCGGCAAGGGAATAGGTGTGGAAATTACAGCCCGTTTGTTCTAGCGAATATACTCATGGTGTCTAACGAAAGGCAAGTCCATTATTGTTAGCATTTATTATTGTATAAGAAAAGATATTGTGGTTTATAGTTCAAATTATGTCTTTAGAAGTAATAGACTGGTCAAAACAATGGTATTTCATGTTAATTTTCTGGCATTCCTTCTCATATCCATTCCAGTCTTCAGACAAAATTGGTGATTATATACTTTAGTTCCCGACCGCATTTGTCTAGGTTTATTCTTGGCAAGTGTACACTCGGATACCATAGTCTCTAGCCCACTCATAGATATTCGTGGGTTTCACCTATTTATAAATATGGAAGTATATCTTTGGAAAACAATCAATAAACGTTTTTTGCTATACAGTATATCAATTACAAAACGATATATGCTGTTTATATAAAAAATAAAACAGGTTCTATCAAAGTATCAATCAAGATAGTTATAATTGCATAAATTAATGCATAGGGGGTCCATGAATTATTATGAGTGGGCTAAAGACTATGGCATCCGAGAGTACGGTACCTGAAATATCTGGTCAATATTTTGCAGAGACTCGCGGGCGAGCTGCTAAAAGCTTTCACAAGTTTTAATAAACTTGTGCAATATGTTTTCTGAGACACGAATTGTTTGGGGCGGGGGGGGGGGGGCGCGGAGGGGGGGTAAGTGTGCCCATAAGTTTGTGTGTATGTATTTTGTTTTGTTCCATCTATTCCAACTACTCCCTCTCGGGTATAGGCTGAGAGCCTGTGCATTCAACCATACATACAACGGTGAAGCCCATGAGGTCTCGTTCTAGTCTATGGAGTGAGACATGTGAAGCACATTGAGATGCAACCAACCCCCGCTATCTTGCCTTCGCAGGATGCACAGGGCCCGGTTGCCCACCACGTTTCGAAGCAGCCCCATCTCTGAAGCTGCCTCATTTCCTAGACTCGGACCCTCACTTTTCGAACACCACCTATTGAGCAATGAACTATCTAGGCATTGTTCCCCTGTAGCATATATTGAATATGGGAATATTCATACAGTGCTATTTAATCAGGGAACAATGAGGGTATTTTATTGTGCATGCGCATGTGTAAAAGTAAGTAATGCAGAGACTAAGATCATGTAGGTAGTAGGGGTAGGCAGCCCCGCCCAGGGAAGTACTACCGCCAAGGTTTCGGGAGACTCAGGGAATAGCCTGAATTCCATTTTATCTCCCAGGCCTTGATAGCTGCTGTTACGACTGAGGTTTAAATATATCAGGGCTCTTATTCATTGGACTAGTAATGGCATAAATGCTACAACGGAAAGCGCTAGATCCAACCTCTGATGTATATTCCCAGTGAACAAAGAACACAAATACTCTACAGAGTTCTATATGCAATAATAGGTTATTAAACTCTCAATAAATGTGCGTCTACTCTAGGCTTAAGGTTATGTGAAAACAGCCTATTACTACCTATAACCAAAGGTGCTTGGTTATGGTATGCAAAGTAAGGTGGTAAGAGAAGTTACAGCTTACGTTACTTTAATCAATAAATGTCAGGCACTCCTGCATGAAAGAAAGTGCACTAAAGTCCTTCAACACCAACAAGGAATCTTCTTTAAATGTTAGATGCTATCAAGATGCTCGAATCGGAAATGGAACCCAAAAAGGCCGGCAGCGGAACAATGCTCGTGCAGGCTATGCATAAAAAAGGCAGGATATATAATGCAGTCGGGGCCAAGAATATCCTAAACGCTACAACAATAATAATCGCCACGACAATGCAGTATTCCTATCAACAAAAAGAGCCTAAGTCGTTTGTGTCTCCATACATCAAACTAGGCTGTGAAATGCTTGTGTAATCATAAACGGCTATGCATAAAAAGAGTAATTGGGTTAATATACTTAATGTCTACTATGACTGATAAAGTCTAGCTAGAGTCAATGATACGAGATACTGGTGCGCATGGCATGCCGCATAGCCTAGTGCAAATCCCAAGTCTGTGCGTCAAATATTACGTTATAGGGAAGGGTAGCTCTCTTGAGAAACCTTAATACCGAAGTATTAAGCGTTCTCCTGGCGTACCTCAAAGACAAACAACGAGCTTAGAACAGTGCAAAATGGTATAGGCAAAAAGCCCTCATTCGTGCATGCTCTACTCTCAATGGCACACAGACTAGAATTTACTCAATCAACTGCAGTTCTCAGGTATGTCGTGCAGCTTTTAACTAAAGCCAGCACTCATAGGAAACAATACCTTATAATATCAGACTCCTAGTCTAGCATTATCTAATCCAGCAGAACACTAATAATTATAGGAAGCGGTACTGAACAATATAAATGCCAACCAATGATTCGTGATCAACTTATCTTAACACTAACATACATGGGTTATATCAGACCTTAACGCACAATACAACTGGCCAGCATGAAGCTGATTTTGCAGAGTTAACCAGAGGGGGTATAATATTAATAAAAGGTGGTGAAAGATATGGAAAATGAGAGAGATAGGCAGAGGAAAAGGTTCTCAGGTGCAGGGAGGTGGACAGGTATCAAAGGGATAAGAGGGATGCGTTCTAGATACCAGATCTGAGGGAGAAAGTGGCGAGAGGGCTGTATATATACTAGCACTAGGTCGAGCCGCGTGGGAAAAAAGCGGTAACAAGTCCTTCAGCCATTACTAAAGAAGCCAGCCAAATATGACGTCACAAAGCATGGTAAAAAACTCCCTCAACGAATCCCCACGAGGCCAGCCAGCTATGACGTCATCGAGTAAAGCAAAACACTACGCGCCTCCTCTCACTCTGTTATACTCTCTCTCTCTCTCTCTCAATTCCTATCATTACTACGTAATGATAAAACATATACTTTGCAATTAAATATATAAAGCCTTGACATGGGCGAAAACAAAGAGCCTTTCTGGACTGCCCATGACACGCGCTTTCATATGAAATAAAGCACACAACAATACATCAACTGTAACCACATCCACTGCCCTGGCGATCCTAGCGAGTCACTGTAGGACAAGCCATGTGGTTCTAACGGAGTGGTTAACGTCACACTGGATACATATTTTTCTGCCTCACACATCAGGGGTATCAGGAAAACCTTCTTGGTGGTGCAATGTATAAGGTATTGATATTCGGTGTGAGCGTCCTGGGTTCGAATCCACGGACTGCCACATGTGTTTGTAGTATTTCATTAATCGATTTTAGGAGTAGAGTTGGTTGTTGGATAGAACATAATAATTATATAACATACACATCCAACTTCACGACATTGCCCTACATCGCTATCCTCTATCCATAAAACACTACTCTTCCCACTACATATCATACATGTAACACCATACACTTACCTAATAAATATGGCAGTACAATTGTTAAGAGCAAACCTGGTGGTCCCTCGGATATCCACCCCCGGCAGGGTTGGGTCATTGACACAGGGCCCTCCCGGTCGTCATCATGCGACTGTGTCAAGAGCATTGCAACGTCCCAAAGCTGCTCGTCGGTGCAGCTTTTTCTTTAGTAATATAAGGGGACTTCACTCTAACATCAATTCTGTACACCAATTTCTTCAAGCAGAATCCCCTACTCTCCTTTTTTTGACAGAGACTCAAGTAACATCCACATCTGACACGTCTAGATTTAATTTTCCAGGTTATCAACTGCTCCAAAATTTCAGACCTAAAGGAGGTGTATGTTGCTTCGCAAAATCTGAAATTGCCCTGGAGGAGGTTACTAGTTTCAATTGTCCCTATTTTGATTATTCTATATACAAATTAATTTCTGCTGGTAAATTTAAATACATATATTGCATCTACCGTTCCCCAAATACTCTTCCAGAGCAAAGTCTTTTTGATTCTCTGTCCTCACAACTCGGTGTCCTCAACTTAAATTCTTCTTCTGAAATCACTGTGTTGGGTGATTTTAATGTCCATAATGTTGAATTGCTCACTCATTCAGCCAGGACTGATGATGCTGGTCTTGAATGTGAGCTATTTGCAGACTCATTTAATCTCACTCAACTAGTCAACCAACCCACCCGTGTACCAGATAATCCTAATCATAATTCTCACCTACTGGACTTATTTATAACAACCAATTCAGAAAATTATGATGTTACAGTGAGGTCCCCGCTTGGATCTTCTGATCACTGTCTGATACAGGCCACCTGTCTATCACCTACCACACCTTCCCACTCTGAACCTGTTTTGGTGACTAAATGGCATTACGATAGGGCAGACTGGGAGGGTCTTCAAGGTTTCTTTATTGATATTCCCTGGACCTCTTTCTTTTCTAATGATGCACAATCCACCTTGAGCCACATACAAGATTTTGTAAAAATTGGAATGGAAACTTTTATTCCTCATGAAAAGTACAGTAAAAGATCTAATTCACCTAAATGGTTTGACCATAATTGTGCTAGAGTAACTACACAAAAAGCAATAGCCTACAATGCATACACAAGATCAAAAACACATGAAGCCTTTAATTACTTTAGAAACATCAGAAATCATGCCAAAACTGTATTAAACCTAACTAAATCAAACTTTCTCCACAAGCAGGCAAATAAACGTCTAAATAATCCAAATGATAACAAAATATTTTGGTCTACTCTTAACCCGTTGAGCCCCGGCTAGTTATAATATTTTGTTCACCCCAGTCCCAAGCCATTTTCACTTCTTTTTTTTTTTTGCTAAAATGGAAGACAAGGATGAGAAATGAAAAAAAAATAAAATAAAAATCACCTCGGACATTTTTTTTTTTTGGGGGGGGGGGCCCGGTGGGGAGGGGGGGGGGGGGGGGAGCCTCAAAAAAAATTGTTGAGCCAAAATGGAAGAGAATGGTGAGAAATGAAGAAAAAAATAAAAAATAAATAATTTCAGTCATTTGGGGGGCGGGGGGTCGAAAGTTCGTCTCCCCCGCATGACCACCCGCCCGGGAGCACTAGGGTAAAAACTGAGTATGGCATTGTACGGCATACATCCTAAGGAGTGTCTCACATAAATCTCAAGCCTCTTGCTCCCATACGACCGGAGTAATGAAGGTTCAAAGTGGCGGTGAACTAAGTGTGTAACTAAAGCCACCACCACCAGCCGCGCGGCTGTCTCGGCCCGCTCACACCTACTGGCCCGGCTACCCACATCCCCCTTATTCTCCCGCCATTTCCTACCTTACGAGCCACGTAAGAGTTTTTTATATGTCGGACGCACGTGATGCGTCGCTGGGAGTTGTTGATCAAACACTGCCGACGCATCACGTGGAGTCTCACCGGGTCTCACTACTCATCATCCATTACTGCATATCCACCATTAAAATCTCCGACTGGCAATCTTGTAAGTGACCCACGAGGTAAACTAACCTTCTTGCGGATATTTTCTCCACCAACTCAACCTTAGATGAAATAAATCAAGATGTCCCAGTACTTAATTTTAATTCGCCTGAAATTCCCTCACTTAAGATCCACACCAGATATGTCAAAACTATTTTGCAGAATCTCTCAGTAGATAAGGCTCCTGGTCCAGATGAAATTCCTCCAATAGTACTTAAGAATTGCTCCTTGGTGCTCGCTCCTGTATTAGCAAAAAAATTCCATCTGTGTACTCATACCTCATGCTTCCCAGTACCCTGGAAAGAAGCAAACATCCATCCAGTTCCTAAAAAAGGTGCCTCTTCAGATCCATCAAACTACAGATCAAAAGCTATAACTTCCACTCTTGGTAAAGTCTTTGAAATTATATTAAATAATCACATAATTAAGCATCTTGAGAATAATAAATAAATCAGTGATAGGTAATATGGTTTTAGACGATGTCGATCAACTGCAGACATGCTTTGCCTTCTTACGCATCAAATCAACCAAGCTACAGACCAACATGGTGAAACACATACAATAGCACTGGATATATCAAAGGCATTTGATAGAGTCTGGCATCAATCCTTATTGTCGAAGATGTCACACTACGGCCTTGCATCATTAGTTCCACTAATTTCTTCTTATCTTCATAACAGAAAAATACGTGTAATGGTAGATGGCCTTTTTTTCAATTTCACTCAAAATCTCAGTAGCCCCAATTATGTTCCTCATTCATATCAATGATCTCATATCTACCACTCATAATCCAATACATTCCTACGCAGATGACTCAACACTCCACAGTTCCTTCACATTTACCAATTCTTTCACCCAACCCGATCTTATAAATTCAAAAATAAACACTGCAATTTCTCTGAACCAGGACCTTTCTAGAATTAATGGATGGGGACAAAATAATCTAGTTTCCTTAACCCCTTCAAACTCGGATGGTACACGTGTGTACCATTAAG
Organism: Paralithodes platypus; assembly: GCA_032716605.1. Lineage (NCBI taxonomy): Eukaryota > Metazoa > Arthropoda > Malacostraca > Decapoda > Lithodidae > Paralithodes > Paralithodes platypus. The sequence continues at coordinate 9,983,680 of CM064558.1, forward strand.
TTTTGCCCCGAGGAACCCGGGTGGTACAACATTGTACCATTGCTTGAAAGCCTGTGAGCTTCGTGTGCGAGGCGTCGGTCTGACGCATGTAAACAACAGCCGGCTGGACCGACGCCACGCATCTCCGGCCACAAGAAGGAGAGCGTCGCTTGTTCGTGTGTGCCTGTATGTTGTTGTTAAGTATCGAAAAGTAGTGTAAAGTGGCTGTTTTGGCCATAAAGTTGTCGCCAATGAAATCATCATCACAAATCAAGCACTTGACTTAGAGAGCTCTACTTAACGTCATTCTACAGGTAAATAACACAGCTACGCTTGGGGATGCGGGAAGCAGTCAGCATAACAATGATATGGTAGTCTAGCCTAGACGTTTTTCGGCCAAAACACCCGGATTTCGGGGAATATTATTAATGGCGTTGCTGGGGTTGCACAGAGACATTCAATTTTCTAACCGACAGAATCTCACTGACTCCCATATATTTTTTAATTATGTAAATATTCCCACTTCCCCTAGTATTGACATTTTCGGTGTAACATTAACTACTAACTTGAGCTGGACACATTATTTTAGAAGCATTGCTAAGAATGCCTCTAAAAAACTGGGATTCCTGTACAGAGTTCGAGAATTCTTCACTGACGAGCAGTTGGCCGTAATATATAAAAGTCATGTGCGTTATCAGATGGATTACTGTTCACCTCTGTGGGGTGGAAGTGGAGTGGTTGCATTGAGGCAGTTGGACAAAATTCAAAATAAAGCTATTAGATTAATCAATAACCCTGCAATCACACAGGACCTTCCTACATTATCCATACAAAGAAACGTTGCATCCCTTGCATTATTCTACAGATATTTTCACAGCAATTGTTCTGAGGAACTTGCTTCAATTGTGCCGCCTCTCCACATCTTTCCCCGTAGAACTAGGGCAGCTGAGAGCCCCCATGAATTTACACTTTCTCCTCCACAATGCAGAACTTCTGCTTATCAGAATTAATTTATCCCCAGAGCTACTACTCTTTGGAATTCACTTCCCTCGAATTGCTTTCCACAAACTTACAATCTACAAATGTTTAAATCCAGTTGTTACAAACATTTTATGAATGGAGGATGCCTTTAGGCACATGGCCCTTTTTGTTTTATCTGTGTTTTTCCTTCCTCCGTTCATTGTCTCTTCAAAAAAAAAAAAAAAAAAAAAAAAATTGTCAAACCGGTGAACTTAGGGTTTACGACTGGGATAAATGTGAGGAGGAATACCGCAAAAATAACCTGAAGATATATTGTTTAGGCGATGTCATCACTTCCAAAGACATAATAGGAAGTGTGTGCTGTAATGTTAACTTTGATATACAATAATAAACACAATCAATGGCCTTGGTATTCGTTTGACACCCCTTACAGAGTGATGATGTGTTATTTGTAGCCTCGTTAATCAAGCCATTCTTTACTACACCTGATCATTTGGCAAAGGTTGTAATATATGTGACCTTGGAAGGTGATTGGTGCTGTGTGGGAAGTGTATGTGTGGGTGTGTGTGTGCGTGAGAGAGACACAACAGTGTGTGTGTGTGAGAGAACGTATGGTATATGAGTGTGTGTGTGTGAGCAAGAGTGTGGTATGTATGAATGAGCGAAAAAGTGTGTGTGTAAGCAAGAGAGGTAATTTGTGAGAGATAGTCTTGTGTGTGAGAGAGAGAAAATGGGAGTGAGTGCATGTTCGTGTTGGTGTATTAGAGAGAGAGAGAGAGTGTGTGTGTGTGTATGTGTATTTTGTGTGTGATCTGATTAGTACTTGCATATCTTCTCCATGTTCTTTGTTTATCTTCTCTTGTTTGTTTATTTTTCCTTTGTTTGATTCTTCCTTCTTTTGTGTCTTACATGTCTTTATAATTTTCATATTTTGTCTTCATTTGCCTCTTCTTTAATCCTTTGCTTGTTTCTTCCTCTATTTCCCCTCCCGCCAGCATATTACAGTCATAAGCCATAATACCTGTACACCTATTGGAATCTTTGAACCTTTAACCCGGGAACTGCGGGGAGACTCTTAAGAGTTCCCCCGGCGGACTGCGGGGAGACTCTTAAGAGTCAGAAAAAAAAAATCAACTTTTGACATCGAAATCTTTTTTTTTTTTTTTTTTTTTTTTTTTTGGAAATGCGCAAATTCAGTCCTCTACCTACCCTCCTTCCCCACTTTCCTCCTCTCCTTCAGTTATCACCTATTTTCCCTGTTATTCCCTTATTCTGAGGTATATTTTCGTGCTAACATTAGAAATCCGGTTGCAGGGTGTGGTCATCACTGATAGCAAGCGAATGCAAGAGAGAGAGAGAGAGAGAGAGAGTATCGATCGACTGTGTCTCAGTGGCCTTGGGGGAAATTGGCGGGAAAGCAGCTTGCCTCACCCATACATTATACAACTCGCGGGCTATATCTCCGATTTTGACCATCCAAACGCTGTTTTCACTCGTTTTATTGTTGTTTCAGGTTAATACCTTTATAATCAACCCATAATAGGTGCATATGGATAAGTATTAATGCTATTAATGGTACAATGAATATTTTAGTGACGGAAACACCTCAAATACGTCAGCACAGGGGGACGTTTCCAATTACCCCCATGCGCACTTGTTAGGTTAAAGCCAAGATGTGAAGCCTCTGGGATATAACGAACCATTCGGATTGTCTCGTTTGGGTTCGGTACAGGTTCAAATGGGTGTGCAGGTATTATGGTTCATGACTGTACCATAAACGTCAACCACCACCCATGTTATGACTGGCTTTCCTCCCAACCAAAACCTACTGCCCTTTTATTTACAATTCCTGGAAGATGCAGTTCGGAGAGTTGGCTGGGTTGTGGTCGCGGTCGGACGTCTTCGGTGCCCGGCGAATCCGTGGCATTAAGGGGCAACTCTACTTATTCGGTCCCGGTGATTGTCTACCTCGTCTGTGGCCTCTCCCCCCGGCTCCATCCCCTTCCTCCATGCTGCCCTGCTCTGCCTTCGTCATCCTCTGATCGTCATCTGTGCCTGGCTTCGCTCTGCGTCATCTTCGTCCTTCTGGTTGGTGGGGGCCAGCGCTTCTCTGGACCTGTGACACGTGGCTCGCCCGCTGGAGGGACGCGGCGCCCACGGTGGTCGGCTCTGGTATCGGCACAATCCTCGGCTTTCTACGGGGTTCCTTTGAGGACCACATCCCCCCCCCGTCGGTGCCAGGGCTGCCTTCAGCTTCTGGGGATTGTGTTGGCCCCTCCGTCCTCGCCTCTCTTCTCACCTTCCTACCGGGTGTCTTCGTTCATCACATCATATTCCATTCCATCCTCGAGCCCTGGGAGTGTTGTTGCCCTTCTGCAGCCCCTCCTGGGCCCCTGACGTTTGAGCCTCCTTCCAGGAAGGCCGCTGCAGCTTGACCACCACTGCGTCAGGGTTAATAGGGCACTGCCCTCACAGCCCTTAAATCAAGAATCAAGATCGAGATCAAGATGAAGTTCTAAATGAGGCCATCTGGAGGGAGAGTTGGGGGTCCTTCTGTGTGTGTGTGTGTGTCTGTGTGTGAGGGGGGTGGGGGGGAGAAGGTGGAGGTAAGGTGTGTGTGTGTGTGTGTTTGGTAACTAGATATGGCCATGTGACGATCGTGTTTACATTCGGTGTCTTGCCAGCTATCAAGTTTGGTGTTGATCTAACTAGTGGTATCTCTCTCTGTCTTCTCTCTCTCTCTCTCTCGGCGTAAATGTATCCACCTCCGATCACAAACTCGTCATGATCAACGTAAATTGCAGATATAATATCGAAAACAAAAGGGGAATAAACGTACCAGTCTTTAAAAACGCGAATTTCAACGAAGTTTGGAAAGCTCTCAAAAATATTCATATACAGTTTAGCAAAATTAATGAAACAAGCGAACTGTGGGACAAATTTAAAGATATACTTAAAGTAGAAACGCACTCCGCCAATCCCCGCGCTCCCTTTTGCTTACTTGCAAAGCCAGCTGATTTTGACAGCTCACGGCTGCAACGTGCCAGGCCCCGCCCACCAGCCAATCAGCGGCCTCCATTATCGGAGCACGAAGCTGGACTTCCTACTCCCCCTCAGAAGTCACTCTCTTTCTTTGCTCGAAGAACTCCTTCTGATTATCCTTTGAGTAATACCTCGGTGCCAGCCCTGTACTCCCGTAAGCCACCAACAGAGGGTTATAATCAACTTCCTGGAATTTACTATGAAGAGAAGAGAGAGGAGATGAAGGAAGCAAAAAGTCAGTGTGAACGTACAGCCGGGCGAGCCCACCAGCCAATCACAGCGCGCGATAGCGGGAGGCCTGAGTATAAAGGTAGCCGCGCACGGACTCCCGGGGTCACTCACCCCTCAGAGCTCACCGGGTCCACACACTGCAACCTACTTGCTCTCCCTCTCGCCCGGGCACGAAGGAACACCAGGAACCCATTTTTCCAGCTACCTTGCCCTCACCTAAACACAATTCCAGACACCACACACCTGATCCAGCATACCAGAATACATTTGTTTAACCCTTAACCAACGGTGCACGACATCTGTCGAGTTAAATAAATTTGGACTATGTGGCGGTGCACCATATATGTCGAGTGCCATTTTCAGCACGTAATGTTGCTGAGAGAGAGAGCTGAGCGGTGGGACGAGCGTAGTAACCTTATGACCGCTCCCAACAACCACCGTGGACGTACTGAACTGTATACCACCTTCCTCCCCCCTCTCTCACTCGCTACACAGGGAATTATGTACGGAAATTATCTTATTTTTGTTTTTTTGCACTCCTGTTGCATGATCGTTGCAAGAGAACCAGTGGTCGTACAAGGATGGTTCGGGTGTCATTGGAAAGCTCTGTTTATGCCCTTTCAGGGATAGATACTTGTTTTATGCTCTGGGTCTTCTTTATGCATGAAAATGAGCAGGGAAACAACCCTATTTAGGGTTAAACCCCCCCGCTGGGCGGCACAGTGTAAAATATCCTACCACCCACTCTTTGTGTGTTAAGGACCAATATTGGGCCCGCATATTATAAGGAGAGAAAGAGAGATGGGTGGACTAACCTGGTGGTTTGCTATATAAATTGATGTGTCCTTCTAGGACAAGACTAAAGGAAAAATAATTTAGACTTACCTGAATATATAGAAATGATGATGTGTTTATTAATTAGTTATTTTTGTTAGCACCGGCATCAGCCGAAGAGTTATTATATAGAATCTGATAGGAGAGATTTAAGATTAAAAGGGTAGGGGAAAGAATACTTGTGTTGATAAATGAGGCAACCAAAGTTAAAGGGGGAAACAGTTGTTTAGGTGCCAAATAGATTAAAGATTAAAAGAGTAAAAGTAAAGAGGGGAGGGAAAGAATACTTTTGTTAATAAATGAGGCAACCAGTAAGTTAAAGAGGGAAACAGTTTTTTAGTTGCCTAACAGATTAGCTATAGCTAGGGAAGGATACTAGTCCATATGAATCATTCATTAAGTTGTGTAAAAAGGAAACTGTGAAGGAGGACACTAGTCCAATGTGAGTTGCGTTATTATTAAGTCTAAGAGATTTATTCCGTGTATGCGTCTGAGGCACGGTTCATCTTTTGTAAGTACGATAATTGATTAAGGTGAAAGGTAACCTAGCGTGTTGGTAACAGGGTTACTTGAGTGAAGAGATAACACAGATCATGTCTAGTGCAGTATAAGTAACGGGGGAACCTGACGGAACCTAATTGAGAAAAACTAAAACCCAATAGTGTCATTGAGGTAAAGATTGTAAACCTAGATTGTGAATTAACTGGGTGACGGAACCCATATTATACGTGAGAGAGACCTTGTAATCTCATTCGGTAATTTGTATGATGTTATGTCATTGTGGAGGTACTTGTGTAGGTAAGGACGGTTGTGTCAGAGGAATAAATAGATTCTATGTATTGAGGAGATAGATCATATATGTTATAGCCTTGGTATTGGGAAAAGGCTCAGTAAACGTGGGAAACCCTAAAGAGTAGAGGAACGAATATAACTTTTGTTCAGTTAGGCAAAGAGCATATGGTTCATTAGGCCCTGGTCTAAATAAAAGACACAGCAGGGTTTTGACTTAATTATTTAGGATTAATCACTAATAACGGGTCGTAGGATTGAAGCCGACTTGAGTCAATACCTGAATAGCGGGGATTCAGTTAGGGAGTAACGGGAACTTTAGGGGTCCAAAGTACAACCTAGCATGAATCGACGTAATATTCAATCTGTGTCTTGAACTCATCTCGGCCCGAGCCAAGAACCTATAATTAGGGTAGCTAGGAAGTCTGTTAAATAAAATATACGAACTTCTAAATGACTGTCGAATTATCCCCCGTAGTAGTAGCATAAAATATTTAGAATTAAATACTACAATACTAATGGTTGCATAGCAAAATATGTTCCCACGAAAATTTAAACAAATACTGCTAAAAAGAAGCCTCCTTGGTTCAATAATAATGTTAGTGAGGCGCTAAGAAAAAGGAATGAACTTCATAGGCTGTGTAAAAATGCCACAGATAATGAAAATTCATCCCATGTATACAAACTAAGTAGAACAAAGTAAACAAAACTAAATATGACAGAGAAGCGTAGTTATGAAAGTTACATAGTAAAGGAGTGAAAACATCCTAAACAATTATACGGTTACGTTAATATTAATAGGCAAATAAAAACCGGAATAGGACCGCTAATCAGAGATGAGCAGATAGTAACAGGAGACAAAAACATTGCTTAATGAATATTTTTGTTCCGTATTTACTAAGGAAAAACATAACACTGCCTCGGAGAAACACATAACAGAACACGAAATATAAACACTTAAAATAAGCGAAAGTGAGGTGTTATGCAAATTGAATCACTTAAATACTAATAAAATCACGGGACTAGATAAGATCCATCCAAGAATATTGAAAAACGTGAAATAAGAAATAGCCGAGTCCTTAACTAAAATAGCCGAGTCCTTAACTAAAATAGCCGAGTCCTTAACTAAAATATTTAACTTGTCAATACAACAGGAAACCGTACCAAGTGATTGGAAAACTGCAAATAATACTCCAATGTTTAAAAGAGGCAATAAGGCTAAAGACGTGGGGGTACTAATATCTGAAAACTTAATAACCTCAGAACAATGTGCAGCAGCTGCGAACAAAGCCAATAGAGCATTGGGGTTTATTTAACAAAAATGTACTTATCAAATGAGAACATTATAGTACCGTTCTACAGATGCATAGTGAGGCCCATCTTGAATATAGGGTACAATTTTGGTCTCCTTATCTAAACACAGACATTGAGAGCATCCAGTCAGTGCAGCGTAGAGCCACATAGCTAATGCCATCACTAAGAAATAAATCATATCATGAAATATTAAAAATAATTCAAATAGTTTTCACTTAGGAAAAGACGATTGAGAGGTCAATTAATCGAGTATTTCAAGATAGTAAAGGACTTTGATCAAATTGATGCCGAATCACTGTTCACAATCAATAACAGTTTATCAAATCGAAGAAACGGGATGCAATTCAAAACCAGGAGAGCCAAACTCGATGTCGCGAAGCATTTGTTTTCACCTACAGTGTAGTCACCGAGTGGAACACATTGCTGGGGAAAGTGGTGCAATGTAATACAATTGATACATTCAAAAGGAATCTAAACATTCATATTGAGGAGTTTGGTGTTTTATAAGTTTAAAACACAAATTATAATAAAACAAAGTTAAGTATCAGAAGTAATATATTTTCCAAATTCGATTTTTACTATACAATTCCCGGTAGAAATGGTTTCATTCTACTGGGGGCCTCTTTTCCCAGCTGTATTTCATGTTGTCCCCTGGTCGGAGGGAGTGGTGCGTGGAGAGATTAAGTTCGAATTAAGTTCGGACTGTCTAGTAGGAACCGCAAGGTCTACAGTGTATGTATATATGTAACGTTATGTAATTCTGCATAGGAGGCGTCAAAAGCTTGGTGGGGAAATTTAGATTTGGTTATGTATTAAAACATTCATGCCTTTAAAGTACGATGATGCCTTTGTTACATTTTGGTCTTGCTAATATTAGACGGTTTATTTCCCATTTAAGAAGTACCTATGTTATTAGATGGGTTATTAAAATAGTATTTACACTTTTTGAACCGTAGAGGTACATTATATTAAAGTAAATCGTTTAATGGTAACAAAAGAAAACATAAATTACATCTTCTTAATGAAGAGTTAATAGATAAATAGATGAACATCAATATATTTGTACCAACACAACACTTACACACACACACACACACACACACACACACACACACACACACACACACACATACACACACCATATACATATACTGTATAGTCATGTAAACAGATGGAGAGATAGACAGACAATATGTATATACAGAAACACAACACAGATTAAAACAGAACGAACAAACGTAAACAACCCGATGATAATTGACCAAGTGTCCCAGTGACAGACAGACACACAGACATACAGACCAAGTTTCTCAGTAACAGACATACAGACAGACCAAGTTTTTCAGTGACAGACAGACATACATACCAAGTTTCCCAGTGACAGACAGACAGACCAAGATTTTCAGACAGACAGACATACAGGCAGATATACAGACAGGCAGGCAGATAGACAGACCGACAGACATACCAAGTTTCTCAGACATACAGACAGTCAGGCAGATAGACAGACAGACAGACATACCAAGCTTATCAGACATACAGACAGTCAGGCAGATAGACAGACAGACAGACATACCAAGCTTCTCAGACATACAGACAGTCAGGCAGATAGACAGACAGACAGACATACCAAGCTTCTCAGAGGCAGACAGACAGACAGCTGGTGCCTGGTGTCAATAAGTTGTCGTCGATGAACTCCCCTCACTTCTTTGATGTTTGGCAGAGATTACGGTCTTGATGTGGCGCAGGGGGAGGAGGTAAGAAATTGATTGCTGGGACTAAAGGTGATTCCCTCTCTCAGCCTCTCCTCTACTCTTAACCCCTTTTGTACCGACGACGTATTTTTCATTATGTTCTGGCAACTATCAGACGAGTTTATTCAGTTTAGAAATTACGTCTACCAATTTTAACACCTTACGAGCGGCCTATGCGGTTTATTTATATGTACCGCCCAGCGGGGTGTTTTTAGCCAAAATAGGGCTGTTTACGTGATCATTTTCATGCCTAAATAAGACCCAGAACGTAAAACAAGTACCTATCCCTGAAAGGGCATAAATAGAGCTTTCGAATGACACCATAACGATCCTTTTATGATGGCTAGTTTTCTTGCAATAACCGTGCAACGCGAGTGCAAAAAGCATGTAATTCGGTACTTTCCCCATATAATTCAGTATGTAGCGAGTGAGAGAGGGAGGAGGGAGCTGAGATTCGTGTCAGTAGGTTCGCCGCGGTGGTCTGGAGCAGTCATACGCTCGCTAGTCTCCTGCCACCACTTGTCTCTCTCTCTCAGCAACATTACGTGCTGAAATTGCCACTCGACTTATGTCGAGCGCCGCCACATAGTCCAGCTTTATTTAACTCGACTTATGTGGTGAGCCGCTAATTAAGGGTTAAAGGATACAGACTATCTCAATTCATCCTTTTAGCTACCTTATACCCTCCTGAAACTGCAAAAATCGTCTAAATATAGCTAAAATAAAATATATAAACTGTCGCTGGTACAGAAGGGATTATGACTCGTTTTAGCAGTTTCTTTTGGTTATTATTAGAAGACTATATTCAGTTTAGGAAGGGTATATGAAAGTCAAGGGTTTAATTGAGATTATTTATGTAAACATATTCACTGGCTCGCTGGTGTAGTGACTAGCGTTTTGGACTTCCACCCAGAAGGCCCAGGATCGCGCCCACGCTCGGCGCATTAAAGATTTTTCACAAGCACTGAGTCATTACCGTCCCTCATGAGCAAGGGGATGGGGTAGTAGTACAGGACCCCCATGGAAATACGCCTAATTGGCCTTATTGGGCTATCCTTAGCTGGCTTAGCATGCGCTAGCTTTAAGAACTATTATTATTATTATTATTACCACCACACCCACAGAGCCTTCTTAAGCTAAATAAAATCGTCTAATGTTAACCAGAATAACTGTAAAAATACGTCGTAATCCTCAAGGGATTAAGGGGAAGAGGGATGCTTGTGTGGTCCCTCTTCTCCCTCATGTTAAACACCCATTAAGGGGAAGAGGGATGCTTGTGTGGCCCCTCTTCTCCCTCATGTTAAACACCCATTAAGGGGAAGAGGGATGCTTGTGTGGCCCCTCTTCTCCCTCATGTTAAACCCTCATTAAGGGGAAGAGGGATTCTTGTGTGGCCCCTCTCCTCCCTCATGTTAATCACCCATTAAGGGGGAAGAGGGATGCTTGGTGTGGCCCCTCTTTCTCCCTCATGTTTAAACACCCATTAAGGGAAGAGGGATGCTTGTGTGGCCCCTCTCTCCCTCATGTTTAAACACCCATTAAGGGGAAGAGGGGATGCTTGTGTGGCCCCTCTTCTCCCCTCATGTTAAACACCCATTAAAGGGGAAGAGGGATGCTTGTGTGGCCCCTCTTCTCCCTCATGTTAAACACCCATTAAGGGGAAGAGGGATGCTTGTGTGGCCCCTCTTCTCCATCATGTTAAACACCCATTAAGGGGAAGAGGGATGCTTGTGTGGTCCCTCTTCTCCCTCATGTTAAACACCCATTAAGGGGAAGAGGGATGCTTGTGTGGCCCCTCTTCTCCCTCATGTTAAACACCCATTAAGGGGAAGAGGGATGCTTGTGTGGCCCCTCTTCTCCCTCATGTTAAACACCCATTAAGGGGAAGAGGGATGCTTGTGTGGCCCCTCTTCTCCCTCATGTTAAACACCCATTAAGGGGAAGAGGGATGCTTGTGTGGCCCCTCTTCTCCCTCATGTTAAACACCCATTAAGGGGAAGAGGGATGCTTGTGTGGCCCTCTTCTCCCTCATGTTAAACACCCATTAAGGGGAAGAGGGATGCTTGTGTGGCCCCTCTTCTCCCTCATGTTAAACACCCATTAAGGGGAAGAGGGATGCTTGTGTGGTCCCTCTTCTCCCTCATGTTAAACACCCATTAAGGGGAAGAGGGATGCTTGTGTGGCCCCTCTTCTCCCTCATGTTAAACACCCATTAAGGGGAAGAGGGATGCTTGTGTGGTCCCTCTTCTCCCTCATGTTAAACACCCATTAAGGGGAAGAGGGATGCTTGTGTGGCCCCTCTTCTCCCTCATGTTAAACACCCATTAAGGGGAAGAGGGATGCTTGTGTGGTCCCTCTTCTCCCTCATGTTAAACACCCATTAAGGGGAAGAGGGATGCTTGTGTGGTCCCTCTTCTCCCTCATGTTAAACACCCATTAAGGGGAAGAGGGATGCTTGTGTGGTCCCTCTTCTCCCTCATGTTAAACACCCATTAAGGGGAAGAGGGATGCTTGTGTGGTCCCTCTTCTCCCTCATGTTAAACACCCATTAAGGGGAAGAGGGATGCTTGTGTGGTCCCTCTTCTCCCTCATGTTAAACACCCATTAAGGGGAAGAGGGATGCTTGTGTGGCCCCTCTTCTCCCTCATGTTAAACACCCATTAAGGGGAAGAGGGATGCTTGTGTGGTCCCTCTTCTCCCTCATGTTAAACACCCATTAAGGGGAAGAGGGATGCTTGTGTGGCCCCTCTTCTCCCTCATGTTAAACACCCATTAAGGGGAAGAGGGATGCTTGTGAGGCCCTCTTCTCCCTCATGTTAAACACCCATTAAGGGGAAGAGGGATGCTTGTGTGGCCCCTCTTCTCCCTCATGTTAAACACCCATTAAGGGGAAGAGGGATGCTTGTGTGGCCCCTCTTCTCCCTCATGTTAAACACCCATTAAGGGGAAGAGGGATGCTTGTGTGGCCCCTCTTCTCCCTCATGTTAAAACACCCATTAAGGGGAAGAGGGATGCTTGTGTGGCCCCTCTTCTCCCTCATGTTAAACACCCATTAAGGGGAAGAGGGATGCTTGTGTGGCCCCTCTTCTCCCTCATGTTAAACACCCATTAAGGGGAAGAGGGATGCTTGTGTGGCCCCTCTTCTCCCTCATGTTAAACACCCATTAAGGGGAAGAGGGATGCTTGTGTGGCCCTCTTCTCCCTCATGTTAAACACCCATTAAGGGGAAGAGGGATGCTTGTGTGGCCCCTCTTCTCCCTCATGTTAAACACCCATTAAGGGGAAGAGGGATGCTTGTGTGGCCCCTCTTCTCCCTCATGTTAAACACCCATTAAGGGGAAGAGGGATGCTTGTGTGGCCCCTCTTCTCCCTCATGTTAAACACCCATTAAGGGGAAGAGGGATGCTTGTGTGGCCCCTCTTCTCCCTCATGTTAAACACCCATTAAGGGGAAGAGGGATGCTTGTGTGGCCCCTCTTCTCCCTCATGTTAAACACCCATTAAGGGGAAGAGGGATGCTTGTGTGGCCCCTCTTCTCCCTCATGTTAAACACCCATTAAGGGGAAGAGGGATGCTTGTGTGGCCCCTCTTCTCCCTCATGTTAAACACCCATTAAGGGGAAGAGGGATGCTTGTGTGGCCCCTCTTCTCCCTCATGTTAAACACCCATTAAGGGGAAGAGGGATGCTTGTGTGGCCCTCTTCTCCCTCATGTTAAACACCCATTAAGGGGAAGAGGGATGCTTGTGTGGCCCTCTTCTCCCTCATGTTAAACACCCATTAAGGGGAAGAGGGATGCTTGTGTGGCCCCTCTTCTCCCTCATGTTAAACACCCATTAAGGGGAAGAGGGATGCTTGTGTGGCCCCTCTTCTCCCTCATGTTAAACACCCATTAAGGGGAAGAGGGATGCTTGTGTGGCCCCTCTTCTCCCTCATGTTAAACACCCATTAAGGGGAAGAGGGATGCTTGTGTGGCCCCTCTTCTCCCTCATGTTAAACACCCATTAAGGGGAAGAGGGATGCTTGTGTGGCCCCTCTTCTCCCTCATGTTAAACACCCATTAAGGGGAAGAGGGATGCTTGTGTGGCCCCTCTTCTCCCTCATGTTAAACACCCATTAAGGGGAAGAGGGATGCTTGTGTGGCCCCTCTTCTCCCTCATGTTAAACACCCATTAAGGGGAAGGGATGCTTGTGTGGCCCCTCTTCTCCCTCATGTTAAACACCCATTAAGGGGAAGAGGGATGCTTGTGTGGCCCCTCTTCTCCCTCATGTTAAACACCCATTAAGGGGAAGAGGGATGCTTGTGTGGCCCCTCTTCTCCCTCATGTTAAACACCCATTAAGGGGAAGAGGGATGCTTGTGTGGCCCCTCTTCTCCCTCATGTTAAACACCCATTAAGGGGAAGAGGGATGCTTGTGTGGCCCCTCTTCTCCCTCATGTTAAACACCCATTAAGGGGAAGAGGGATGCTTGTGTGGCCCCTCTTCTCCCTCATGTTAAACACCCATTAAGGGGAAGAGGGATGCTTGTGTGGCCCCTCTTCTCCCTCATGTTAAACACCCATTAAGGGGAAGAGGGATGCTTGTGTGGCCCCTCTTCTCCCTCATGTTAAACACCCATTAAGGGGAAGAGGGATGCTTGTGTGGCCCCTCTTCTCCCTCATGTTAAACACCCATTAAGGGGAAGAGGGATGCTTGTGTGGCCCCTCTTCTCCCTCATGTTAAACACCCATTAAGGGGAGAGGGGATGCGTGTGTGGCCCCTCTTCTCCCTCATGTTAAACACCCATTAAGGGGAAGAGGGATGCTTGTGTGGCCCCTCTTCTCCCTCATGTTAAACACCCATTAAGGGGAGGAGGGATGCTTGTGTGGCCCCTCTTCTCCTCATGTTAAACACCCATTAAGGGAAGAGGGATGCTTGGTGGCCCCTCTTCTCCCTCATGTTAAACACCCATTAAGGGGAAGAGGGATGCTTGTGTGGCCCCTCTTCTCCCTCATGTTAAACACCCATTAAGGGGAAGAGGGATGCTTGTGTGGCCCCTCTTCTCCCTCATGTTAAACACCCATTAAGGGGAAGAGGGATGCTTGTGTGGCCCCTCTTCTCCCTCATGTTAAACACCCATTAAGGGGAAGAGGGATGCTTGTGTGGCCCCTCTTCTCCCTCATGTTAAACACCCATTAAGGGGAAGAGGGATGCTTGTGTGGCCCCTCTTCTCCCTCATGTTAAACACCCATTAAGGGGAAGAGGGATGCTTGTGTGGCCCTCTTCTCCCTCATGTTAAACACCCATTAAGGGGAAGAGGGATGCTTGTGTGGCCCCTCTTCTCCCTCATGTTAAACACCCATTAAGGGGAAGAGGGATGCTTGTGTGGTCCCTCTTCTCCCTCATGTTAAACACCCATTAAGGGGAAGAGGGATGCTTGTGTGGCCCCTCTTCTCCCTCATGTTAAACACCCATTAAGGGGAAGAGGGATGCTTGTGTGGCCCCTCTTCTCCCTCATGTTAAACACCCATTAAGGGGAAGAGGGATGCTTGTGTGGCCCCTCTTCCCATTAAGGGGAAGAGGGATGCTTGTGTGGCCCCTCTTCTCCCTCATGTTAAACACCCATTAAGGGGAAGAGGGATGCTTGTGTGGCCCCTCTTCTCCCTCATGTTAAACACCCATTAAGGGGAAGAGGGATGCTTGTGTGGCCCCTCTTCTCCTCATGTTAAACACCCATTAAGGGAAGAGGGATTGCTTGTGTGGCCCCTCTTCTCCCTCATGTTAAACACCCATTAAGGGGAAGAGGGATGCTTGTGTGGCCCCTCTTCTCCCCTGTTAAAAAACACCCATTAAGGGGAAGAGGGATGCTTGTGTGGCCCCTCTTCTCCCTCATGTAAACACCCATTAAGGGGAAGAGGGATGCTTGTGTGGCCCCTCTTCTCCCTCATGTTAAACACCTTAAGGGGAAGAGGGATGCTTGTGTGGCCCCTCTTCTCCCTCATGTTTAAACACCCATTAAGGGGAAGAGGGATGCTTGTGTGGCCCCTCTTCTCCCTCATGTTAAACACCCATTAAGGGGAAGAGGGATGCTTGTGTGGCCCCTTCTCCCTCATGTTAAACACCCATTAAGGGGAAGAGGGATGCTTGTGTGGCCCCTCTTCTCCCTCATGTTAAACACCCATTAAGGGGAAGAGGGATGCTTGTGTGGCCCCTCTTCTCCCTCATGTTAAACACCCATTTGTTTTGAAATTTTATGACGTTCGCATTAGTTTGGCGATTTGAAGACCTTTCGCCCCATTTTGTTTGTTAAATTTGAGACCTCTTATGCTATTTAGATATCAATGTTTGTTCCTGTCGCGCGATAGTGAGCCTGCAAATTAGAAGGCATTGGTCTACCATTTGTGTAATACCTAACACATTAAACACCGCTATGTGTTATGGGGGATCAGAAAGCCGTACTGGAGAGACAGGACAGGTAACAGAGATAAGGTTGTGATGGGAGGAGCCCAACGGAGGGAGAATATTTACAGTGTAAGCGGAAAGACTAGAGGTTAAACTAAAGTCAAGAATGTTGGGTCGATCTCCGAGGCGGTCTGGGATACGAGTCGGGAGCCGAACTAACTGCTCTAGATTATTTAGGATAGACAATATGTTTCTCCATTGTTCTAAGATATAGGGTTAATAATTCATCATTATTACAATGTAATAACATAATTCAACTTTATTGTTCCATTTCCCGAACTGCTTTTTTATTATACAAGTTCCCTGAAAAACATGCAGGGTTTCAATTAATTACCTCGCATTTTTTTAATTTTGTATACATCATTTTATTTTATATATGTTATTATTTTTTGCAACCGTGACCCAGTAATTACAGAGCGCCTTTTGTAATCACCAGATCAATCAACTACACAGCGATAATACCGGAGTAACACTTTTACTTCCCGCACGAACAAGAAATATTTTGTTGTTAACGTTGATGAAATGAATGATATTACACTATCATTCGAATTCATAATGTAGTAATTCAATATACCGTAGTAATATTATAAAGCATGATATATTTACCTCGCACTAATATTGACAAACCAATCCCTTAACATGCAAACGAAATGGGAATATGGACTGACTAATTTCAAGATACTATTTATACTATATGTATATTATTATTATCATCCTATTATTATTATTATTATTATTATTATTATAAGTAGTAGTAGTAGTAGTAGTAGTAGTAGTAGTAGTAGTATTGGTATTATTATTACACATCTTTTGCATCGACAATATTCTTCTAGTCGAACATATTTTTTTCCTAGTACCGATTTCGCACTATAGGGTTATGGCATTGTATTGTTACTAAAAAAAAAATAACGTTCATCCAATAATTCCATTCAATAGTGATTTAATGGGGAAGGGTTTATTTATTGATCGTTATATTTATTCATTTAGTATGTATTTAATGTCCTCCTTAGTCCTCCATGAAGGTTTAAATAACATCTCCAAGATCCACCTTCTAGATAAATTTGTATATTTTTCAGTAGAATTCTCCTAAATTACAGGCTCGCTATTGCTCCCCAGAAAAAAATCGACACCTAAATGCAAAAAGGTCTTAATATTGATAAAGACACATATAAAATACCCACCCACCCTTTAAAATGCCTCTTGAGTATCTTTAAATCAGTCCGTCTATATTCCTATTTCGTGTACATGTTCAGGGATTGGTTTGTCAGTATTAGGTTGACCTCCTTGAAAAATAATGATGCGTTTGAACTGTTTATTCTGGTTATCATTAAACGAATATATACAGTTTATAAAGGGTCTGTGGGAACTATAAGGGTAAAAACTTGCTCAAATAACCTTCCATATACCCTTCCTAATCAAAATAACCTTCCATATACCCTTCCTAATCAAAATAACCATCCATATACCCTTCCTAATCAATATAACCTTCCATATAGCCTTCCTAATCAAAATAACCTTACATATACCCTTCCTAATCAAAATAACCTTCCATATACCCTTCCTAATCAAAATAACCTTCCATATAGCCTTCCTAATCAAAATAACCTTCCATATATCCTTCCTAATCAAAATAAACTTCCATATACCCTTCCTAATCAAAATAACCTTCCATATACCCTTCCTAATCAAAATAACCTTCCATATACCCTTCCTAATCAAAATAACCTTCCATATAGCCTTCCTAATCAAAATAACCTTCCATATACCCTTCCTAATCAAAATAACCTTCCATATACCCTTCTTAAGCAAAATAACCTTCCATATACCCTTCCTAATCAAAATAACCTTCCATATACCCTTCCTAATCAAAATAACCTTCCATATATCCTTCCTAATCAAAATAACCTTCCATATAGCCTTCCTAATCAAAATAACCTTCCATATACCCTTCCTAATCAAAATAACCTTCCATATACCCTTCTTAAGCAAAATAACCTTCCATATACCCTTCCTAATCAAAATAACCTTCCATATACCCTTCCTAATCAAAATAACCTTCCATATACCCTTCCTAATCAAAATAACCTTCCATATACCCTTCCTAATCAAAGTAACCTTCCATATACCCTTCCTAATCAAAATAACCTTCCATATACCCTTCCTAATCAAAATAACCTTCCATATACCTTTCTTAAGCAAAATAACCTTCCATATACCCTTCCTAATCAAAATTACCTTCCATATAGCCTTCCTAATCAAAATAACCTTCCATATACCCTTCATAATCAAAATAACCTTCCATATACCCTTCATAATCAAAATAACCTTCCATATACCCTTCCTAATCAAAATAACCTTCCATATACCCTTCCTAATCAAAATAACCTTCCATATACCCTTCCTAATCAAAATAACCTTCCATATACCCTTCCTAAGCAAAATAACCTTCCATATACCCTTCCTAAGCAAAATAACCTTCCATATACCCTTCCTAAGCCAAATAACCTTCCATATACCCTTCCTAATCAAAATAACCTTCCATATACCCTTCCTAATCAAAATAACCTTCCATATACCCTTCCTAATCAAAATAACCTTCCATATACCCTTCCTAATCAAAATAACCTTCCATATAGCCTTCCTAATCAAAATAACCTTCCATATACCCTTCCTAATCAAAATAACCTTCCATATAGCCTTCCTAATCAAAATAACCTTCCATATACCCTTCCTAATCAAAATAACCTTCCATATACCCTTCCTAATCAAAATAACCTTCCATATACCCTTCCTAATCAAAATAACCTTCCATATACCCTTCCTAATCAAAATAACCTTCCATATACCCTTCCTAATCAAAATAACCTTCCATATACCCTTCCTAATCAAAATAACCTTCCATATACCTTCCTAATCAAAATAACCTTCCATATACCCTTCCTAATCAAAATAACCTTCCATATACCCTTCCTAATCAAAATCAAATCGTCTAATATTAGCCACAAAACAGAATATAAATATGTCATCGGATCTTGAAAGGGTTATAATAGCCATAGAAGCCCTGCCAAATATCTTTATTCTTGGTTGTGTTATCTATTCTTGGTTGTGTTATCTATTCTTGGTTGTGTTATCTATTCTTGGTTGTGTTATCTATTCTTGGTTGTGTTATCTATTCGAACTGGTATTTAGGTTCAAATTGGAAAGTAACGTTGAGAATAATTATATTATTGAATATATTCCTTGTAGTAAAAAGCACATTTATTATTAACAGCATTTGTCAGGAAGATACTACAACTAACCCTTTCAATCACACTAAGCTAATTTGTGTTACATTTAGCTACCCTCTGACGTTTATATTCAACTTAGGAAAACCGTATCATAGTTAGAGGTAAAGGTAGATAGCTAGACTGAACTCTATCATACCAGGAGGTCCTTACTAAGCTTAATGAAATCATCTGCAGTTGGCTATAAATACTCTGTTGGAGTCATATGATTGAAAGGGTTAAAGGTTATTGTATCTAACTTATTTTTTAGACAACTTTTATTTCGAAAATGTCCGACAGGAATTGCCGAAGAAAGCTATAGAAACAACGTTCGTGTGATACCGACTTAATGACCTGTTTTTGTTTTGTCCTTTTCTATCTTTCTCTGGTTTGTATCATTTTGGCCCCATTCAGCCTACTATTTTAAGACGTTTATCCCCATCCAGGTGTCAATTTGTTTACTGGTGAGCGGTAGCGAGCCAGCAATTTGTTTTATTTTCGTTTGACGGCAGGCTAAATTTGTAAATTTTTCGATAGACAAATTTCCCCGGCGAAGCCGGATTTCTTCATATAATGCTGGCTCGCTATCGCTCGCCAGGAAGAAATCGACACCTAGATGGGGATAAACGTCTTCAAATAGTTGGCTGAATGGGGCCGAATGGATACTAGCCAGAGAAAGAGAGAAAAGGACAGACATAATAAAAAGCAGGTCACCCCCCTTAAAGGGATCGTCAATAAATCATATTCTATCATATTCTATTTTTCCATTAACCCTTTAGCACCGTGACGTCTTTTTACTTTAGATTCTGGCTAAAATGTGATGATGGTGTGCAGTTTAAGAAGGACCTGTGTTACTAAGACGAAATATGGAGATCATATTTACCCATTTGAGTCGTATAAGTCGATTATAAACTAAAGGAAATCGTCTAATGGTAACCAGAATATGGTGATAATTACGTAATGGTGGTGAAGGGGTTATCAGATCTGGCACTAAAGTTTTATGGTCATCGTTTGAGGCACGACTTTATTCTGGGCAACTGTTGAGACTATTCTGCATTGTTATTGTCAGGAAGACCCGAGGTAAATTATGATAGGTGACTACATTGTTATAGAAGTTTATTTAACCCCTTCAGCACGATGTCATCACGAAATATTCATAATTATCTGGTAACCATTTGACGATTTTGTTAAATTTGTCTACCTTTAGGACTCCAATGGGTAAATGCGATTTCAATAAACCCTCTGAACAATGTATAGGTCTCTCATACAGTGCATACAATCATCTAGCTATAGCTAGAGTCAAAGGTAAAAAGGTGTCATTGTTATATACCCCTACTCTGTGCAACTCTCCAACCCAAGAGTGAAACGTTTTTCTCAGACTTTCTTCTATTCAACTACTGAGCTCTGGAACTCTCTCCCAGAATCAGTCTTTCCCTCATCCTATGACTTAAATTGCTTCAAACTCCGTGTGTCCAGGCATTTTAGCTCGAACGTCCCTTGATTTCGGCCCTGTCACTCTTTGAAATCTGGGGAGGCACTCGCTGCAGGCAGTTATGCATTTTGTCTCCCTCATTCACTTAGAAAACAAAAACAAATTATATACATACCAGACCAGAGTTGTGACATTAATTTTGAGGGAATAAAACGTTTGATGTCGGATTAGGTTCTGAGCGATTCCTCAGAGTGTATGTTTTCACGATCATTGGTGGGCAGATAGGATGTGCGGCAAATAAGAAGTTATTCAATTTAGGAGGGAGTCCAGATAATATCCTGCAACCCAAATCCAGAAGAAACTGATGGCCTATGGTGTTAATGGTACCGAACTAACCAGTGTAAGCGGAGGTATGCGCTCTACCTGGGGAATTTGCCAGAACACACACACACACATACACATACATATACACACACACTGACACCTGCTGAAACTCTCATACACAATACACTTTAAGAATTGAACACATCATTGTAACACAAATAGTACACATAGTAAGTCAAACATTAACGGTCTTCTAACTAGCACACATATAATAGTACACAATTCATAGCATGTCAATCATTAACGTCTATTATTCACGGTCTTCTAACTAACACACATAAACAACTGAACATCGTGTGTTGCGCATCATTGGTGTTACAAAGTGCAAACACTGGAGGTAACAATTGTAAAATAAAATCGACCTTTTTCTCACACAACTCTATTGAGGAACTATTCCTGACATCAGCGAAAACAAATACCGGTATATTAATTTACAGTTTAATCAAATTTATGTATGGAATAAACACCAAGCAACTAAAACTTCTATGGTCAGGTTTTGCATTTATGCTGACTAGTTTGTTTTCATAATTCATATATGTTAAACTTCTTTAGTATTCACTTCAGTGACCTGGTTTCCACTGAAAAACACCAAGAACTCTCTCATAAGCTTCATAACTCAGTTTATAAAAGAATGGCATGATATTCGTAGCCTTTGTTCGTACCTCTTATTATCACTGTCCATATTTCCTGGGGCGCCAAGACTAGGACTACACTGCAAACACCAAAAGGTCCATTGTAAGGCACCATAGATCAATTATCAGAGAATGTAAACAATGTGAGAGTGTATGGCGACCATTGTATTCACAGTGAAATTTCCGATGTTGTATCTAGCTCTTTCCATTCAAATTACATTGACTTGCTTCAACAATATGTTACTTAGTCGTCCCATAGTTCTCCTCCACTCAGGGTTAATCGTTATGAGACCCTCATTATGAGCATGGTTGACTCCAGGTAGGCAGAACACGTGCCAACGGCTTACACAAGAGAACACACACTATTTCCTAAGAAATAAATTATCTGACAAATGTGAAAAGCTTTGTTCCATTATGTGCTGTTGATGTTTTTATAAGAAGCGATGAAACCAGTGATTTGTGAAGCTTTGCATTGAGTCAATGAAAGTTGGTGTGGTTTGGTGGGCGTAATGATGTAGTTATCCTGCCTCTACTATTTCGTTCAACAGGGTTAACCCTTTCACACATTTATGATGCAGAGGTTGCCAGATTAGCAATAAGAAATAGAGTTCTCTCACTCTTATAATTACCTCTCCAAAATTAGTTTTCTGCCCACAGCTAACTCAAAGACAACTGCAAAGGTTGAAGTAACTAAACTAAAGGTTTCTAAATACCCCTGATGGTAACAAAGGCTTTAAAGTATCCCCAATAGGCTAAATGAAAGCGTCATATGTCGGAGAGGGTTAAGGGGACATTATCACAATTATTTATGTATTTTCTATTATTAGCGGTGTATACATTTGTTTAGTTTGCTCCCTAGACCTCTATCAAGCTAAACAGAAAACCCAAAGACCCCCCTTTGAGATAAATTTGTACTTACAAATGCCCCGGCCGAAGGCCGGTTCATCCTATATTACCGGCTGCCTATGGCTCGCCAGGAAAAAAGCGTCACATAAATGGCACAAAAGGTCTTAATGTTGACAATGAAATAGGCGAAACTCTTAAAATGTGAAACTAATGGGGCTAAACATAAAGGAGAAGGAGCTTCAGAAAAACACGATACCTGCCATTAATGGTGATCGTGTACAACTATAGAAGTTGAGGTATTGTTTTCTCCAACTTGTTGGTTCTTTACCGCCTTCCCCTTTGTCCACGATACTATTACTTGTCGTTATCAGGGCGTTAAACCGGGACTATTGGGTTTCATGAATATAATACTTATTACAAGAATTTGGGAACATTGACATGAAATGACATTGTTTTGGTCAGTGTATCACTTCCAAGCAGGGTGTCAATCCACAAAATATGAATTGTGTTATCATTATGGTTTATTATTTTGTTATCATTATAGCGCGGCGAAGGCGCGAGCTCTAGGGGGGTCCGGGGGCATGCCCCCAAGATTTTTTGTTTGAGAATTTAGGTGTCTAAAACAGTATTTCCTGCAATAAAAAAACAATCAAGATGGAAAATATGGAGACCAAAATTATGTCAATTTAGCCTAGCCTACCCTTTTTTTTTTGGGGGGGGGGGGAGTTTCTGTTATCATTATACAAAAAGTTCATTGCGTTATCACTCAAAAAAACAGCGTCGTTTGACACCCTGCTTCCAAGGACATAATAACAACTGTGAAGCATAAACCATCTCTGTATATTTAGTAATGATCACAAAGGAAACACATAGGTATCTTCTTTGACTCTGATTCCGTTCAATATATACTTTAGAATAGACCATCTATCTAATTAAATATTTGTGTGATATGACCCCGCCAAGGCTCGAAAACCCAGGCCAGTATTGCAGCACTCCAACACATTAACCACTAAGCCACCGAGCAGCTTATAAGTAGTGGCTTCAAGTATAAGCTACACGAGATAATAAACTATTGCAATAATTATCTTACTAAAATATCGAATTAAATTGTTTGCGCAAGTTAATTATTATTCATAATAATGATAATGAGGTAACTAAATAATGTGGTTGTTACATTATAGGTATTTTACATAACTATTCTGTCAAGATTGTTGTAAAATTCGCCCAAACACAATCCATAGCAATTTCAATAATCGTAAAACTCGCTGAGAAAACTATGAAAAATCACTAAATAAATACCAAAATTATCCAGTCTTCATAATATAATATTATGTTCCCGTATATTCTAACTATATTGTCAGTCATCATAATATATGTTCCCGTATATTCTAACTATATTGATTCTAACTATATTGTCAGTCATCATAATATATGTTCCCGTATATTCTAACTATATTGTCAGTCTTCATAATATATGTTCCCGTATATTCTAACTATATTGTCAGTCTTCATAATATATGTTCCCGTATATTCTAACTATATTGTCAGTCTTCATAATATATGTTCCCGTATATTCTAACTATATTGTCAGTCTTCATAATATATGTTCCCGTATATTCTAACTATATTGTCAGTCATCATAATATATGTTCCCGTATATTCTAACTATATTGTCAGTCATCATAATATATGTTCCCGTATATTCTAACTATAATGTCAGTCTTCATAATATATGTTCCCGTATATTCTAACTATATTGTCAGTCTTCATAATATATGTTCCCGTATATTCTAACTATATTGTCAGTCTTCATAATATATGTTCCCGTATATTCTAACTATATTGTCAGTCTTCATAATATATGTTCCCGTATATTCTAACTATATTGTCAGTCTTCATAATATTATGTTCCCGTATATTCTAACTATATTGTCAGTCTTCATAATATTATGTTCCCTTATATTCTAACTATATTGTCAGTCATCATAATATATGTTCCCGTATATTCTAACTATATTGTCAGTCTTCATAATATTATGTTCCCGTATATTCTAACTATATTGTCAGTCATCATAATATTATGTTCCCGTATATTCTAACTATATTGTCAGTCATCATAATATTATGTTCCCGTATATTCTAACTATATTGTCAGTCATCATAATATTATGTTCCCGTATATTCTAACTATATTGTCAGTCATCAATGTCGTCATAGATCCTAAACAAAACAATTGGTCACCTGGCATAATGTGTTGCATTTATGTGTTTCTATTTATTATATTTTATTACAGAAACCATTACAAATACCTTGATTTGTTTCTTTGTGAACTGTCAAACTTAATTCAGATTGGCCAACATAGAAAACGAGCTAGGCGGTAAGAATGTTGTTACAATGTAACATGTACACATAGTGAATAATGATCGGATCATCTGCTTATAATAGCGATTGAAACACGTCTATAATTATGTCAGGGTATCTAATGAGAGCTAATTCGTTTATTTATAAAGTTCATTATTATATATGTAAGGATATGTTTTTGGTTTACAGTTTATATTATGTCTTTGGAAGTTATAAAGTGGCCAACACCATTCTATTGCATAGTCATTTTCTTGTACTCTTTCGCATGTTTATTAAAGAATTCAAACCCAATGTTTGTATACACACAATTTCCCCAATGTACTTAGACATTAGTTTTTTGTTTGCAATTCATGACACGAAAAATATGACTTACAGTAAATAGCAAATGAACAGACTAAATATTATAAAATACTTACCTATAATTAGTTGTCGCGAATCTGCATACTGATTATCTTAGGGTCCAGTAGAGTTATCTTTTTGTGTACAACCATTTATGTGCTAGGTTTTTTCAGTCACAATTGCCAAATTAATAGTCATGTTGCTTTTTATGTGGATCGAATAATTGTGGCAACGGTAATATGAACGATAATCAATTCAGTGAAGAACGGTAATTAATTAGTTTAAACGATCTTGAAAGGTACCGTAAACCACTAAAAATGAACTAGATACTTCAAGGAATTAAACACTCTAAATACTCAATAACTATTGATAATTAATTAGTGTTTAATTTTGGTGTTCAATGTGGGCGTCAGACATTAATTAGTATTTTAGGTCCAAGTATAAAAGTAACCATGTAAATAATATATCACAATAATTCTTGATAATTTAGGTGCAAGTACAAAAGTTAGCATATAAGTAATAGATCGCAATACTTCTTAATGAGTACTTTGTAATGAACAAGTAATTATATAAAGTAAGTGAAGGAGACAGTATGTGTGTCAACGAGGGGGGGGGGGGTGGGGGGGGGGGGGGGGGGGGTGGGGGGGGGGGGGGGGTGTGGGTGGGGGGGGGGGGGTAGGGCGGGGTGGGGGGGGTGGGGGGGGGGTGGTGGGGGGGGGGGGGGTGGGTGGGGGGGGGGGGGGGGGGGGGGGGGGGGGGAGTAACGCTTGAGTATGGTAGCGATGGGAAAGACAAGTGGTGATGAGAGTGAGAGCGGCGGGGGCGTATATGTTCACGCAACCGAGGCTGAGGCTAGACTGAACTTCTGAAGGGCAAAAGTGACGGTAGTCCGAGTGACGGGCTGACGCTAAACGGACTGAGAAGGTAGAAGCGTATGGGTGACAGATAAAAGTGTTGCAGTTTTCACACGAGTCTATTTAAGGGGGAAGGGTTTATTCATTGGTCGGTTTATTAACATATTCAATACAGACAAATGTAGTTTCCTCCCTAGACTTCCATCAAACTGAACAATTAACATCCCCAAGATCTCCCTTCTAGATATATTTGTACATTTCTTGGTAGAAAAATGTCCAGGCCGAAGGCCGGTTCCTTCTAAATTGCAGGCTTGCTATCGCTCGCCAGGAAAGATTCGACCACTAACTGGCCCGAGAAGGTCTCATTATTGACAAGAAAATAGGGTGAAAGGTCTTAAATTAAAATATACAAACTAATGGGCCGAATTTCTTACAATCTGAAAACTAATGGTGCTAAACATGAGGGAGAGGGAGGGACAGGAAACCAGCCCTCTCCCCTTAAACATGAGGGAGAGGGAGGGACAGGAAACCAGCCCTCTCTCCTTAAACTAATGGTGCTAAACATGAGGGAGAGGGAGGGACAGGAAACCAGCCCTCTCTCCTTAAACATGAGGGAGAGGGAGGGACAGGAAACCAGCCCTCTCCCCTTAAACATGAGGGAGAGGGAGGGACAGGAAACCAGCCCTCTCTCCTTAAAATAATGGTGCTAAACATGAGGGAGAGGGAGGGACAGGAAACCAGCCCTCTCCCCTTAAACATGAGGGAGAGGGACAGGAAACCAGCCCTCTCCCCTTAAACATGAGGGAGAGGGAGGGACAGGAAACCAGCCCTCTCCCCTTAAACATGAGGGAGAGGGAGGGACAGGAAACCAGCCCTCTCTCCTTAAAACTAATGGTGCTAAACATGAGGGAGAGGGGGGGGGGGGACAGGAAAACCAGCCCTCTCTCCTTAAACTAATGGTGCTAAACATGAGGGAGAGGGAGGGACAGGAAAACCAGCCCTCTCCCCTTAAACTAATGGTGCTAAACATGAGGGAGAGGGAGGGACAGGAAACCAGCCCTCTCTCCTTAAACTAATGGTGCTAAACATGAGGGAGAGGGAGGGACAGGAAACCAGCCCTCTCCCCTTAAACTAATGGTGCTAAACATGAGGGAGAGGGAGGGACAGGAAACCAGCCCTCTCTCCTTAAACTAATGGTGCTAAACATGAGGGAGAGGGAGGGACAGGAAACCAGCCCTCTCCCCTTAAACTAATGGTGCTAAACATGAGGGAGAGGGAGGGACAGGAAACCAGCCCTCTCCCCTTAAACGTGAGGGAGAGGGAGGGACAGGAAACCAGCCCTCTCCCCTTAAAACTAATGGTGCTAAACATGAGGGAGAGAGAGGGACAGGAAACCAGCCCTCTCCCCTTAAACGTGAGGGAGAGGGAGGGACAGGAAACCAGCCCTCTCCCCTTAAAACTAATGGTGCTAAACATGAGGGAGAGAGAGGGACAGGAAACCAGCCCTCTCCCCTTAAACTAATGGTGCTAAACATGAGGGACAGAGAGGGACAGGAAACCAGCCCTCTCTCCTTAAACTAATGGTGCTAAACGTGAGGGAGAGGGAGGGACAGGAAACCAGCCCTCTCTCCTTAAACGTGAGGGAGAGGGAGGGACAGGAAACCAGCCCTCTCTCCTTAAACATGAGGGAGAGGGGGGGACAGGAAAACCAGCCCTCTCTCCTTAAAACTAATGGTGCTAAACATGAGGGAGAGGGAGGGACAGGAAACCAGCCCTCTCCCCTTAAACATGAGGGAGAGGGAGGGACAGGAAACCAGCCCTCTCCCCTTAAAAGGATACCACATACTCTGTAATGTTAGTCATTATTAGGCCTTTGCATTGATAGTCTATTTGCCAGTTTTGTTTAGATTGCTATTGTTATTGTTATTGTTGTTGTTGTTGTTGTTGTTGTTGTTCCCCAAGCTGCCTGGCCGAACAGCCCCAAGGCCCTGAGCAAGGCCAAGGCCATAACCGAGAGCCCCCACAGAACCCTCCCCGCCGACCACAATAAAGCCTGGGTGACCGAAGCCACTCCATGGCGGGGAGCTGAGGAGGGTGCGGAAACGCCCGGGAAACCAAAGCCCCACCCAGGGCCCTGTGTCCCTCAGCAATTATGAAGAGAAAGTTGAGGAGCAAGGGAAAAATGTGATGCTTTGGCTTCCAATCTTGGTAGATTGGGAGGTCAATCCACGTTAGAGACGCCGTCACTTGAGATCTAGAAAATATATAAGTAAAAGGAACAGTCAGAGTAAGCTATGGGTATGGCAGAGATTGCTCAGTGCTCACTCTAATAGACCAGCCCATCACCACATGACTAGAACCCAATCCTCTCAGCATCAGCTAGGAAAGGCCCTAGAAAGCCGCCTTTGGCGGGGGGATAGCTCCCCTATTTCAACCCTTTTCGGGGTTGGGCACCCGCCCTATTGTTATTGTTCTTAGTATTTACTGTTGCTATAGTAAGAATATCTATAATAATCTATCTCTCTCTCTGTATGTATGTATGTATGTATGTATCTCAATATTATTACCTCCGGCCATTGATTGTTTGAGTAATTTACCTCTATTGGATTATATTATGTCAAATTATTAGTTTACTTACATAAAATAACGTGAGAGTGTTCTTACTTACCTTATATATATATATATATATATATATATATATATATATATATATATATATATATATATATATATAATATATAGGTTACGGTAATGTCTAAAGTTACGAAAACTTTACGTCAAGGTTACTTTTATCCTCCAATTCAGTAATGACACATACAGGGATGATGTGTGGGTCATAAAGACTGTATATAGGACATCATTATCGAGGTGTCTGGATTGGAGGAAAAAAGTAACCTTGTCCAAACGTTATTAGAAATATATAGATGAATACTAATTTGTAATAGTATGTTGTCATCATATTATTATTAGTAATAATAGTAGCAGCAGTAATAACATAATTCTATTATTTTTGTTATGAGCAAATATTAACCAATTCTGTACCGGCGACGTCCTGTTAACTTTATTCTGGCAACTATTAGACGATTTTCTCCTGTTTAAAAAGGGCCTTCAGCATAGATCAGGCTTCGAACCATCCCACTTAACCCCTTTTCTACCACAGATCCTCATTAAGCTGCACAAAATCGTCTAAATATCGCAATTATAAACTTAAAAAGACGTCGTCAGTTCAGAAGAGATTAAAGCAAATGGGTGTCCTCACCAGGATTCGAACCCACTCACTCCAGGTATATTTGGGAGAGTCGGGCACTGTAACCACTCGGCCATGAGCGGATAAAAGGAAAGCAACCTTAGTTCTTGTTATTGTTCTTAGTATTTACTGTTGCTATAGTAACTAAGGTTGCTTTCCTTTTATCCGCTCATGGCCGAGTGGTTTCGGTGCCCGACTCTCCCAAATATACCTGGAGTGAGTGGGTTCGAATCCTGGTGAGGATACCTCTTACCCAACTTGTCGTACTTTTAACCCCTCCACCCCGGAAGGGCTCTTGAACGCCCATAACAAACTCGGCCCGCGCAACCCGGAAGGGCTCTTGAACGCCCATTGCTTGCGTGAGTGCTTTCGAATGCCGCGCGTATATTTTTGGTGTCGTGGGACGGTAGGTGGCGCCACCAGGCGTAAACTACGCCACAACAACAGTATCTACCCCGACGCCATCATGGACAGTACGCCAAATAGTGATTCCGCTGTGTCCGATACCGTGCTTCCTACGACGCCCTTGCTAGTTCGTCGCGCCTTACCCCGACGCCATCGCCTAAATTTGTTATCTCCCGGAGGTATTGAGACGACATTGAGACTATATGAGCGTGCTGATGCCAAGTATATTGTTCATGATATAGTCAGTGACGACTCCAGTAATTATAAGTCGAGTGATTATGGCCATGAGAGTGAGAAAGAAGAGCAATTCCTGGGATTTGCGAGAGAACATGACAGTGATGAGAGTGATGAAGGTGATGTACCAGTTGTTGAGGAAGCTGGTTTACCTAAAGACAGTGAACTTGAGAGAGTGAGTGAGTGGGAGAGTTCAAGGTCACTCACCAAATTTCGCATAAGTGACACGACGCCAAGCCCTTCCCCAGGTAAATCGCCTTTCAAGCTACACTTGTATAAGCAGAAAATACTTGAGAAGGCCGCCGCGGCAGCTAGGGAACAAGCAAAAATACTTGGTGAGGATGAGGCTGTGAGTGAGGGTCAGCGTGGTGACCCTTCTCGTCCGCCATTGTCTCCCTTATCTACCCACGCCACCCAAGATGACCCGGATGCCCCGCATTCTTCCCCACCACCCCTACCACTGCCAAGGGTTGAGGACCCCCCACTTTCGACCTATTTGCCTCCTAGGTCCCCCGACAGGAGACATACTGCTGCCGAAAAGGGGAAAGGCAGGAAATATACCAAAAAAATTAAGAAAAGTAAGAGAGTTTTGTTCGAGGCTCCCGCGGCGTCCACCCCTGCCGGCCCCAGCCATATGTCCCCGCAACTTTCCCCACGGTCCTCCCCACCTCTCCCGCCTTCAACATGTCTTCCTGAAGAAGTCTTTGAGCTCGCATCACCAATACCTGGGCCTAGTGACAGTGAAACATTGCTTTCTGTCACTCGTCGCAGGCCAAGGAGCCCAGGACCTCGGGGGGACACAGCCTCACCTGCCACTCCTTCCCCACCTCGCCCACCCGCACGCCGCCCACGCATCACTGGTTCCCCGCCAGATTATGTGGGGGCCACTGATGATGAAGGGCACCTCTCTGAAGACTCTGGCCATGATTACATAGGTCCACCGTCAGGGCAAGATGACCACTCTGACGATGACTATATGGACATCGACGACCCTCGACCCATCCGCTTGGCCCGGCGTCGTGCTGCCCGTCGTGCTGGCCACCGCCCTGGCCGACGCCCTCGCCGCCCTAGGGCGCGCGCCTCCCGAGTTGGCCGTGGGCGTGCTGGGCCACCAGCTGGAGCTCCTCGTCAGCGTAGACAAGACCCATTCTACGTTTTTCAGTGGCAAGACTTAGTTGATGGGGATGGATACAACCCTGATGTGCCAGCTTTTGATGAGGTACTGGAGGGTTCAGGCATTACCCCCAATTTTCCTGCAGGCCCCAATGCTCCACCACACGAACTATTTGAGGCCTTCTTTGATGAGGAGGTGGTAGGCTATGTTGTCAAAGAGACAAATAAGCAGCACCAATTGCAGGTCCACTTTTTGGGCAGTGGACCCCAGTGACTCATAAAGAGTTCATGGTGTTCCTGGCACTCACCATGCTAATGCCTCATGTCAAGAAGCATAGGTTGCCTGACTATTGGATCACCAATGATCTGATATCCACCCCTGCCTTCGGGAAATATATGTCTCGCGACCGGTACCTTGATATCCTCGCAGCGCTCCATCTTGTCACCAACACCGACGTCCACCTCGGTGACAAGCTGTGGAAGATTAGGACGTTGTACGAGATGATGCGAGAACGCTTCACCTCCTACTTCAAGCCCTTCCGCAAGGTCATCATTGACGAGTCTCTTGTGCTGTTCCGGGGAAAACTCAGCTTCCGGCAGTACATCCCCTCAAAAAGACATCGCTTTGGCATAAAATTCTTTGTGCTGTGCGACTGCCAAACTGGCTATGTCCTGGACTTCCTGGTCTACAGCGGGAAGGAAGGGGACTTGCTTGTGGACCCCCTCATTGGCTTTGGCGGAGCAGTGGTGCAAGCCATGATGGACCACTACTTTCATAAGAATCACGTCCTCTACACGGACAATTATTACACGTCCCCCACTCTCTCACAGTACCTGCATGAGCGCAAGACGGGGACTGTAGGCACAGTACGAGGGAAAAGGAAGGGCATGCCACCTTTCCCTCCAAAGACCAAAAAAGGTGATGTGTTCAAGAAGAAGTCGGGGCCCATTCTGGCTATCCACTGGCATGACTAGTGGAAGGTCAACCTCCTGACTACCATCCACAAGGGGGAAATGGTGGAGACTGGCAAGGTGGATCGCCGCACCCAGGCCAGGGTGACCAAGCCCGATGCTGTCCTGGACTACAACATCAACATGAGGCTGGTGGACAAGTCCGACATCCAGATAGGCTTCATTGACTGCCTGCGTACCTCGTGCAGATGGTACAAAAAGTTCTTTCTGCATATGGTGGACATGTCAGTTCTGAATGCCTACAATATATACAAGCTTCGGAATGTGAACACACCCATGAAGTTCAATAGCCTACGGAGGTTCCAAAAGCAGGTGTTGACGGAGCTCCTGGAGAAGTATGCTACGCCACAGAGGGCAGTGGCACATCCTGGGCCCGCCGTTATTGACCGCTTGCAGTGTGCTCAATACTTGATTAGGCACAGGCTTGGTTCCCTGCCTCAGAATGAATCTGGAAGAACGCAGCAGAAGCGGTGCCATGTCTGCTACAACAGCAGGGTGAGGCCGAGGTCAGGTAAAAAGTCAACCATGGAGTGTGTGGAGTGCAAGGTGGCACTCTGTGCTTTAGAGTGCTTCTTTGATTACCACTCCAAGCTGGAGTTCTAATAATCATACTGAAATTGCCAAATAAAATGACAATATGTACACTATAATTATATATAGGCAAAAAGTGGAAGAAAACCAATTTATTGTAATACAAAAGTCATGTATTATGATAAAATTGATACAAATACAATTACACCATAATAATATGTGAAAGTGACACATACAGTATGTATATACCAAGTGACATTCCTATGATTAGAACCTATAGAAATATAGAAATCAGTGAAAAAAGACACAATAAATTGTATATAAAACGTTTACAAATAATATAACCAAGTGAAAGTGACACAAGACCTAATATTTGATGGCCAAAGTATAATAAACACCTGTGATAACGAATAATCAGTGCCTAATACAACAATAACCTACCTCAATTACTAATAAAATGTACGGTATCGAGTGAAAATGAGAATAATCAGTGACAGTGACACTCTCTAAAGAATATTTGTCAAAGTGAAAGTGACACAAGACCTAATATTTGATGGCCAAAGTATAATAAACACCTGTGATAACGAATAATCGGTGCCTAATACAACAATAACCTACCTCAATTACCAATAAAATGCACGGTATCGAGTGAAAATTAGCATTATCAGTGACAGTGACACTCTCTAAAGCATATTAATTTTGTCAAAGTGAAAGTGACACAAGACCTAATATTTGATGGCCATAGTATAATAAACACCTGTGATAACGAATAATAAGTGCCTAATACAACAATAACCTACCTCAATTACTAATAAAATGTACGGTATCGAGTGAAAACTAGCAATATCAGTGACAGTGATACCCTAATAAACATATTTTATATAATTGGCCTCAAAATAACTATAAAAATATCAAATAAACATCACATTCTCAATATCAAACACTAAAATCGTCTAAGGGAGATAAATGCTTTGGCGCGACGAGCGGCTAGGTGCGTCGTAGCCATGGCCGGGGCGACGCGTCCGAACGCGGGAAGAATTTGCCGCCGAAAAGCACTCGTCTTCCCACGCTCACCATTATGCAACCAGAGGGGCTAGAGACCTCTACTCAACGCCATTCGACAGAGGAAGGTTTGTGGAACATTATTCTTTTTTATTCACAACATTACATGCCATATTCATTGACTTACAAAGTAGTTAACATAGCCCAAAGATCGTCAAAACACCCGGTACCGCAGCACAGTCGCGAGCTATAGCCCCCGGGGCTGGAGGGTTAATCGTACATACTTGATATTAAAACAAAGTAGGTCAATGTATCCCTTGACTCGTAACTGAGACCCGGAATCATCTCTTATATTACAACCCCAGGACTTATCATTCATCATACACCTGCTGGACTTGTCTGGCTTGTACCTGCAGGTGAAGGGGCAGGTACTGGCATTTCACCCAACCCCTTCTCCCTAAAGTTTAGCCCCATTAGTTTTGAAATTTTAAGACGTTCAATTCATTAGTATGTTGATTTTAAGACGTTCGCTCCATTAATTTGGCAATTTTAAGACCCTTTGTGCCATTTAGATGTCGATTGCGAGCCTAGCATATGAGGAGGAACCGGCCTTCGGCCGGGGCATCTTTGTACCGAAAAATAAACAAATAAATCTTGAAATTGGGTATTTTTTTTGTTTAGCTTGATGGAGGTCTAGCGAGGAAACTAAAAACAATCATAAATATACTAATAACCAGACCAACAACTAACCTCTACCGGTACCCCCTTCAGGCACACGAGCGCTTGCTTTCCCGTTAATCTATTGGAGGGAGTCAATTCTGGTCTGTCAATTTCTGAATGTTAGTTTTATTAAAAGACTGTTACCTAAAGTATTCTACAGATGACGAACGTTGACACTAATACTTTCATCGAAGCCAACTGTCTCCCGCAATCAATCTTTCCTTCTTCCTATGACTTAGAAAGCTTTTACCTTCTTGTGTCCAGGCATTTTGACGGCAACGCCCCTTGAATTGTGTTCTCTATCACTCCTTCGGCTTTAGGGGAGTCACTTGTTATAGGCTGCCTGCCTTTTGTCTCCTTCATACACATATAAAACAAAAAGCAAACACACGCATACACACAATACGTGCATACAGAATACTCAAACAATACACTCATAAACACATCATACACACACTTTCACAAGCTCACGTAAGCATAAGTACACACACACACACCCACACGAAACCATACACGCACACTCAGTCACGCACTCAATCAAGGAAATATGAAAACAATTAGGTCGAACCGCATTTCTCGTGGCCCCCTTACCACAGGATCAATGAAGTATTTCTCTCTCTCTCTCTCTCTCTCTCTCTCTCTCCCTATCTCTCTGTCTATCAAATCATAAACATACATATACACTTTTACCCACACAAACCTATCACCCTGTTACATATTGATTAACAAAGTATTATAGCCACGTAGATACACTCACGAGTGTCTCTCCGGGTGCAGTGCCAGGCCGCAACTCTTCCCATCCTAAGTAGCTGTCTACATGATAGACTGACTTAACACAGATATTAGAATAGTAGGTATCTTACCATGGGGGGCCGTGTCTTAAGATTGATGAATAATGTTTGTTTCTGCAATTTCTAATGGAGGTCATACAAAAAACACGCATACAAAAACAATTTAAGAATAAAAAAGAAATAAGGAAAAAGAAAGCATAATACTTTTAACAATCGTCCCCAGAGCGAAACTTGATTTGTATCGCATTGTAGTTTTCCCGGAAGACTCACCATACATGGTTACCGCTTACCAAAACCACTGTGTGAGCAGGGTCAAATTTAGAGAACAAGTCTCGTGCCCATATAGTCAACGTTGCCCCTTGCTAACTTGTCATGAGCCACTTTGATATATGGTCATACATGTGGTAAGCTATGATACAGCAGAAATATTGTTACCAAATAAGTTGATGCATCTCTTCAAGTCACTGTTGAGTGTCCGTGTCTACAAACCACATATTGAACAAGAAAGCACCAATGATTTGAAGACTCGCAGCTTTATCCTTCTGGATAGATATTGACAGTGGCATAATCTGTATACTGTATATACAGCATAGTAAACATTTTGAGATACCATAACCCCAGGCCGAGGCGATGATTCATATTGTGGCCAGGCCACCGCTGTTATGGATCTTCCTTCCAGGATTTGTAAGTGTATCAACGACCTACATTATTTTTGTTCTAATGATAATGTTGGACAGGTTGTGAAAGAGGTATCCTTACCAGGATTCGAACTCAATCACTCCAGATATTATTGTGCGTGATGGGCTCTGTATCCACTGTACCATGAACGGATACAAGGAAAGTAATCTTAGTTCTTATAATTATGAAGAACCAGGTTATAGTCTCGTGGAGGACTAAGCCTTCATACACGTGGTGAGTCAATGAGACTTCAACTACGACTTTTGTACACATCTTCCCAGCCAGCTAGGCTAAGGGATCCGATTTTAATCACCATCGTACTATTATGGAAGCTCTCTGATCGACAAATGTAATGATAATTATAAAAAATCTACAACGTTAATTAGGATGCGGAAGGTATTAACTCATAAGATAATTAAATAAGCTAATAAATACGCCCATCTCCCCTTATGTATGTATGGAAGCTGAAGTGTTTGTTGTGATAGCAGTAGTATTCTCAGGGCGAGTGTGATGGCATGCATATAGGAATTAACTAACCCAAACTCTCTCTCTCTCTCTCTCATATGGGAATCTCAAGGTTCTCTTCTATGATGACTATATCACCACCAAAAGAGTAATGGTATATCCGAAAAATGCGCTTTTATTATTGTTTTCACACTGTGAATGAGGGTTTATTTTACACTCTTATCTCATAAATGTGTGTGCTGCCTGTATTGATCTTATTATTCGTAAAATAGGCCCATCCCCCTTAACCCGTACAGTATCGGTGACATCCTTTTCTATATTTTCTTGCAATTATTAAACCGTTTCAATTAGGGTAGGAAGGACGTCTACCTAACAGAAGGCTACAGACTATCTCAACTAATCCTTTCAGCTACCACATATCCTTTCTAAGCTTCATATAATCGATTAAGTGTAGCTGGAATGAACAAATGCAAGATGTCGCAGTACGTGTGGAGAGTGAGCAGAGCGAGTTCTTTGACCTGAATTTTGGTTTGAAACAGGGGTGTGTGATGTCCCCGTGGTTGTTTACTGTATATATGGATGGAGTCATGAAAGAAATACTATCAAGAGCAGTGGATGTTGGTGTATCACTGAAAAGGGAGGGAATTGAATGGAAGCTACCTATACTGCTGTTTGTGGATGATACAGTTCTGATGAGTGATAATGAATGGGAGTTGCAGGGTCTGGTAAATGAGTTTGGAACAGTGTGCGAAAAACGGAATTTGAAGGTAAATGCGGGGAAGAGCAAGGTTATGGTCTTCGAAAGGGGTGAAGTCACAGAGTGTGAGGTGAAGCTGAATGGTCAGGCTATGGAGATCGTCAACTCTTTTAAGTATCTCGGCAGTGTGTTGAGTAAAGATGGGACTATGGATGAAGAAGTGCGGGAGAGGGTACAACAGGGGAAGTTGGTTGTAGGAACGCTAAAAGCAGTAACAAGAAATAGGGTGGTCAGTATGGAAGTGAAGAAGTCCTTGCATGACAGTGTGGTAATCCCGACACTGACTTACGGAAGCGAAGCATGGACGTTGGTTGAGAGACTCAGACCAAGAGTGAGAGCAGTGGAAATGAATTACTTAAGGAGTGCGTGCGGAGTTACATGGAGGGATAGACAGACTAATGAGGAAGTAAGAAGGTGGTGTGGTGTGGAGGTAGATTTGCTGGAAAGTGTGAAAAGGAACAACTTGAGATGGTTCGGCCATATGGAACGTATGGAAAGCGAGAGAATTACTAAGAGGGTGTACGAGAGCGAGGTGGAGGGACAGAGAGGGAGAGGTAGACCGAATGAGAGGTGGAAGGAGGGAGTGAGGAAGTACATGAACGAAGGCGGTGCTGGATGGGGGGAGGGGCGTCGACTGACTGGGGACAGAGGTGCATGGGGGCGGTTCGTTCGTAGCCACCCCTTCGGGGATCACGGCGTCAGGCAATAGATAGATAGATAGAAGATGTCGCCGAACCGGAAAGGGTTTAGTAAAACCAGCTGGTGGTGGTTGTAATGGTTGTAGCTGGCTCGGGGTGTGAAGGCTGGATCACTGGTGTTGAGCAAGACAGAACCCGGATGTTATTGTTTACATCCCCAGCCACAAGTGTGTATAGTCGTAACTCATAAGTGGTTTGCTATCTTTATAACGTCACTTATACACTACGAACTTTACGAAAATAATATTCAGCCAAACTGAACTAAGCTTGATTATAATGATTTTGCTCATGTATGTTAAGGATCCATTCATATTTATATTAGAGAGATAGCTAAATTTGAAGCCAAGAAGTTAACCCTTTGAGGATCGTGGCACATTGTGACAGCTTATTCTGGCTATCATTGGACGATTTTGTTCAGTGTAAGAGAGATATATGGAAGTCAGAGGGTTGACTGAAGTAGTTTTTACCCTTTTAATTCCCACAGATCGTTCCTAAGCTCATCTAATGATAGCCAGAATATACTATCAAAATGGGTCATGATCCTCAAGGCGTTAACACAAGACTTTTGAACGTGACTCTACAAAGCGAGGAATACAATCACTAGGTTTTGGCTTCTGGACTTCCAATGTTGACAGTTTCAGAATCTGGTGTTTTTGTTTACTCCGGAATATAGCGTATACAGGTGGGGAGAGGCAGGAATAATACTACACAGGGTGTCAACATTAATATCATATTTAGTAAACCCCTTTGAGTCCATGAGGTAGATCATAAGCTAAAGACAAGCGTCCAATGGTAACCAGAATAAGATGAACATTACGTCTCGGTGCTGAAGGGGTTAAACGTGACTCTTCAAAGCGAGGAATACAATTGACTTATGTCTCGGTGCTGAACTAAACGTGACTCTTCAAAGCGAGGAATACAATAAGATGAACATTACGTCTCGGTGCTGAAGGGGTTAAACGTGACTCTTCAAAGCGAGGAATACAATAAGATGAACATTACGTCTCGGTGCTGAAGGGGTTAAACGTGACTCTTCAAAGCGAGGAATACAATAAGATGAACATTACGTCTCGGTGCTGAAGGGGTTAAACGTGACTCTTCAAGCGAGGAATACAATAAGATGAACATTACGTCTCGGTGCTGAAGGGGTTAAACGTGACTCTTCAAAGCGAGGTATACAATAAGATGAACATTACGTCTCGGTGCTGAAGGGGTTAAACGTGACTCTTCAAAGCGGAGAATACAATAAGATGAACATTACGTCTCGGTGCTGAAGGGGTTAAACGTGACTCTTCAAAGCGAGGAATACAATAAGATGAACATTACGTCTCGGTGCTGAAGGGTTAAACGTGACTCTTCAAAGCGAGGAATACAATAAGATGAACATTACGTCTCGGTGCTGAAGGGGTTAAACGTGACTCTTCAAAGCGAGGAATACAATAAGATGAACATTACGTCTCGGTGCTGAAGGGGTTAAACGTGACTCTTCAAAGCGAGGAATACAATAAGATGAACATTACGTCTCGGTGCTGAAGGGGTTAAACGTGACTCTTCAAAGCGAGGAATACAATAAGATGAACATTACGTCTCGGTGCTGAAGGGGTTAAACGTGACTCTTCAAAGCGAGGAATACAATAAGATGAACATTACGTCTCGGTGCTGAAGGGGTTAAACGTGACTCTTCAAAGCGAGGTATACAATTGCTCAGTTTTGGTTTCTGGACTACCAATGTTGACAGTTTCAAAATCTGGTGTAAAGAAGGTGTCACACGAGCGCATTTTCCGGCAATTTCCGAGGAACAAGTTTTGTTCTCGTAATATTTTGAGTCTTTTTCATATTGGAATCGGAAACTAGATTGAAGATAGATTATGTCCGGTCGTTTATTTCTTACTAAACTTAAAATTTGAAGATGACAGACTACAATTGCTCATTCACTTGGCAGACCAATCGTTGGTGCGCCACTGCCTTGACGGTTTATACTGCGGACTATAACGTGTACAGCTGGGGAGAGGCAGGAATAATAGTATAGGATTTCAAACATTTGGGATTTACTTAAGTGGAGATTTGTAATATTTGTTTTTTTTATATTTATATTTATTTAATGATTAAATTCTTATTTTTTGTTTCCTGCCCACACCTACAGTATATGAAGCTTTAAAAGATACCCCCAAGCCTTCCCCTACAGATACCCCCAAGCCTTCCCCTACAGATACCCCTTAGATCCCTACAGATACAGCCTTCCCCTACAGATACAGCTACAGATACCCCCAAGCTCCCTACAGATACCTTCCCCTACAGATACCCCCAAGCTTCCCCTACAGAACAGATACCCCAGCTTCCCCTACAGATACCCCCAAGATACAGATACCCCCAAGCCTTCCCCTACAGATACCCCCAAGCCTTCCCCTACAGATACCCCCAAGCCTTCCCCTACAGATACCCCCAAGCCTTCCCCTACAGATACCCCCAAGCCTTTAAGATACCCCCAAGCCTTCCCCTACAGCCCTACAGATACCCAAGCTTCCTACAGATAAACAGATACCCCCAAGCCTTCCCCTACAGATAAGCCTTTACAGATACCCCAAGATCCCCTACAGATAAGCCTTCCCCTACAGATACCCCCCCTTCCCCTACAGATACCCCCAAGCCTTCTCCTACAGATACAGATACCCCAAGCCTTCCCCTACAGATACCCCCAAGCCTTCCCCTACAGATACCCCCAAGCCTTCCCCTACAGATATATTTGTTGGTAGATTATGTTTTTTATTTAGTTTCCTCCCTAGACCTCCATCAAGCTTACCCCCCCCCCCCTCCCCACAAGATCCTCCTTCAAAGATGAATTTGTACGTTGTATGATAGACAAATGTCCTGGCCCTTCTCCTAAATTACAGGCTCGCTATCGCTCGCCAGGAGAAAATCGACACCTAAATGACACGAAAAGTCTTAATATTGACAACAAAATAGGGCGAAAGGTATTACAATCGCCAAACTAACGGCCCAAACGTCTTTAAATCTGAAAACTAATGGGGCTAAACATGTGAAACAAGGGGGACTAGAAAAACGACCCATCTCCCCTTAATCGTTATCTTTCCATGTTGATAAATTAACACTTGTACCACTTGCGATATTATGCACATGTTTCGTTAAGTACACTGAGGATAGCTTATTATAGGCGACACAGTTACTAACACAGTGTATCTCACAATTAACCCTTAGGAAATCTGATACGCATATATTTTGTGTTTTGGCTATTTATAGACGATTTTATTCAGGTTAGGAAAGGTATATGGAAGTCAGAGGGTTAATTGAGATAGTATTTACCCTCATAATTCCAACAGATCCTTCTTGAACTGTTTAAAATCGTCTAATGATAGCCAGAATAATATAATATCAAACTGCGTCAGGATCCTCAAAGGGTTAAGTATCATATTTATTTGCTCAATTGAATCTAGATACTTTTCAAATATTCCTTTGTTTTAGTTATCATATGTCCAAAATAATTATACATATAAGTATTGGTATCATTATTAATATTATTAGTAATATTATTATTACACATTCACAGAGAGAGAGAGAGAGAGAGAGAGAGAGAGCGAGAGAGCGAGAGCGAGAGAGCGAGAGCGAGAGAGAGAGAGAGAGCGAGAGAGCGAGAGTACAAAGGAGTACAAAGGAAATCAAGCAACAACAGATCTAGTGACCCTTCTAGGTTGCTTGTCCTCCAAAACACTGAGGATCAAGTGTCCAAACAGTGGTTTAGAGTGGGTAAGGGAACATTGGAAAGGGAACTACTGCCCTGGAACTAATGTCCGTGGCAGGATTAGGAAGTTAGTAGGGGACAGATGGGTTAGTAACTGAGGTGGGGATAAAATAAAGTTATTCATTTACAAACGCAGTCAGTCGCGGGTTTGAAGCGAGATATTTGTCTATGCGGAGTTTAAATGAATCAATGGTGATGCAGTCTATAACGTTTCGGGGAAGCCCATTCCACAAGTTGACAACTCGATTGAAGAAGAAATTCTTAGATTCGTGTGAGTTAAAAGATTTACCAATAATTTTGCAACCGTTTCCCCGCGTGTAATTAGATTGGTCGATAGTGAAGTACTTACTACAGTTCATATTGTCGATGCCTTTGATGATTTTGAACACTTGAATTAAGTCACCTCTTAATCTGCGCTGGGTTAAAGGAAATAGATTTAATTCTCTAAGACGCTCTTCATATGGTTTGTTCTTTAGGCTAGGTATCATTTGGTAACTCTACGTTGAACTCGTTCTAGCTTGTTTATATCTTTTTGGTAATAAGGGCACCAGGATTGAACGCAGTATTCCAGAAGAGGGCGGACTAAGGAATTGTAAAGGGTTAGGATAACTTCTTTGGATTTATGCTCAAATGACCTGCCTATAAAGCCAATTATTTTGTTTGCCTTCTTAACAACTTCTGAACATTGTTGACTCGGTTTTAGGTAACTCGATATTGTTACTCCCAGATCGGTTTCTCTGTTTACATTCTTAAGCTGAGTGCCATTCATCGAATAGTTTGCTTTCTCATTTAGGTATCCGATATGTAGTACTTTACATTTATCCGCATTGAAACTCATTTGCCAAATTTGGGCCCAACATGACAATTTATCTAGATTGTGTTGCATATCGTCAACTTGTTCTTTTGAGAGTACGCTATTTGCAATGTTTGTATCGTCAGCAAATTTTGAGATTGTACAGGTGAGACCCTCATCTATGTCGTTGATGTAAATTAGAAAGAGAATTGGTCCTAGTACCGATCCCTGGGGTACCCCGCTACTTACATTGGTCCATTTAGATGCCTTACCGTTTATGACTACTCTTTGCTTTCTGTCGCTGAGCCAATTTTCTATCCATTTCAACACACCGTCTTGTATTCCATGCGCTTTTAGTTTTAGCAGTAAACGTTTGTGGGGAACTTTGTCAAAGGCCTTTTGAAAATCAATAATATCTACAGCTTTACTCTCATCGTAGAGGTTGAGGATATCGTGGAAGAAGTCTAAGAGGTTTGTTAAACAGGAACGTTTTTTACGAAAGCCGTGTTGAGTATCTTTAAGTATGTTATTTTCCTCTAAGTGATTTACGAGTCTGTCTCGTATGACCGTTTCTAGCATTTTACATACAACTGAGGTTAAGCTAATTGGACGATAGTTACTGGGTAGGGATTTGCTGCCTTTTTTGAATATCGGTGTTACGTTGG
Source organism: Paralithodes platypus (assembly GCA_032716605.1). NCBI lineage: Eukaryota > Metazoa > Arthropoda > Malacostraca > Decapoda > Lithodidae > Paralithodes > Paralithodes platypus. Next base: position 10,025,982 of record CM064558.1, read on the forward strand.
CTAGCTTCCACTGATCAGGCATAGTTCCAGACTGCAAGGATTTATTGAATAGTAATGTCAGTGGTTTGGAGAGCTCATACTTAGCTTCCTTCAGAACTCTGGGCGAGATTGTATCAGGTCCAGGCGTTTTATTTACCTTGAGTTTATCTAAACAATTCAATACTTCTCTCTCTGTAACGGTGATATTGCTTAGAACATCTGAATTATCAATCTGAATCGGCGATGGTGTAGGGATATCACTGAGGTCTTCTGTTGTAAAAACTGATGCAAAGAAGGTATTGAGGGCATTACTCATAATTGTGTACTTCGTCTTTGGTGTATTCTCCATTTTCATCGACTAACGGTCCAACAGTTGAAGTAACTACTTTTTTCTTTCTGATATAACTATAGAATTCTTTCGGGTTTGTTTTACTTTGATTCGCAATATGTAACTCTAAGGTCTTTTTACTTTGCTTAATTAACTTTTTGGCTTTGCGTCGTAGCTCTACAAATATCACCCGTTCTTCGTCATTTTGTGAGGATTTTAATCTATCATTAGCAAATTTTTTAGCAAGCAGGCAGTTTGAAATATCTTTATTCCACCATTTGGGCTTATTATTATGGCCTGGACGCCGTATTTTCGATGGTATGCAGTCTTGCACTGCTTTTAGGTAAGTGGAGAGAGAGAGAGAGAGAGAGAGAGAGAGAGAGAGAGAGAGAGAGCGATAGAGAGAGCGAGAGAGAGAGAGAGAGAGCGGGAGCGAGAGAGAGAGAGAGAGAGCGAGAGAGAGAGCGAAAGAGAGCGAGAGAGAGAGAGACAGCGAGAGCGAGAGAGAGAGAGAGCGAGAGCGAGAGAGAGAGAGAGCGAGAGATTTGATTTTGCCCCGAGGGGCGAGTTTATTGAGCAGCGCCCCCCATCCTGTGAGGGGACAACCACTAGTATGGCGATACATACTGCTCAAAGAGCCACTGAAACCACTGAAACAACAGCATCGTCGTCTGGTTACATTCATATGTGTGTTTATAAGTCAGGTTGGCATTATTCAGATGTGTTATTATAGTTTCCTCATTTAATTGTCACATGGTCTGTATAAAAAAAATAAAATAAAAAAAAAGCAAGCAAGCTTGTAGTGACTGAATTATTAATTGACATGTTGTAAATAATAGCACTACAGAACTAGTGCAATCGTATGAGGAGACTATTCATATTTTCATTACATCAATGGTTATTGAGATCATAGTTAGCTGAATACAATTATTACAAAAATAGGCAATGGTATAAATCAACATAATACATAATTTAATACAGGCGGACATAATCATGATCCGGTTCGTTGTGCACTGGGAGCTAAGGTGTCTTGTGATCGCCTCGTACCTATACACAACGAACGTATTATAGTCTGCATGGTTGGTATCTAATTTTGTTCCTCCCTTTTCCTCCTCCCTCCCTTCCCTTTCCCTTTCCTTTTTTTTTTTTTTTTACCCTAGGTGGGTCTAAGGGGGGAAAGGAACGGGGGGAGAGGGAAGAGAAAAGGAGGAAAGTTTGAAGGAATGTAGGAGAGTAACAGTTGGTAGGCAGACCACCTTGCTATGTTGTGTGTTTGAAACATATGTTTTTGTGTTGGGGCAAGTGGTGTATTTTATTTATGTTTGCTGTTTGGTAGTTAGCTAAGGAACTAAGGTGTGATTGTTATTATTAGCATTATTATTATTATCAAGAATTGATTAAACACCGAATGAAGCTTCAAATAATGCACTCGTTTCCAGGGACTACCGCTCGAAGAGAACATTGAAGTCAAACGGTCGTCAACCAACACTTAATATACTGAACATAAACTGTGTGTTTGTTTGTTTATTAGAGAGAGAGAGAGAGAGAGAACATTGAAGTCAAACGGTCGTCAACCAACACTTAATATACTGAACATAAACTGTGTGTTTGTTTGTTTATTAGAGAGAGAGAGAGAGAGAACATTGAAGTCAAACGGTCGTCAACCAACACTTAATATACTGAACATAAACTGTGTGTTTGTTTGTTTATTAGAGAGAGAGAGAGAGAGAGAGAGAGAGAGAACATTGAAGTCAAACGGTCGTCAACCAACACTTAATATACTGAACATAAACTGTGTGTTTGTTTGTTTATTTTCTGTTTTCTTTCCTTGTTCCTTCCTTTCTTTTTTCCTTCAATAAATTGGCTGTGGTTCTTCTTCTGTGTTTATTTTATTTAGACTGCTTTTAAACCAGTTGTTGTATCTTAAATGTTGTTGTTGTGCATAGTTTTCCTTAATTTTCTCTAGAGTTGGGTCTTGTGATGGTTCTAGTTTGTGCCATATTTGTGTTGCTTGTCTATGGAGTCGGACATTTAATGGTAATGTGTTTGTGTATTCGTGTATTTGTTGTGTCGTCATTGTATAGGGGTATCTTTGGTTTGTGGCGAATCTTAGGGCTTTGTTTTGTATTTTTTGTAAGCGTGTGATTGTGAGATTGAATATACTTAGTGGGTATTTCAAGAATGTCAGGGGGTAAGGAAATGTGATTTGTATATTAGAAGACTGTGATTAACGAGACGTGTAACATGTGGAGGGAGGTGGAAGAAAGAGAGGGATCTCGTTGGGGGTGGAAGTTTCGCTCCAAGGAATTTTTGTTCCTGTGGTATTTCAATAATAATAAAATAATAATAAGGGGACAACCACTGGTAAGGCAATACATACTGCTCAAAGAGCCATTATTCTACTGTAATAACAGTATCGTCGTCTGGTGTTATTATAGTTTCCTCATTTGATTGCCACATGTGCTGTACAGTATATACGTGTTCATGAAAAAAAAAAAAAAAGTTACTGAATTATTAATTGACAGGTAAATGATAGCACTACAAAACTAGTGCAATCATATGAAGAGACCATTCATATTTTCTTACATCAATGGTTATTGAGATCATAGTTAGCTGAATACAATTATTACATACATGATGTGACTAATATTTCGAACTACATAAATTATTATGCAATAATAGTACGACAAATATATTACAATCATATGAGGGACACTTCACATTCTTCATTACATCAACGGTTATTGAGGTCATAGTTAGCTGAATACAAGAGTCACATACATAATGTGACTAATATTACCAACTACCGAAGTTATAATGGAATTATAGTAATACAAATGTTTTACAAACATGAGTGACATGGTTCAAATTCTTATCACAATAATGGTTATTGAGGGGATAGTTAGCGGAATATGACTAGTGGAGAAGTTTACATGCCGATAGTAATATAATATTTAGTAGGGTGTGTGGTTATGGGAGAGAGGGAGGGGGGTTGTAGGAGGTAGAGGAATGGGTGGGAGGAGGAGGAGTAGGGGGGAGGGGGAGGAGGAGGAGGTAAGGTACTCCAGGGAGGAGGAAAGTGTGAGAGGGGCGGTGTGTGTGTGTGTGTATGTGTTGGGGAGGGTGGGACATACTACATAATTATAAATAAGTTGTTTAAGGCCAGCCATAGTACTGAAGATAAATATGGTAGTTAAAAAAAAAAAAAAAAAAAATTGTATTTCAACGCAAGTCTAAAGATATCAGCAGTATCGCTTCATCGTACCTGACACAACATATCAATAAGTAAGGAAGGAAACTGTATACATGCAAAGATCAAGATTCAATTATGTTTAGTAGCAAAACAATATTCAGAAGGAAGATACTAGTAGTCCTCCGGGAGGGATATGCCGCATATCCGAAGGTACTGAATTGTAGATCAAACCATTAGCCGAGAATATTGAGGACAATTATGTTGCTTACATATGCAAGGGTCATGTATATTGGCTTGCAAAAGGATATGAATTGGCACTTAACAGATTATTTAAATAAATGCTGTGCTAGAGGCTCAGAGGGATATGTATATACTGTACATTGTCAATCTATTAAATGAGAATAGCAGTGATAAGTAAAGAAATACTGACTGATATTATAAGTGTGACATGATCAATGAAAATATGAAATCGTGTAGAGGGCGTTACAAAGGGTTTAAGTGTGACCTTGTAAGAAAGAAGAGATGTGTGGAGGGCAAGGGGTGCATACTTATAAGGTTCATGTTTCATGTTTACAGTACATATTATTGTGGGGGGGGCAAAGTTCTTGTGTTTTTTTAGTATATTATTGATTACGTTATTCTTTAGCATGTATATTGCTTGATCCTCAATTGTGGTTAACTGATTATTCCTGTATTCCCTAATCATTGGGCATTCCAAGATATAGTGCTCGAGAGAGTGTTTGTTGGGAGCTCTGCAAACCCTACATTGCCTGTGCTCTTCTTCTACCTGCCAATTCAGCTGCCATGGATAACAATAGCCAAGCCTTATTCTTGCATGTACTGAGTCTACCCACCTACTCGTTGTACGTTTACCATAGGTGTATTTGGTCGTAAATGCTACTTTATTGTAGTAGTTTATAGATCGGCTGGTATTATGATGTCTAGCTCTGTCTTCATCCACTCTTTCTTCTTGTGTCTTTTTAATAATAGTTCTCATTTGTTTCAATGACAGTTCAAGAATATGATCAGGTTCTTCTTTCTCTGAGGCCTCCTTGGCAAGCTTATCTGCCCTTTTATTGCCGGGGATGCCAACATGTGAAGGAATCCAGGCAAATTTGACCCCTAGCCCCTTCTCCCTTACACATTTTACCCCCCGTCTGATATCTTGTACAAGGAAAGGATAGGTGAGAGAGAGAGAGCAGGGGCGGGTGCCAGAGAGAGTGAAAGCGAGAGGGAGAGGGAGCTGGCCTAGTTGGGTATTGAATGATGTTGGAGAAAAACAAATAAAATACAATAATAAAGATTGATCTGTGATGGTTGAATAAAATTGGAGAAAAAGAATATTAACAATAAGAGCGACCTGTGATGGTTAAGTAAGATGGTTGAAAGTGGATGAAAAGATGTTCAGGATAAAAAGGAGAGAGAGAGAGAGAAACAAAATAATAATAGACCTTATAGCAAGTACTTCATAATGGTTGGAATTGCTTGAGAAATTGAAAGACCGAGGATCAAGTTGTTGTTGTTGTTGTTGTTGTACCCCAAGCTGCCTGGCCGAACAGCCCCAAGGCCCCGAGCAAGGCCAAGGCCATAACCGAGCACCCCCACAGAACCCTCCATGCCGACCACAATAAAGCCTGGGTGACTGAAGCCACTCCATGGCTGGGAGCTGAGGAGGGTGCAGAAACGCCTGGGAAACCAAAGCCCCACCCAGGGCCCTGTGCCCCTCAGCAATTATGAAGAGAAAGTTGAGGGGCAAAGGAAAAATGTGACGCTTTGGCTTCCAATCTTGGTAGATTGGGAGGTCAATCCACGGAAGAGACGCCGTCATTTGAGGTCTAGAAAATATTTAAGTAAAAGGAACAGTCAGAGTAAGCTATGGGTATGGCAGAGATCGCTCAGTTCTCACTCTGATAGACCAGCCCATCACCAGACCGAGGGTCAAGTTCTCGGAGTAGGTGGAAGGTAAGGCCTATGGTGGGGAACCATAAGGGTGAAATTGCCTGTCCTACACACGGTCCCTTCACTCACCTTGTGGTTTCTGGAGGTTTATGGCACTGCTAGGGCTGGGCTGGTAACGGTTCCCTTGTCCCCTCACTAACACTGGCATTAACACTCTCAAGATTATACTATAGATGTTTTATAGGCGATGTTTAAACAAAGAACCACGTTCTGTTTACTATGTGCCGAAACACCGTATCATCGCCGATCTTCTGATACGTATATCGGTCACTTAGCCCCACTAAACCCCTCTGAAATACCCCTCTATTGAGGAGTTTAACCGACCCGTGTGCTCGCTCGCTACATGCTCGGGGTTACATGGAGGGATGCACAGACGAAGGAGGAAGTACGAGAGCAGTGTGGTGTGTATGTATATGTGCTGGAAAGTGTGAAAAGAAACACCTTGAGATGCTTCGGCCATGTGGAACGTATGGGAAGCGAGAGAATGATTCAAAAAGTGTACGAGAGTGAGGTGGAAGGACAGAGAGGGAGAGGTGGAAGGCTGGAATTAAGAGGTATATGCGTGAAAGCGGTACTGGATGGGAGGAGGGGCATCGAATGAGTGGGGGCAAAGGTGCTTGGGCGTGTTTCGTTCATGGTTATCCCTTCAGGGATCACGGCGTCCGGCAATAGATAGATAGATAAAGATAGATATATTCTAGCTACTATTAGACGTTTATTTGTTTACAGTCCATAAAAGGCCTCCAGCAATGAGCAGTCTCCGTACTATCTCTTTCAACCCTTTCTGCTACCACAGATCCTTCTTAAACTGCACAAAATCGTCTAAATATAGCTAGAATATAATAAATCTCGTCGGTACATAAGGGGTTAAAGGAGTAAAGTGAGTAGTTACTTTAGCATAGAGATCACCTTATCGTTTTACAAACACTTGACATTTTCCATTCACCTTAGAAAATATATCTTATCAAGGTATTACTTAACCCCTTCACCACCATTACGTAATAATATCATTAAACAATTATCTTTGGTTTATAATCTACTTTTGCTACTCAAATGAGTATATACGATCTCAATAAACCCTCTGAGTAACATAGGTCCTTCTTAAACTGCATAAAACTGTCTAATGTTACCCAGAATTAAAGGTAAATAGGCGTCATCGTGTTTAAGAGGACAATTGTAGGTGGGGGAGGGAGTTGTAAAGAGGGTCGGGTAGGAAATTGGGCTTCGTAATCATGTTGGCGCTGTCCCTCTAATGACTAATGATCACCAAATGGACCCACTCGTCACGGATAATTGTCAGCCAACAAAGGATTAGTTGACCCTTTAAATTAAATGAAACCCATATTATGTTACCACCTCTATACCAGTGACGTGCTTATAACTATTCTGACTACTATAAGACGATTTAATTAAATTTAAATGGGGGCTTCTTTCACCAACGAGGTTGGTGGGACATGGATCGTCTTCGTCCTCCATCATGTCTCCTTCTGTGCTGGGAAAGGTCTGAGGTGGAAGTACTTCACCAGTACTTCCTTCACCGTCGAGGATCGAGGGACGTGTATTGTCAATCTTATTAGTTGATTCTGTGATTGTGTAGCCTGTGGTTTCTAGTGGTTCCAGTCATCAATATAAATAGTACATGAGTCTATCAATAACAATCCGTTAGTATCCATACTTTGCCATCACGAAGAAAAACAAAATGCTGAGCGGACTTCAAATTAAAATGTAAAACTTGCAAAACAAACTAAGAAGAGAAACCCAATTAAAACTAGGAAATCCCTCTGTGACCCCCCACCCTCCCACCACCATCCATCTCGTCTCCACTCCCATAAAAATGAGGACGATGAAATGAAGAAAATCCTTTTAACATATTTTCTTGTGGGGCTGTGGACCTCATTTTGTGTGAGGGTGTGTGAAGAGCGCTTAGGTAAGGGGCTCTGGTTATTATGTTATAGTATATATTTCTCTAAATAAGGGGGAGGTAGCTTGTTCTAGACTCCCTTCTCTCTCATCCTTAGCCCCATTAGGTTTGACATGTTATGACGTTTGCCCCATTAGTTTGTCGATTTTCTGACCTTTTGTTCCGTTTCCTTATCAATAAAGACCTTTCGTGCATTTTTTGTGACTATGTTTTCCTGGCGAGCGAAAGCGAGCCTGCAATTTTGGAGGAACCGGTCTTAGGCCAAAATATTTGTCTACCAAAAAGAAAAGAAAATTTATACATTTATCTCGAAGGGTGATCTTGAGGATATTTCATGATGTAGGTCTAGGGAGGAAATTAAAGCAATAATAACTATATAAATACATAAATAAATAAATAAACCCTACCACCTAAAGGTCAGAAGTTGTCCAATCCTTGAATAGCGGGGGGTTATGATTTTATATATTATATATTGAGAAATAAAATGTTAATCTATAGTGGTACGGATTGTGAATAAAACAACTTGTTTACGATTGGCTGTCTTATATCCCCAAGATGCTGTCATTAAAAATAATTACTACAATTGGTGGATCATGAAGCATGTTAGCAATGCCCTCTGGCTATTATTGGACGATTTTATACAGCTTAGAAAGGACCTCTAACAATAAAATGGGTAAGGTTGATCTCAATTAACCTTTTGACTCACGCAGGTCCCTCCGTTACTTAGTAAAATCGTCAAGTAATAGCCAGAATAAACTGTAAAAATGCGCCATTATCCTCAAGGGGTTAATTAATTAAAATGCATAGTGTATAATTCAATATAAATGTATAGTGTAATATAACTGCTGTAGCTTGATTAGTTAGTCTGAGGAGCTAGCTAATACAGTCAGCCAAATAAGCAATGTACGCTCAGCGCCATGTATATATTCATCAATAATTGGTATCGGCAATATCTAAGCATAATTTCTTCCTTTCGAGTGAGATATAGAAACATATTCCTACACTTACTCACCCTAATCAACATCTGACCGACATTTATACAGTACAGAGCGAGCCAAACGTAAAGACAGCTGAGACATGACTTATGGTGGGGTCACACATTCACATATATTGCTCCCGTCAGCTCCCGTCCGGCGTAATCGCCAATTTATGTAAAGACGCGAGTAGTTCCTGCCGTGAACGCCCGTTCTTACCACGACTATTGCACTTCCCGACAGACGTACCGTAACGGGGCCAGTGTTACGTCAGACGTAATGGAGTCGTATTGAACTACGTACGTGTTTGCGACGTGCGTAAGCATAGCCCCGTTCGACCGCATGGGCTGCCCGATTTGCGGGAACACAGGCCACGCCCATGCCACGCCCCCACAAGACCGGCGTAGCTGAGGCCGCACGTCTTGGGATTTGTTAGGTCGTACCTGGACCGGTTCTGGCCAATCGTAGGCACACCCCGTCTGACCAAACACAGACAAAGACAGTCTTTGTCAACCACGTCTGTCGGGGTTGCAATCTGGGAAGTACAAAAGGGCAGGACTGGCCACACCTTTCCCATTCCCACTCATTCCTCTGCACCATGAACAACATCACGGAATTCATCCTGGAGGAGTTCAAATTTGTGAACTCCTTAATCAAACCGGAGATTAGGCATAACACGCGGCTCATACAATGCATCCTTGCCTACATAGAAGTCTTAAAACTACTTGCAATAGCAAACTCCATCCATCAAGAGGAACAAGAGAAGAAGAAGGAAAGGACCAAGAAGACAGTGTGGGTGTGGCCATATCTACAACGGAGGCCTGAACATGGCCATTATGAGAACCTCATGCAAGAGTTGGCCAGAGAATGTCCACTTCTGTACAAGAACTTTACCCGGGTAGACAAACAACTATTTGATGAGATTGTGGAACGTGTCACCCCCATCATTCAGAGGAAACCTACGTTCTGGCGAAAACCCATTCCTCCTGGTCTGCGGGTGGCCATCACCCTACGTTTCCTCGCTACGGGTGAAACCTACAAGAGCCTGCAATTCTCCTTTCGTGTTGCCCACAACACCATCAGCCAAATTGGTCCAGACACATGCCAGGCCATCATCTCTGTCTACGGAGATCAGGAGCTCAAAACGCCACAATCGCCTGATGAATGGAAGGAGGTTGCCAGCGGCTTTGAGGAACGATGGAACCTGCCGCATTGTGTAGGAGCCATTGATGGCAAACACATACGGATCCGCAACCCCTCCTTTGGTGGTACATATTACTTCAACTACAAGAAGTTTTTTTCCATTGTCCTGTTGGCAATTGTTGACTCCAACTACAAGTTCATCTACGTCGACGTTGGTGCCATCGGGTCAGAGTCTGATGGTGGTGGCTTTGTACACACCCCTCTGTCTAAGTTGCTTGAAAGACAGACCGTCAAACTGCCCCCCCCCCCCCCCCCCCCCCGAGGTCATCTCTACCGATCCCACTGGACCACCCACGGACTACTTCTTAGTACGGGATGATGCATTCCCTCTGTGCCCCTACATGATGAAGCCCTACCCCCAACGATTCCTCTCGAAACCTGAACGGATCTACAACTACAGACTCAGCAGGGGCCGCCGGGTGGTAGAGAACGACTTTGGCATTCTTGCCAACCGCTTCCGGGTTTTCCACACTCCAATATCTATGAAACCTGAGCATGCAGAGTTTGTTGTGTTGGCGTCATGCATTCTGCACAACATCCTACGAGGACGAAACCCACCCCGAGCAGAGGTAGATCAAGAGGACCCACACACCCACCAACTCATACCTGGCCCCTGGAGGACTGACCCACCTGTAGGAAGAAACCTACCAACCGTGGCCCGCAACACTGCAACCAGGCTTGCCAAGGAGCAACGGGACTACCTCAAGACCTACTTCTCTTCCCCTCAAGGATCTGTGGGTTGGCAGGATGACCGTATTTAGGTGAGTGAGGTTTTCCCCTGTTTAATTTGTATTTTGCTGTATATTTCAGTTTCATCTTAAATTTTTGTTATAGAGTCTTGCCAGTTTGCTTTGTATCACTTTTATCAGTTACTTTTGATGTTCAGTAAGTTTGTAGGTTCTTCCATATTTGTTTTATTGTATATTTTTAAATTTCCTTTAATTACTTTAATTGTTCCCTGCTTACTTTATTTTTCATCTTTTAGTTTTTTATTTCAATCAAGTTGTTAATTGTTTCAATGTTTCCTTTGTTTTTTACTGTATGTTTTATTTAATTTGTCATGATTTTCCATATTTATTATTAACCATATTATCAGTATTTCTTTATTATTTACTTTATTTTTCATCTTTTAGTTTTATATTTCAATCACGTTGTTAATTGTTTCAATGTTTCATTTGTTTTGTACTGTATGTTTTATTTAATTTTTCATGATTTTTCATATTTATTATTAACCATATTATCAGTATTTCTTTTCAATTAGTCATTTCTTTTTTATTACTTTCAGTATATATTTCATTTGTCATCTTATTAATAAATACTTTAGCTACAATATTGGAATTAGAAACACACACGTCATTACAAAATTGTTTTTTATTTTTAATACATGTTTCATTTTCTACAAAATATAACATAACATTATTACATTAGGGTTGCTTCTTTGGGGTCTCCAGGCTCTGATTAGGCCGTTTTATTGGTACTGTTGGCTGTTCCTGTCCCTGTCCCTGTTCAACGTCGTCGGGGTTTTCCTCACTTTCATCCACGTCCAACACCTCTCCATCATCGTCGGGTATATTCATCAACACTTCACCATCAGAGGGGTTAATCGGCGAGGTTCCAGATGACGAGGGGACAGCCGGTGAGGTTGCAGAGTTCGAGGGGAGAGCCGGTGAGGTTGCATAGTTCGAGGGGCCAGGCGGTGAGGTTGCAGAGTTCGAGGGGACAGGCGAGGTTGCAGGCATCAAGGGGACAGGCGGTGATGAGGTTGCAGGCGTCAAGGGGACAGGCAGTGAGGTTGCAGACGTCTTCTTCACGCTTCTCTTGGTAGCCTTGGTAGCCATGGTGACAGGGCAGGACAGGGCAGCGTGCAGAGGGTGGCAGCAGAGTGGCAGGGTGGCAGGCAGGGTGGCAGGGTGGCAGAGTAGCAGGGATGGTGGTGGTCGTCGTGGTGTGGTGAGAGGTATGACGGCAGTACCTCCCGTTGTCCCTATATACCCCCCCGTACGACGTTGCCGCGTCATCCCGGCAACACGCAGTGCGGCGGTGTTGCCAAACGAACGTAAACTTCCACGTTCGACTGGAACTTTCCACGATGGACGGGAGCAGCTCACGTCTGACGGGCGAGCGGCTACGTCTGACGGGCGAGCTGCTACGTCTGACGGGGCTGCTCCCGTCAGACGGCCATGGTGGCCAGGTCGGTCGTAAGCTCTCCCGTCTTTTGACATACGTGAGGGCGAACCACGTATTTGATTCCATTCGAATCAACAACCGCGCGGCCTCGGCCGCACCCACAACATTCCCGACCCACGTGGGCTACTCGTTTCTACTCTCGCCATGCGTGAGTACCCCCCCGACTGGCCGCAATTTCATTTACATTTTGCGTATTATGCCCTTACGTTTTACGTAATCGGTTGCTAACTACCAATATACCTTCGTTTACAAAAGACGGGAGCTGACCGGAGCAATATACGTGAATGTGACCCCACCATTATGAGCGCTACCGTACATCAAAACCAGGAACATTCAAGAGGCGCTAATTAACCAAGCTCAATGGTGTTTATATTGAATGGCTGAAAGTTTTTTTGCGTTTTTTTTTTTTTTTTTAATTGGTCGTATAGTTATTATTTTATTATTATTTTAGATTCCTCCCTAGACATCCATCAGGCTTTAGATAACATCCCCAATATCCCCCTTTTAGATAAATGTGTACATTCTTCGGTAGAATAATGTCAAGGCCCAAGGCCGATGCCTCATAAACTACAGGTTTGCTATCACTCGCCAGGAAAAAAAAAACACCTAAATGGCACGAAAGGTTTTAATATTGACAAACAAATTGGGCGAAAGGTCTTAAAATCGCCAAACTAATGGGTCGAACGTCATAACATCTCAAAATTAATAGGGCTTAACATGAGAGAGAAGGAGGGGCCAGAAGAAAACAACCATCTCCCCATAATGGTATTCCTCAGCTATTGATAAGCCGTATACCCAATAGGCATTGTGAAAGTTAAACCAGCGATATTTTGTCCAAAGGTGAATGAACATGGATTTTATAAAGCTGATTAAATGCATCAATTTCGTTACAGTGTTTGTGTCTTTTATATTCCATTCACGATTTTTTTCTTGTATACACATACCGATCGTGAACACTTATGGCGAGGTATGTCGTTTTTTTAGACTCCCTTCTCTCTCATGCATAGCCCCATTAGTTTTGACATTTTAAGCCGTTCACCCCACTCGTCTACTTGTCGCCCCCTTCCAGAAAACTATGACTTACTCTTCAACAACATACAGATTATTCATTCATATTCTCTTAACATTCTCAGTGCCTCTTTTTCTTCCGATATCTCTTGGAAAAATCATATTACCCCTCTTACTAAAACAGCCTCCCAGAAGTTGGGTGTGGTCAACCGCCCCAAGGGGTTATTACCCCTGCACAGCTTCTTGCTTTGTACATGGGCACAGTGCATCAATGTATAGAGTATTGATAACACGTGCCGGGAGGATCCTCTCACACAGCACTTCTAGACAAAGTAGAAAAGAAAGGCTTCTGTCCACTCACCAATTCTCTATAGTCTCTCTCTCTTCGCCGCAATGTTGCATCTCTCTCACTATTCTACCACTATTACAATAATCAGTGTTCCTCAGAGCTCTCTCAATGTACACCACCACTTCTTCGTAAAGCATGTAGAAAACGTCTTGCAACACAATCCCACCCCTACTCTGTGCAACTCGCCAACCCAAGATAGCAACATTATTCTCAGTCTTTCTTCTATTCAATAGCCGAGCTCTGGAACTCTCTCCCAGAATCAGTATTTCCCTCATCCTATGACTTAAATTGTTTCAAACTCCGTGTGTCCAGGTATTTTGACTCTTAACGTCCCTTGATCTAGTCACTCTTTCAACTTTGGGGGAGGCAGTCGTCATAGGCAGTTCTGCCTTTTGTCTCCCTCACTCACATAGAAAAAAACAAAAACATTGTCGATTTAAAGACATTTCACCCCATTTCTTTGTCAATATTAACACCCTTTATGCCATTTAGGTGTCGATATTTTGCCTTCCTGGCGGCTGATACGAGCCTGTAATTTAGGAGGAACCGGCCTTCGGCCAGGAATATATTTTTCTCCGAAAAATGTACAAATAAATCTCGAAAGGGGATCTTGGGGATGTTTATTTAAGTTTGATGGAGGTCTATGGAGAAAACAAAAATATACTGTATATACACAATAAGTAGATACATACACAACATATATAAATGTAAACATCGATAAATACAACAAAAATAAAAAAATAAAAAATGTAACTAGCACCGACGGAGGAAAGGCATATATAACCAAGACTCGAAACAGAAATACTGTTTAGCAGGGGGGAAATATAACGACTATGTCAGAGTGCTTCATTATTACTCAGAGGGGAGCGAGGTAAACTCAAAGGGACTCTAGAACGGCTGCATATACCCGATGTTTGGAAAGGTTTATACTCATATCCCTCCAAACTTCCAGAACCTAACCTAACTACAACCTAACCTAACTACAACCTAACCTAACTACAACCTAACCTAACTACAACCTAACCTAACTACAACCTAACCTTACTACAACCAAACCTAACTAAAACCTAACCTAACTACAACCTAACCTAACTACAACCTAACCTAACTACAACCTAACCTAACTACAACCTAACCTAACTACAACCTAACCTAACTACAACCTAACCTAACTACAACATAACCTTACTACAACCAAACCTAACTACAACCTAACCTAACTACAACCTAACCTAACCTAACTACAAACTAACCTAACTATACCCTAACGGTCTAACCTAACCTAACTACAATATAACCTAACTTCAACCAAACCTAACTACAACCTGACTTAACTACAACCTAGCCGAACTACAACCTAACTTAACTACAACCTATCCTAACCTAACTAATTATTGTGGGGAGATTGGGGGCACCAATCGATCAGGGCTAGACCCAGGTGAGGTTATAGGCATGTGATAAAGAGTCGCTGGAACTCCTGTTTCACTTGCTTGGCCTCTCTTACTGATTTTCTTTGTGCCTCATTTACACTGAGAGCAATCCAGCTAGCTCTCACAAACACCTCCTCCTCCTATCCACTTCACTACACTAAACATGCACACCACACTTCATTCTTCCACACCAAAATTAAAAAAAAAAAAAAATTATGAATTGTAGCCCAGCCTCGGAGTCCCCAGGGGGGGGGACCATAAATGCCCCCTCACCCGACCGACCATCCCCTGATGACCCCACACAATTACCTGGACCTCGGCCTGTTACTCTTTCTATTAATTTCTGCAACATTCGCGGACTTTCCTCTAACTTTCACTCTGTTGAGCACCATCTCTCCTCCTACAAACCTGATCTTCTCTTCCTCACCGAAACTCAGGTGTCTGTAGCAACATCCAGCAACCCCTTCTCTGTATCCTCCTACTTTCTCTATCCTAGTTTCAAAGCCAAAGGCGGATGTTGTGCATATGTGCACAACAAACTCACTTGCTCTCGTGTTCCCGATTTCGACTCCTCTGAATTCTCAACTTTATGGCTCAAACTTTCCTGTCATTCTCTTACTAAATATTTCTGTGCTGTCTATCTTTCCCCTAACTCTACCAACTTTCCCAAATTCTTTGACTATCTAAACTCTACAGTGGAACACATTCTATCCATTTCTCCTTTCTCAGAAATCTCCATCTTAGGAGATTTCAACGTTCACCACCGCCATTGGCTCTCCTCTCACACTACTGATCCACCTGGTGAACAAGCCTACGTCTTTTCTATCCTAAATGACCTAGAGCAGTTAGTTCAGCAACCCACCCGTATCCCGGATCGCATCGGAGATCGGCCCAACATTCTTGACCTGTTTCTAACTTCTAACCCTTCTTCTTATACTGTCGATCTTTTCTCTCCTTTGGGCTCCTCCGACCATAAACTTATCTCTGTCACCTGTCCTATCTCTCCAGTACAGCCACCCGATCCTCCTAGCCGGCGGCGCTTGTGGCACTTTGGCGCTGCCGACTGGGAGGCTCTTCGGCAGTACTTCTTTGATTTCCCATGGAATGATTTCTGCTTCCATGGCCGAGGACCCTCGGAGAGTGCTGAACGCATTACCGAGGTAATCCTATCGGGCATGGAAGCATACATTCCATTCTCTTTCTCTCAGACTAATGCTAAAAAATCTTGGTTTACTCACGCCTGTTCTACTGCTGTCCGCAATAAGGAGGAAGCATTCAAACGGTACCGACGCCTTAAAACTCAAGACTCTCATTCTTCATATGTTTCTGCCCGGAATCAAGCCAAATCTGTTCTTCGACTTGCCAAACACTCTTTCATCAATAATAAATGCACTGAACTATCCAACTCTAGCTCTTCCCAAGCTTTCTGGCATCTAGCCAAAAACCTCTCCAACAATTTCTCTTCCTCGTCTTTCCCTCCCATTTCCCACTCTGATGGCACAACCATCACTTCTTCCTCTGACAAAGCTAAACTCTTCGCTCAAACTTTTGCTAGAAACTCCACCTTGGATGATTCCGGTGCTATTCCTCCCTCTCCGCCCTCCTCTCTCTTACTTATGCCTAATATCCTAATCTCTTCTAAAGATGTACTTTCTACCCTCTCTGGGCTTAACACTAATAAGGCGTACGGTCCGGACGGTGTTCCTCCTGTTGTTCTCAAAAACTGTGCTTCCGTGCTGACTCCCTGCCTAGGCAAACTCTTTCGTCTCTGTCTATCCTCTAACGTCTTCCCTTCATGCTGGAAGTTTGCTCACATTCAACCTGTCCCAAAGAAGGGTGACCGCTCTCAACCCTCCAACTATCGTCCAATTGCTCTTATCTCTTGTCTTTCTAAAGTTTTTGAAACTATTCTTGCTTCCAAATTTCTTAAGCATTTCTCTTCTCATAATCTGCTCTCAGATCGCCAGTATGGCTTCCTTAAGGGTCGCTCTACTGGTGATCTTCTTTCATATCTTACTAACTCTTGGTCATCCTCCTTTCGGGACTTCGGTGAGACTTTTTCTATTGCACTAGACATATCGAAAGCCTTCGATAGAGTCTGGCATAAATCTTTAATTTCTAAACTACCCTCCTTCGGTTTCTATCCCTCCATCTGTGCCTTTGTCTCTAATTTCCTTTCCGGCCGTTCCATAGCCGCGGTTGTGGACGGCCATTGTTCACTTCCTCACTCTATAAACTCCGGTGTTCCTCAGGGCTCTGTCCTATCTCCTATTCTCTTTCTAATTTTTATAAATGATCTCCTTAACTGTACCTTAATTCCCATCCATTCATACGCAGACGACTCAACCTTGCACTACTCCATTAGTTTTTCAGAACGCCCCAGCCAGCAATCCCTCAACGACAAACGTAATGAAGCCATAGAACTCTTAAATTCTGATCTAAATACTATTTCCAATTGGGGCAGAGAAAACCTTGTTAACTTTAATGCTTCCAAAACCCAATTTCTCCATCTATCTACCCGTCAGGATCTCCCAGCGGACTATCCCTTATTCTTCAACAATACAAAAATCAACCCTTCATCTTCTCTCAATATTCTTGGTGTCTCTTTTTCTTCTGCTCTCATTTGGAAGGACCATATTACCAGTCTTGCTAGGGCAGCCTCCCAGAAGCTGGGTGTGCTCAACCGCCTTAGGGGGTTCTTTTCCCCTGTACAGCTTCTTGCTCTGTACAGGGGCATAGTGCGCCCTTGTATTGAGTATTGTTCACATGTGTGGGGAGGTTCCTCTCACACTGCTCTCCTAGACAAAGTTGAAAGGAAGGCCTTTCGTATCATTAACTCCCGTCCACTCACCAACTCTCTGCAATCTCTCTCTCTCCGCCGCAATGTTGCATCTCTCTCGCTATTCTATCGCTACTATAATAATCAGTGTTCGTCAGAGCTATCCCAGTGCATACCACCTCCTTTACGTAGGGCACGTGGTACCCGTCTTGCAACTCAATCCCACCCCTACTCTGTGCAACTCTCCAACCCAAGAGTGAAACGTTACTCTCAAACTTTCTTCTACTCAACAGCTGAGCTCTGGAACTCTCTCCCAGATTCAGTCTTTCCCTCTTCCTATGACTTAAATTGCTTCAAACTCCGTGTGTCCAGGCATTTTGGCTCGAACGTCCCTTGATTTTGGCCCTGTCACTCTTTCAACTATGGGGGAGGCACTCGCTATAGGCAGTTATGCCTTTTGCCTCCCTCAATCACATAGAAAAAAAAAAAAAAAAAAAAAAAAACTACAACTTAGCCTAACTACAACCTAACCTAACCTAACTTAACTATAACCCAACCTAACCTAACTACAACCTAACCTAAATGCAACCTAACTACAACCTAACCTAAATACAACCTAACGTCCTAACCTAACTACAACCTAACCTAACTACAACCTAGCCTAAATACAACCTAACCTCACTACAACCAAACCTAACTACAACCTAACCTAACTACAACCTAACGTCCTAACCTAACTACAACCTAACCTAACTACAACCTAACGTCCTAACCTAACTACAACCTAACCTAACTACAACCTAACGTCCTAACCTAACTACAACCTAACGTCCTAACCTAACTACAACCTAACCTAACTACAACCTAACGTCCTAACCTAACTACAACCTAACCTAAATACAACCTAACTACAACCTAACCTAACTACAACCTAACCTAACTACAACCTTACCTAACTACAACCTAACCTAACTACAACCTGGCCTAACTACAATCTACCCTAACTACAACCTAATATATTTACAACCTAACCTAACTACAGCCTAACCTAATTACAGCCTAACTATCTACAACTTAACCAAACTACATCCTAACCTAACTACAACCTACTGTAACTATCTACAACTTAACCTAGCTACAACTTAGCCTAATTACAACCTAGCCTAACCTAACTACAACCTAACCTAACTACAACTTAGCCTTACTACAACCTAACCTAACTACAACTTAGCCTTACTACAACCTAACCTAACTACAACTTAGCCTTACTACAACCTAACCTAACTACAACCTAACTATCTACAACTTAACCTAACTACAACTTAACCTAACTACAACTTAGCCTAATTACAACCTAACCTAACTACAACCTAACGTCCTAACCTAACCTAACTACAACTTAGCCTTACTTCAACCTAACCTAACTACAACTTAGCCTTACTACAACCTAACCTTACTACAACCTAACCTAACCTAACTTAACCTAACCTAACTACAACCTAACCTAACTACAACCTAACCTTACTACAACCTAACCTAACTACAACCTAACCTAACCTAACTACAACTTAACCTTACAACCTAATCTAACTACATCCTAACCTTACTACAACCTAACCTAACTACAACCTAACCTAACTACAACCTAACCTAATTACAACCTAATCTAACTACAACCTAACCTAACTACAACCTAACTTAACTACAACCTAACTTAACTACAACCTAACATAACTACAACTTAAACGAACTATAACTTAACCTAAGGTAAAATATAAGTATTTCAAACGCATCTACATTAATAAAGTTACAAGATGACTAAGCATTTACCTATAAAAAGTAAGACACAAATTCCAAACAGTCACACAAATTCATCCTCTGTAGCTCTGCTTGTTTTGTTATGGCGACAAACTGAGAATGATGGAATTTTCTACAAGCAGGAAAGTGGTGTGTTGTTCATGTTGCTGCAAGGTAACCCTGCCTTGGTGTTCCATTATTCTATCATAGTTTGTGAAGGATTTCCAGTTACAGGTTACAATTTATTAGTGTTATGTAACAATGTAGGGGGCTAGGAATCCTCCTCCCCTTGTATAATTGCATGAAAGTGGTCTCGGAACCTGAGAATAGGAAATTTGTTGTTTCTGTTCGGGCCCTGTCTGGTATCGGCCACTCCCAGGATTGGGGCATATGCCTGAGTATAAACAGTACATAATTATATCCATTCAATTCTGCAATTATAGTTACATAATACAATAATATTATTTTACCTAAGTTATGAGCTCGGCGTCGCATACACTATATAAGCATCAACAATAATTCAATAACATGTGAGCCAAGATTAGGTTTGCATTTTGGACATTTTGGTCACAAAGTTGTGGACTCGGAATGAGGACGAACTGGCTTGAAATTAACCAACCATAAATAAGCCAAATTGAGACTTACCTTCAAGCTGCCATGAGCCGGTATGTCCATCAACGGCCATCTGCGCCACCTGTCGGGGAGAAAGGGATACATGAAATATAAGAAAACGGGAAACGGCCGAAGAGCAGTTGGTCAAAATCTTCCTCTTGTTATATTGTATATCTATCTTGAAGTCAGTTTCTGCCTTAGTCGAAACAACAGGCGATCCTCCTCAATGCCCACCTCCGCTTTTTGTTGAGGACAAAATATGGAAAGTTTAAGGGGACATAGGCCGTTTTTCTCGTCCCCCTTCTTCCTCATGCTTAGCCCCATTATTTTTCAGATTTATTGACGTTCGGATCATTAGTTTGGCGATTTTAAGACCTTTCACCCCATTTCCTTGACAATATTAAAACCTTTCATTCTATTTTGGTGTCGATTTTTTTCCTGGCGAACGATAGTGAGCCTGTAATTTTGGAAAAATCGGCCTTCGGCTGGGACATTTTTCTAACGAAAAATGTACAAATTAATCTAGAAGAGGGATCTAATGGACGTTTTTTAAGTTTAAGGGAGGTCTAGCAAGGAAACTAAGAAATAAAGGAATATTTGAATTAATATACCAAATAAACGGCCCATCTCCCCTTAAAGACGAAATACATAAATAAATAAATATACGGGGGATCATGAGGGTGTTTTTATAAGTTCGATGGAGGTCTAGGGAACAAACTAAGAAAGTACCTGGACACAAATTGGCCGGGAAAGCTGTTGGTTGTATAGACGCTTTGGTAACAGAGATCGTACAACTTCCGCCATATTGGGGTCACTGATGGTGCTTGGCTGTACTATTAACCCATTCGGTGACCGTGACATCCTGTTCTATATATTCTGGCAATTATTAAGCTGTTTTATTCAGCTTAGCAGGGCCGTCATACTAATGAAAAGACCAAATCTCGATTGTTTTTAGCTATGATATATCCTTCCTAAGCTTAACAAAATAGTCTAAATGTAGCTGAAATCAAATTAGAAAGACGTCGCTGGTACAAAAGGGGTTAAGCACTCATAAATGTCGATGGCCATATTAAACATTCGGTACCGGTATTACTGGTACAGGGGAATTTGGACTCTGGATCTAAATGTTACATGTGTTACCCCTTCAGCACCATAACGCCTTATTACCTCTAAATGTTACATGTTTTACCCCTTCAGCACCATAACGCCTTATTACCTCTAAATGTTACATGTTTTACCCCTTCAGCACCATAACGCTTTATTACCTCTAAATGTTACATGTTTTACCCCTTCAGCACCATAACGCCTTATTACCTCTAAATATTACATGTTTTACCCCTTCAGCACCATAACGCCTTATTACCTCTAAATGTTACATGTTTTACCCCTTCAGCACCATAACGCCTTATTACCTCTAAATGTTACATGTTTTATCCCTTCAGCACCATAACGCCTTATTACCTCTAAATGTTACATGTGTTACCCCTTCAGCACCATAACGCCTTATTACCTCTAAATGTTACATGTTTTACCCCTTCAGCACCATAACGCCTTATTACCTCTAAATGTTACATGTTTTACCCCTTCAGCACCATAACGCCTTATTACCTCTAAATGTTACATGTTTTACCCCTTCAGCACCAAAACGCCTTATTACCTCTAAATGTTACATGTTTTACCCCTTCAGCACCATAACGCCTTATTACCTCTAAATGTTACATGTGTTACCCCTTCAGCACCATAACGCCTTATTACCTCTAAATGTTACATGTGTTACCCCTTCAGCACCATAACACCTTATTACCTCTAAATGTTACATGTTTTACCCCTTCAGCACCATAACGCCTTATTACCTCTAAATGTTACATGTTTTACCCCTTCAGCACCATAACGCCTTATTACCTCTAAATGTTACATGTTTTACCCCTTCAGCACCATAACGCCTTATTACCTCTAAATGTTACATGTTTTATCCCTTCAGCACCATAACGCCTTATTACCTCTAAATGTTACATGTGTTACCCCTTCAGCACCATAACGCCTTATTACCTCTAAATGTTACATGTGTTACCCCTTCAGCACCATAACGCCTTATTACCTCTAAATGTTACATGTTTTATCCCTTCAGCACCAAAACGCCTTATTACCTCTAAATGTTACATGTTTTACCCCTTCAGCACCATAACGCCTTATTACCTCTAAATGTTACATGTTTTACCCCTTCAGCACCATAACGCCTTATTACCTCTAAATGTTACATGTTTTACCCCTTCAGCACCATAACGCCTTATTACCTCTAAATGTTACATGTTTTACCCCTTCAGCACCATAACGCCTTATTACCTCTAAATGTTACATGTTTTACCCCTTCAGCACCATAATGCCTTATTACCTCTAAATGTTACATGTTTTACCCCTTCAGCACCATAACGCCTTATTACCTCTAAATGTTACATGTTTTACCCCTTCAGCACCATAACGCCTTATTACCTCTAAATGTTACATGTTTTACCCCTTCAGCACCATAACGCCTTATTACCTCTAAATGTTACATGTTTTACCCCTTCAGGACCATAACGCCTTATTACCTCTAAATGTTACATGTTTTACCCCTTCAGCACCATAACGCCTTATTACCTTTGATTCTGGCTAAAAAATAAATATGCAGCTTAACGGCACACCGTTTTTCTGGACCCCCTTCTCCATAATGCTTAGCCCCACTAGTTTTGAAATTATAAGACGTTTGGCCCATTAGTTTGGCGATGTTAACACCTTTCGCCCAATTTCGTTGTCAATTTTAACACCTTTCGTGCCATTTATTTCCCGGCGAGCGATAGCGAGCCTGCAATTTTAAGAGGGACTGGCCTTCGGCTGGGACATTATTCTACCGAAAAATGTACACATTTATCTTGAAGGGGGGTCTAGGGGGTGTTTTTCTAAGCTTGATTGAGGTCTAGGGAGGAAACTAAACACATATTTGAATAACTTAATTAATAGACTAAACAAACGGTCAATCTCCCCTTAATCAAGAAGGACCTATGTATTTAAGGGTTTAATGAGATCGTATTTACCCATTTGAGTTGTATTGGTAGATTAAAAATAAAGAAAATCATATTATGGTAACCAGAATGTTGACATTTATGCAATGGTGGTGAAGGGGGTACTCACAAAACATCATCCAGTTGCTTGATCATGATGGCACCGAAATGGCGGCCGATCTCTCCTACTGCAGGGTATCTAGTTGGAAGCAGCAGGAACCATAATTATTATCTTTATCAAGAACTGTAAACATCACCCTAATTGCTGCGATGCACAGATAGCGGAAATTATGCTTACGGAGAGAGAATATGCTAGCGCTATAAAACTATCATCATACCCACACACACCTACTGTACATGTAATATGGCACATACTGTCTCTCTCACCCACACACAGCCTCTCTGTCTCCCGCACATACACACTCACATACTCTCTCTCTCTCTCGCACACACATGTATAAGAGTCCGGGGACCCTCAGAGAGTACCGATAGAATTACTGAGGTGATCCTGTCAGGCATGGAGGCATACATTCCATATTCCTTCTCTCAGACTAACACACATAGACCTTGGTTTACTCACGCTACTTCTATTGCTGACCACAATAAGGAGGAAGCATACAGACAATACTGGTACCTTCAAACTCCAGAATCTAGAACACTTTATGTTTATGCCCGGAATCGTGCCAAATCTGTTCTGAGACTTGCCAAAAACTCTTTTATCAATAGTAAATGTAATGATCTTTCAAAATATAGCTAAGACCTAGCCAAATATCTCTCCAAGAACTTGACTTCTTCGTCTTTCCCTCCACTTTTCTACTCGGACAGCACCACCGTCACCTCTTCTTCTGACAAAGCTAAACTCTTGACTCAAACTTTCACTAAAACTCAACCTTGGAAGATTCCGGTGCTGTTCATCTTTCTCCAACACTCTCTCACTTACTTATGCCAAACATTACAATATCTTCTAAGTAAGACGTCGGCCACAGTGTAAGGGTGAAGCTACTCTTACCATTTTCGTATTGATCTTATATTTTACCCACAAAACCTTCTATTCTAAGTTGTTTAGTATATGTATGTCCCTCTTGCCCCTAAAACCAGGGTTGGGTTGACCGGGGTTGAGTTGCCTAAGATTTCGCCCATGGTTGGCATCAGGAGGTGAATGCAGGTAAACATCACCACAGCAGGGGCCCCCGGTGATGATTAATTATGTGTATTTTTTTCGAGTGAGTACCCTAGACATATTTTTGTGAGTATATACAGTATATACCTGTATGTATGTGTGTGAAATATATTTTTATTTGATTGTGTTGCTTCTGTTTGAACTCTGTCTCGAGTCGGCCACCCTAAGCTATGGGGCATGTGCCTGAGTATTTTACAAACATACATTTTGTGAGTGAGTATGCGGATCAACAATGTCTATTGTTACGAGTGATGACGCTGATACACAATACACAAATGCTGATACACAAATGTTGTGTATGTTTGCAAGTGAGTAGGCTATTAGCACACTGATATAAAAACACACACAATATTCAGAATACCATCATAAGAGACCAAATGTATTATTTAACCAACTACACAATATTTAATATGCCTCATATTAAATTTATGAATTACGTATTATGTGTATTTATGCGAGTGAGTTATCTAGTAGCGCTGTGATAAGAACGACACACTACAGAATACCATTATTAGATACCAACAATAATTATAAACTGGTTAACCCTTTGAGTAACAGCGACGTGTGTTATATGTTAGTGTAGCTATATTTAGACTGATATTATGCAGCTTAGGAAGGGTCTGTGGTAGTTAGAAGGGTTGGTTGAGATAGTTTGAGGCCTTATTATTGCTAGAGGTCCTTCCTAAGCTTAATAAAATCGTCTAATAGTTCCCAGAATATGATGAAAAGGATGTCCCTGGTACTCAACGGGTTAAAAATACGCCCCATACGTATTCTGAAAACTGCATATCCCTACCAGCATCACCTGAACGGCTCAAGGGACTTCAGGGAGCTCATTCTTTGAAGTTTTGGAGCGTGACGTTACTGCTGACGTCATATGATCTCCTTCAGACCTCCATAATACGCCTTCCGTGTACGATGGTGCGATTTGTGCTTGTTTATTATTATTATTATTATTATTATTATTATTATTATTATTATATTATTATCCCTTTCTGTACCGGTGACGTCTTTTTATTGGATTTCAGCTACATTTAGACGATTTTATGGTAGCTAGAAGGATTGAGAAAGTCTGAAGTGTTTTCATTGGTAGACGTCCTTCCTAAGCCGAATGAACTCGTTTAATAGTTGCCAGAATATAATAAAAAGGACGTCAGGGGTACTGATAGGGTTAATATCTGACTAACATTATGGAGTATATGCAGCTCAGGATGGAAATCTGCTAAACAAAAACGGAACTTTTCTCATACGTTGAGTTTACTGTTATTAATATTATAGCTAACATTACAGGAAACATGCAGCTTAGGACGGATCTCCAGTTAAACAAAATAAGAACAAGACCTGCTACAATATGAAATGCCCAGCTTTTCATATTAGAGGGACTTGGAGATATGCTAGACCTAACACGAATGGTAGCCCAAAAAACTCTCTAGCTATGCGAGGACGAGACAGAGGAAAAAGGCAAGGAGGGAAAGGGCAGATGAAGATGAAGAGACTGAGGGAGATGGAAGAGCACATAGAACACCTCGAGCACCTCCTGGCCTCCCAAGAGTGGCCAATACATCCCGAAGACTATTAGGTACACATAGTACTCCAAACAATCCCTCCCAAATCTTGTTTGCAAATATCCAAGGCCTAAAAAATAGAACCACGAACAAAGTACCATTTATTAGGGGCCTGCTAGAAGAAGGAAACGCTATATTTGCGGCTCTCACAGAAACTCACATTAAAGATCAGGAAGATAGTGAGGTATGGATTCCTGGTTACAACCTACATAGGGCGGACAGAACGCATAGATCACATGGAGGTGTAGCCTTGTACATACATGACTCACTGATATGTACTGAATTCCTAAATAACAGTAATGAAGTGGTGGAAATACTTGGAGTTAAAATAGAATCCCTAAATTTAGCAGTTATTGTTACATACAGGCCTCCAGACTCATCCCGAGAAGAATTCAAAACCCAGCTCAACAAAATAAAATCAGAAGTGGAAACCCTGAGGAACCCAACACCAAATATTATATGGCTAGGAGACTTTAACCTACCAAACATTAAATGGAGACAACTAGAAAACCTGTTAGTGGCAAATAACACCGGAGAAGCAAATACTAATACGAGAGAGCTTTTTGAACTTTGTGATTTTTTTAGTCTTACCCAACATATTGCTGAACCCACACGGGAAAAAAATATCTTAGACCTGGTCTTCACTAACAACGACTCTCTAGTACACAGCATTAACATATCGGACACAACATACTCAGATCATAAATTAATTGAGATCAAAACAACCTTAGAAAGTGTACAGACAACCTCAGAATCGAGAACAAAAACCGGCCCCTTCAGTAAATTTAACTTCAATAACAAAAACATTAGGTGGGAAGAGGTAAATCAAGAAATGGAGGAAATAGACTGGGAAGATTTAATGGATAACCTGACAGCAGCAGAATGTCTAGTCTTAATAACAGAAACCATGACCCAAATCTGTAGCCACCATATACCTGCAAGACAAACAAAACGAAGAAGCAAACAAGATCGGGAAAGGAGGAGGCTGTACAGAAGAAGAAAATTACTCACACAAAGACGCACACATCAAAATCTACAGGATAGGCAAAAGGTCGAAATAGATAGAGAAATTGTGGAAATTGAACAAAGGCTAAGAATATCATATGAACTACAACATATGGAAGAGGAGAGGAAAGCTATTGCAGGTATAAAGGAAAATTCCAAATACTTCTTTTCATACGCCAAACAAAAGGCTAAAACAACATCAAACATCGGCCCACTGAGCAAAGGGGACGGCTCTTTCACAGGGGACAAAAAGGAAATGAGCGAACTCTTAAGCAGGCAGTATGAAATGGCATTCAGTGAGCCTGATGAAACAAAAGTCATCAGAGACCAAAATATATTTTTCATGGAAACCTCCCCCACGGAAACCCCTCAGATGCTGGATATTGATTTCGGTCCAAAAGACATAGAAGAGGCCATTTCCAACATGCCATCCCACTCGGCACCAGGCCCGGACTCTTGGAATTCGATCCTAATGAAAAAATGTAAGGAAAACCTTTCAAAACCCCTGGCTATAATGTGGAGAAGGAGTCTAGACACTGGTGACATACCAGATAGCTTGAAAAACGCAATAATTGCCCCACTGCATAAAGGAGGGAGTAAAGCAGTACCAAAAAACTACCGCCCGGTAGCTCTAACCTCTCACATCATTAAAGTTTTCGAGCGAGTCTTGCGAAGCAAAATTTCAACATTCATGGAGACAAATGAACTACACAACACCGGTCAACATGGGTTCAGAGCGGGAAGATCATGTCTCTCACAACTTTTGGAACACTATGACAAAATTCTTAAAGCGCTAGAAGAAAAGAAAAACGTGGATGTCATTTACACCGATTTTGCTAAGGCATTTGATAAATGTGACCATGGTATAATAGCCCACAAACTGAAAGCAAAAGGTATAACTGGGAAAATCGGACGGTGGGTATACAATTTCCTCGTAAACCGAAAACAATCGGTATCAGTAAACCAAGTTACTTCTGAGCCTTCGGATGTCAAAAACTCAGTGCCCCAAGGAACAGTGCTAGCGCCCCTTCTGTTCCTCATACTAATTTGCGACATAGATACCAACACCAGACACAGTACGGTGTCGTCTTTTGCTGATGACACAAAATTAAGCAAGATAGTAAACACACAAGAGGACACGGGCCGACTGCAGGAAGACATGAATGTAGTGTTCCAGTGGACCAGGGAAAACAACATGCAATTCAATGAGGAAAAATTCCAATTAATACGGTACGGAGATAATAATGGTGTTAAAGAAATTACAAATTACTTAACAGAATCTAACCACATAATAGAACGGAAAGACAGTGTGAAAGACCTCGAGGTATTAATGTCTGAAAATATGGGTTTCAAAGTACATAACCAGGTCAAAGTGGCGGCTGCTGCGAAACGTCTAACGGGTTGGATTCTGCGTACTTTTAAAACACGCGGTGAATTGCCTATGATAACGCTCTTCAAATCTCTAGTGCTACCGCGGCTTGAATACTGTAGCGTATTAACATCCCCATACAAAGCAGGTGAAATAAATGACGTAGAGAGTGTACAAAGAAATTTCACTTCGCATATAAGTTCGATAAAACATCTACACTATTGGGAGCGTTTAAGAGCACTGAATCTGTACTCACTGGAACGTAGAAGAGAACGTTACCTAATAATATACACATGGAAAATCGCAGAGGGTTTAGTACCAAACCTACATACTCTGATAGTCATGAAATTCAGTGATAGGAGAGGCTGGGAATGCGAAATCCCCCGGATGAATAACAGGGGTGCTATGGGCTCTCTGCGAGAGGGCTGGTTATCACACAGAGGCCCACGTCTCTTCAACAAACTCCCACGGCGAGTAAGAGACATGAGGGACATCTCGTTAGACAACTTCAAGAGAGCCCTAGATGTCGAACTGCAAAAAGTGCCAGACGAGCCCATCCTCGCAAGGGAGCGAGCTGTCGCTTCAAACAGTCTACTGCACCAAATCACCACCCATAACGAGGGGCGTCGCGCTCCTTGGTGCCGCTAGAGGAGCGGCGAACACATCCAAAGGTATCCAAAGGTAAGGTACTCATCCACATTATTAATATTATAGCTAACATTACAGGAAACATGCAGCTTAGGACGGATCTCCAGTTAAACAAAATGGTACTCATCCACATTTGCTTGCATGTTCTGTCCTCAATTATATTCTGGCTAACATTATACGATTTATGCAACTGGTTGTATTTTCTACCTCCCCCCCCCCCCCCCTCCCCCTTCTCCCTTATGTTTAGTCCCATTAGTTTTCAGGTTTTAAGACGTTCGGCCTATTAGTTTGCCGATTATAAAACACTTTCGCCCAATTTCTTTGTCAATATTCAGACCTTTCGTTCCATTTAGGTGTAATTTTTGTTCCTGGCGAGCCGTAGCAAATCTCTAATTTAGGAGAAACCAGCATTCGACTGGGAAATTTTTCTACCGAAAAATGTGCACATTTATCTAGAAGATGGGATCTTGGGGCTGTTATTTTAAGCTTGGTGAAGGTCTAGGGAGGAAACTAAAACAACATAATGAATAAATAAAAATAAAAAAATATATATATATATATATATATATATATATATATATATATATATACTGCATATATATATATATATATATAATATATATATATATATATATATATATATATATATATATATATATATATATATATATATATATATATATATATATATATATATATATATATATATATATATATACCACTAAATAAACCCTTCTCACCTAAATATGGATCTCTGGTAAATCAGAAGGGTATTATTCCCTATACCACTGTGTTTGTTGTAATCATTATTTTCTGGCTAACATTGTGCTCTACTGTACCTTATATGCAGCTAAGAACGGACCCCTGGTAGCCAAAAGGTAGACTACAAGACATTATGACTCTTTCAATTAACAACGTTGCTTTTTTCATAATAATCTGGCAAAAATAATACATTATTGGTTGCTTTGGAAGTAGATAAGGAGTTACTGTAACTCCTGGTTCTTTGTCTGGCTGTTTCTCTTTGTCTTACATGCACAGAGAGTAATCCAGCTAGCCCTCACAAACACCTCCTTCTCCGATTCATTTCACTACACTAACCAAGCACACCACTCTTCTTTCCAATGCACCAACACAAATAGATATATAACAAATTGGAGAAAACAAATAATAAATTCATAAACAAAAAAAGATAAATTTTCTCTCACTCTTTCAACTTTAAGGAGACACTTGTTACAGACAGCTATGCCTTTTGTCTCCTTCATGCACATAAGCAAAACATGTAGCTTAGGATGGATCCCTGGTAAGCCAAATGGTACGCTATAAGACATTATTCTTTCAATACACAACGCTGTTTTTCTTTATATTCTGTCTAAAATAATAACCCATTGAGGATTATGATGCATTCTAACAGTATACGCTGGCTATTATTAGACCATTGTATTCAGATTAGGAAGGGTATATGGAAATGAAAGGGTTAATTGACATAGTCGTTACACTTTTAATACGCACACATCCTTCCAAAACTCTATAAGATCGTCTAATGATAGCCAGAATAAACTGTCAGAATACGTCAGAATCCTCAAGGGTTACGTTATTGGTTGTTTTGGAACTTTTTCTGGGAAACCTATCGGTATGAATTAATAACCATAATAAACCCCTTGGATATGACAAATATACTTTATTATAAACTGAATATAAAACAAAATAGTATATTTACCTCTCCTTTCATGATTTGTTATGTATGATATTCTGCTTAACACGAGATTAACTTATATATATATATATATATATATATATATATATATATATATATATATATATATATATATATATATATATATATATATATATATATATATATATATATAAAATTATATATGTGTGTGTGTGTGTGTAATAATAATAGTAATAAACGGTTTATTAAAGAATGGCAGCCTCATGAGCTGAAAATACACATTTTACAATTTAGTGGATGAACATGAGATGTACAGATATGAAGATGGTAAGCTCAGTTTACAAAAAAAAAAAAATACAATAATGATGCATGTGCAGAATACAAATTATCATAAAATAACCATGAGAGTAAGTGATATACAATACATATTCACGTTTATTTTACTTACTCATATACAGAACATACATATATACACGTACGTACGCACATACTTACGCATACATAAGTATACACACATATATAAGAACATAAGAACATGCAGTAAGTGTGCACATGTCCGTATACACAAACGCTCACGTATGCACACAAATATACATACATACAAAAACTGTTTTGGTAGGGTCAGGGTAAAGAGGTAAAGGGTAAAGAGGGTGCAGCATTCAAGTCCGTACAGGTAGGGTCAGGTAAAGCCTACTACAATGGGAGGTTAATCCTCGGTAGTGTAGGTGTGTGTGTGTGTGTTAGTTTGTGTGTGTGTGTGTGTGTGTGTGTGTGTGTGTGATAGAAGGCGGTATGTGGAAAAGCTGGGCGTTCTATTGTTAAGGGTGGAAATACATGGATGAAGATACGCGAACACTTAATAATAGATAATGCTTATGCATAGATTTATAATCAGAAGTTGCGCTAGTGAGCAATATGTTCTCGCTCATATGTACGTATATTTACATACATATGTGCATATGACCATATAAATACACGTACAGTACATATATATATTATATACCTTATATTCTCAACCGGGCTCGAACCATTGACAGCACATACACACAGACATATATATACATAAATATATGCACATTACCTGCATATATGATCTTCTCTTATCCACCTGATACTCTCAGCCGGGCTCGAACCACAAACAGTATACACTATAGACACATACATATATACATAAATAACGCATACATACATACACATATACGCACACATACATACACATATACTGTACATACATAGATACACATATACACATATACATATATACACATATACATAAACAAACTCAAGCAAATACATACATAATTATATTCTAATACACACGTGCACACACACTTATGCATACATTATTAAAGGTGGGCGCGTATATATGGTGTGACAGGCCGTTATTACACATTATTAATAATATTAACAATGGTTGGGATAGGACTATTTTTATATCTGTCAGTTCTTGCTCTTATTGGTTGGAGTGTGTTGAAGTGACGAGCTGCACGTGTTGGTCTAGGGGCGTCTGGTGGAAGTAAGTTTCTGTGTCGTGGGTGAACAAGCAGCTTAGATGCAAACTGTTTGAGTGTGTTGTAGTGGTGGGTTGGAAGTGCAGGTATGCTAAGGGTGGTGAGAGCTTCCTCGTACCCTGGATATGTGCCTCCCAGGATGATCCTGCATGCCCTCCTCTGCAGTCTCTCCAATTGACGTTGTTGTGTCAGGGTTAGAGAGGAGGACCAGGCGGGAGAGGCGTAGGTGAGCTTAGGGAGTATGAAGGTGTTATATATACTCTTCAGCTCATTCTCCGGCGCCCCCCGGGATCTCAACCGCCTTAGCATAAACAACTTGTAAGTGGCGGTCCTGACTGTGGTAGTTACATGTTTCTTCCAGTTCAGTTTGTTGTCCACAGTGATTCCGAGGAGTTTTGTGGACTCAACAAGCTGAAGGGGATGAGGACCAATTGTGACAGTGGGTGGAGGAAGGTCGGTAACGGAAGTGTTGATGTGCATGACCACTGTCTTGTCATGATTGATAGTCACATGATTGTCTGTGGTCCAGGCTTGAAGACGGTCGAGGATGTCTTGTAGGGGGTCATAGTTAGGGGAGGTGTTATCGACAGTAATGCCGACTGTCGAGTCGTCCACGTACTTCCAGTGGAATTGGGTGTCCTTTAGGGCATCATTTATCAAGATGAGGAACAATAGAGGCCCCATCTTTGTACCCTGTGGGACTCCACATGTGATGTCTAGGAAGGTGGAGATGAAGCCTTGGTATCGCACTGCTTCTCGTCTGTCACTAAGGAAGTCGGTCAACCACGCAACCAGGGTAGGATGTAGCCCCAGCCTTATGGCCTTGTTGATGATGATGGTGTGGTCAACAAGGTCAAATGCTTTCCTGAAGTCAATAAAGGCAAGGGCGAGGGAAGTCTTTCTCTTCTCAAGATTTGTGTAAATATAATCTAGGAAGCTAATAAGACAGTGAGTGGTGGAGGAGGTTTTTACGTGTGTGTATATATGTGTGTGCGTGTGTGTGTACTGTAATGTAATGCATCATGTATTACTATACTTTTTAACTATCCCAATGTGTATAACAAGCATTGCATTCACTATACTTAATTCTACATATAACACATATGCGTACCAAACTTTAAACAACCAGGAACTCCTCCATTGTGTGTTACAAATGTAGGATAAGCTCCCAATAAACGACCGTATGGTAGCCCTAACAAACCTTGTTAGATGCTGCTAACGATAACCAATCTCACGGTTATCATGGCTTGAGCACTACCCCTTGTTTTGATCACCGCTACATCTCAGATACTCAATCAATCAATCAAGCAATCACATATTTTTCTCAAACAAAAATTACATAGGTACAGAAATTAGGAAAGCAGCACACACAAATATATATCATAATTATATCTGCGTGAACAAGATTTAATACTAAGAGATACTATTAGGCCTTACTACTACAGAATACCATACAATATCCTTCGAATCCTAAATCACCGTTGGACACTATAACCCATTCAGTACAAGGGACGTCTTTTTAATTTCATTATACCGATAGAGTGAAACAGACAATCTATCAAATGTGGAGAGTACGAGAGAAAAAATTGAAAGAACTGAAATAAGAAGACTGAAGAGAGAAGAAACAAGAATGAAGGAAGAAGAGAGAAGAAAGAAGATTTCAGAAAAAGGGATGAAAAATGAGATATATTTATTTTTAGACAAATGAGCACGTCACAAAAAGTCACAAACAGAAAAATAACAAAACCTCTTAGGGAAGTGCCGACGTTAAGGCTAAACTTCCCGAATTCCAACTGAACTGAACTGATACCGTAGCTATATTTAGACAATTTTGTGCGGCTTAAACAGGATCTGTGGTAGTAAAAAAGGGCTAAGTGTGATAGTTCAAAGCCTGTAAATTGCTGGAGGTCCTTATTATACTGAAGAAAATCTACTACTAGTAGCCAGAGTAAATTTAACTGGACAACACCGGTACTGGAAGGGCTGAATTCTAAACTATAACTACATATGATCCTGTACATTCTATAGACAGTATAATACTCTCAACTTTGAAGTTAAGTGCGGGGAAGAGCAAGGTTATGGTCTTCGAAAGGGGGTAAGTCACAGAGTGTGAGGTGAAGTTGAACGGTCAGGCTATGGAGATCGGCAACTCTTTTAAGTATCTCGGCAGTGTGTTGAGTAAAGATGGGACTATGGATGAAGAAGTGCGGGAGAGGGTACAACAGGGGAAGAGGGTTGTAGGAACTCTAAAAGCAGTAACAAGAAATAGGGTGGTCAGTATGGAAGTGAAGAAGTCCTTGCATGACAGTGTGGTAATCCCGACACTGACTTACGGAATCGAAGCATGGACGTTGGTTGAGAGACTCAGACCAAGAGTGAGAGTGGTGGAAATGAGTTACTTAAGAAGTGCGTGTGGAGTTACATGGAGGGATAGACAGACAAATGAGAAAGTAAGAAGGAGGTGTGGTGTGGAGGTAGATGTGCTGGAAAGTGTGAAAAGGAACAACTTGAGATGGTTCGGCCATATGGAACGTATGGACAGCGAGAGAATGACTAAGAGGGTGTACAAGAGCGAGGTGGAAGGACAGAGAGGGAGACCTAGACCGAAGGAGAGGTGGAAGGATGGAGTGAGGAAGTATATGGATGAAGGCGGTGTTGGTTGGGAGGAGGTGCGTCGACTGACTTGGGACAGAGGTGCATGGGGACGGTTCGTTCGTGGCCACCCCTTCGGGGATCACGGCGTCGGGCAATAGATAAGATAGATAGACTCCCAACTTCAGTAAATCAACTTCATTCTATTTGTGTTTCCCAAGCCACTCAATCTTAATTGATTACCTAATTATAAGTGCTACATATTCCTACACGACTACAAAGGACTTTGCTGTTAAGGAACTGTAATCCAAACAACAAGAAACAGTGCTATACCCTGTTCCAAATAGGTAGTCAACAAATCGTGAACCCCAACCTCTGTAACTTAAAAAGGGTTAGAAAAAATAGTGTCAATGTTCACATCCATTCCCTGGTTGACTCTTCTTGAGGTGTGGCAGAGTGGTCTTGCCACTGGACTGGTAATCCAATGGACCCGGGTTCGAATCCCAATGTGTCAATGGGAAGATATTATTGGGATGGAATATGTGCTGTACCTAGTTTCAGTGCATTACCACAGCACACCGAAATGCCATATAGTAGCATATTTTGAATATTGGAATATTTATATAGTGCTATTTAATCAGGGAACAATAGGGGGTATTTATTTGGCGTTTCAGTGGGCTTTGTGGTAATGCACTGATACTAGGTACAGCACAAATTCCATTCCAATGATATCTTTCCATTGACATATCGGGATTTGAACCCCGGGTCCATTGGATTGAATATATACACCATATGAGGAGCACTTTATTGACGTTTCGCAAATAGCTTCTTCAGGTCACCTCCTCATATAGTGTTCATATTTAATCTGTCAACTTTTCTAAGTTTTCTCAACATTCCATTGAATTACCAGTCCAGTGGCAAGACCACTCCACCACACCTCCCCTTTGGTGACATATAGGTGTCGATACTGTCTTGGCGAGCGATAGATAGCCATTAATTTAGGAGGAGCCGGTCTTTGACCTGGACATTTTTCTACCGAAAAATGTACAAATATACTTCGAAGGAGGTTTTATTTACATATTTATTTAGTTTTTAATTAAAGATTGATGGACGTCTTAGGAGGAAAGTAAAATTACATACATAAATATATTACCAAATAAATACAAATATATACAGATCGCCCCTTAACCCATTCAGTACCAAGGACGTTCTTTACATCATATTCTGGCAACTAT
Source organism: Paralithodes platypus (assembly GCA_032716605.1). Classification (NCBI taxonomy): domain Eukaryota; kingdom Metazoa; phylum Arthropoda; class Malacostraca; order Decapoda; family Lithodidae; genus Paralithodes; species Paralithodes platypus. The sequence continues at coordinate 10,061,519 of CM064558.1, forward strand.
TAGACGATTGTATTCAGTTTAGGAAGGACCTCTAGCAATAATAAGGCTTCAGACTATCTCAACTAACCATTTAATTTAAACTACCACAGATCCTTCCTAAGCAGCATAATATCGTCTAAATATAGCTACAATATAATACATCACACGTCGCTGTTACTCAAAGGGTTAAGTACGTCCAGAATGATGAACACTTTACAATACCCCGTTTCAAACAGGTAGTCCAGAAATCATGAACCCTAATTTCTGTAACTCAAATAGACTAGAGCAAATAGGTTGGACATTTTCATACCTATTCCCCGGCTGATCCTTCCCAAATTGTCGGAATAGTAGGTGGTTTACTCTAGTGGTTTGTGAGGTATATAGGTTAATGCTCAAGAGTTCTGGCCTAAATACTTGTAATAGGGTATAGTATTCCTGCCTTGGCAAGCTGTACACACTATAGCCTGGAGTAAACCATAACACCAGATTCTGAAACTGTCAACATTGTATCTCCAGAAACCAAAACTGAGCATTTGTATTCCTCGCTTTGAAGATTCACGTTTAACCCCTTCAGCACCGAGACGTAATGTTCATCTTATTCTGGTTACCATTGGACGCTTTTCTTTAGCTTATGATCTACCTCATGGACTCAAATGGGTTTACTAAATATGATATTAATGTTTAAAACCCTGTGTAGTATTATTCCTGCCTCTCCCCACCTGTACACGCTATATTCCGGAGTAAACAAAAACACCAGATTCTCAAACTGTCAACATTGGTACTCCAGAAGCCAAAACCGTGCGATTGTATACCTCGCTTTGTAGAGTCACGTTTAAAAGTCCTGTTTTATGTTCTTGGCTTCAACTTAGAATGGTTCCACGCAAAAGTTACAGTGAGATTCAAGAGTTTGGCTACAAGAACGGTACTAGGCAGAAAGTACGGTGACATTCTAGAATTTGTCTACAACCTCTAATATAAACAAAAATGTATCCTTAACATACATGAGCACAATTATTTAACTCAAGCTTAGTTCAATTTGAGCGAGTATTACTTTCGTATAGTTCGTAGTGTAAAATTGAAGTTATAAAGGCAAGACGCAACTTTGGAGCTTGACTAGACCAACGTGTGGCTGATGGGGATGTAAACAATAGCATCCGGGTTCAGGGCTACCAAATCAAGTCTTCTAGATAGTTATTAAATGTCGAATATCGCTAGAATAATGCCACGTTTTCTACAATATTGCTCGAAAATTACTCAAATCTCAAGAACATCACTAGAATTCATGACGCTAGAAGTAAAAATTGGCCTTAGGTCGAAGAGAATACCTGTAGATCTAGCGGGAAAGAAGCTAAATTGGCAACACTGAATTGAACAATAACAATAACATCCGGGATCTGTCTTTGTCAACACCCAGAGATCCAGCTCCACACACACACCGGGCCCGCTTCAGCTAGCACAACAACGACCAGCTGGGTTTACTTAAGGGGGTAGTGCTTGAGTTTTGGTCTACGTATTTATTTATTTTGTTTATTTTTGAGTTTCCTCCCTTAACCTCCATCAAGCTTAAAATAACACCCCCTAGACAAGAGATATTTGTATATTTTTCGGTATAAAACTGTCCCAGCCAAAGGCTGGTTCCTCATAAAAATACAGGTTCGCTATCGCTTGCCAGGACAAAATTGATACCTAAATAGCACACAAGGCTTTAATATCGAAAACAAAGGGCGAAAGGTCTCAAAATGGCCAAAGTAATGGAGCAAACGTCGTAAAATATCAAAACTAATATGATAAGCATGAGGGAGAAGGGGGTCCAGAAAAAGAGACTGTCTCCCCCATAACAAGTATATACATCACCCACGCACTTTCGTCGTCAAATTTCTGTGGTGGGCGTTCTTCCGGCAACATTAACTCCGATATGATCTATAATTATCAAGTCACGCACGATCACAATAGGATATATTATAAGGTCCATATATTGTACAATAAGAAACTTACAACAATTGTTATGACACCTTCGTGTTCAGGACATATTTATCTACGTCATACAAGTGTTTTCCACTGTGGACAATATCGGAAAATAATTGAAAACCTGCCTAAATTAAAAGTCTATAAACCATTACTGTATGTGATTTGTCTTATACTCATCATTATTCATATAAGTATATTTGAAGTACAACTTTAGAAATACAAGTAGCTTCTACTATCTAGTCAAGAGCTGAGGAGACTGTTAGGCATAAAGAGATCCAGTAATGAGATTTGTACTGGAAGGCTTGGGTGGTTTGGACATGTGGAAAGGATGGATGAACTCAGTTGGGTGAAGAGATGCAAGTCCATGAGAGTAGAAGGAGCTGCACCAAGGGGCAGACCAAGACAGATTTTGAACTTAAAAACCTGACTGTGAGGCAACTCTGAACAGGGCTGCCTGGAATGCCGCCATTATTAGGTCGTGAGACTGGAACCGCACTTTGTGTGAAGCGCTTGGTCTTTAAACGTATGTATGTATATATATATATATATATATATATATATATATATATATATATATATATATATATATATATATATATATATATACTGTATATACAGTACATGTACAGTATGTATAAGATGCTTAGAGACGCTCAAGTAAGAGACTAAACTTGGAGTTTGGAGGTATTTTCGGCTAGCCCAGAGCTCCCCTTCTAATGGCTAACTTCAAAACACAAAGCAGTCGCTATGTTCTATGACTATGTGTACACACACATGTATGTGTGTGTGTGTGTGTATTATGTACGTAGAGTGCCAGAGGGGAGCCATAGGGTCCCTTTACAAACCTCATTAACCAATCAGAGAATCTCCTTCATCCCCTCTGAGTTTATCAAGACTCAATCCCCGTCTACAGTTCCCAGACAGTAGAACCAGAGACAAGTTCACTTTTACTTTACACTTATTTCCTATAATATGGCATTGTACTATCTTACCTAATAGACTATCGTTTATGACACTTATTTCCTATAATATGACATTGTACTATCTTACCTAATAGAATGGCATTGTACTATCTTACCTAATAGACTATCGTTTATGACACTTATTTCCTATAATATGACATTGTACTATCTTACCTAATAGACTATCGTTTATGACACTTATTTCCTATAATATGGCATTGCACTATCTTACCTAATAGACTATCGTTAATGGATCGTTATAGGTTATAAATAAAGTTAATATAACACAAACATTATAAATCAACTATTGCTTCTACATTGTATATAGGTTAGATTATCACAAAATTGAAATCATCTTTCTAGTGAAAGACTGTAACTATAATCGAAACAATATCACGTGGGATTCGTATGATACATGTTAAATGTTTTGAAGAATAAAACGCATTTAGCTAAACGCAACTGATGAAATTACTTGAAAATTGTATCCCTCATTAGTGTCATAACCAAAATGAAAACAACAACGTCTATACTATTATGTGATCATAGTGTTTTAAGGGGGAGGTAGTCGCTTTTTCTCCCTCATGTTTAGTCCCATTATCTTTGAGATTTTTTTAGGATGTTCGTTTCATTTTTTGGGCAATTTTAAAACCTATCGCCCAATTTCGTCCTCAATATAAAGACCTTTCGTGCCATTTAGGTGTCGATCTTTTCCTGTCGAGCTATAGCGAGCCTGTAATTTCCAGAGGAACTGGCCTTCGGTCGGAACATTTTTCTACCAAAAAAATTACTAATTTATCTTGAAGGGGTTCTAGGTTTATTTTTTGTTTAAGCTTGATCGAGGTCTAAGTGAGACAAATGTTGGACAATGTTAACTTTTATGAATATATATGTTTTAGTTACTTTAGTTTTAATAATGGGAATTGCTAGAGTCTTTTCCTGAGCAATTGGTATGCAGAGGTTGTGGAGGATGTTAAAATTAAAAAGATAAGTTATAAATGCACATACAACACACATTGCTATGTAGTACAAATATTTATACATGAATGTTTGTAAGTTAATATGATTATCAGCAAGCTATACAATTGATTATGAGGAATAAACCATTACCGTTAACAATATCTGGTGCGACGTCTTGGGGATATTATGATATTTTGTTTAAGTATTATTGAGGGTTTTGATTGATGCAGCTATTTTTCAGTAATACATTTCTATCCGCCCCACCCTCCCATGATTAAGAAAAAAACGCTAGCCCAGACCCCATTCCAGCTAATTATGTACATTTTTCGGAAGAAAAAGATTTTGACTGAATGCCGGTTTCTCTTAAATTGCAGTCTCGCTATCTCTAATCCCCAGGACAATATATGGACACCTGAATGGAGTGAAGTGTCTTATAGTCGCCGAACTCTATGTATTAAAGGTCACGGCAGCGATTATTTCCCTCAGTTGTAACAGTGATCTCAAGCGTCTTCTCTTCTCTCTGTGTCGACGCAGGGGACCTGGCTGTGTACTTTTTTTTTTTTTTATTATTATTCTTTTGCTGCTTCTTATGTTTCTTCTTCATAGACTTCGCAGGATCGAAGGGGATGCTGATCCCTCCTGAAGACTCACAGGGGACCCCTAACGAGCTCGCAGCAGAAAAGGTAATGCCACAATCTGAACTAGAGTTGGGGTTACTATACTCTAGGTGTACCTCGTAAGGGATGCTGAATGAGGTTTCCTCGTAAGGGATGCTGAATGAGTGTGCCTCACAGAGGATGGTGAACGAGGGTGCGGCCAGGTAGGTTTTATATATTTTGGTCTCTGGTTTATTTCCCTAGGGATGCTGAGGGAGAGTATCTAAAGAGGGGAGCCCAAGTTAACGTAAGAACAGTGAGCCTATGGTATTTAAAACGTCCCGCTGGGCGAAGGTATTGTGGGTAAATCCAGACGAATTTCGTCATTTCACGATAAATATCGTTATTACTTATTCATATGCGCCTATTTTACGTTTAATATGAAGATATTAACATGTAACAGCAATAAAACAAGTGGGAATAGTATTTGGGGGGTAAAAAAGATGAATTATTGCTGACCGTCCAGTCATGAGGTGAGAGGCGCGCGAGACATACACCCTCCCCTCTCGAGGCCTGAAGCCCGACTGATGTCTCGCTAGTGAAGTCTCTCTCTTCCAGTATCCAGTATTCGAGAATGGATAATAAGTCGTAGGCGTGTGCAGGTGGATGGTTAAGGTGTCTAAAAATCTGTGTGTGATAACCCGGGTTCGAATCCTGGTGGATCACATAATTATGCTTTCATTAATTTCATTGGAGGTGCTTGGTGTTGTGGTGAAATTAATAGAAAATAGATTATCAGTAGGTTCAGGGATATATCATAGTGAGGCGGTTCTAAATGATCTGTGTCCTATGAGTATTCTTTCCACTCACTTAAACATTAGGCTACCATAGTGCAGTGGGACTATGCACATGATTTGATTAATATCCAGTATTCGAGAATGGATAATAAGTCGTAGGTGTGTGCATAAACCTTTAACCGTCTTGGTGGTGTAATGGTTAAGGTGTCTAATAATTTGTGTGTGATAACCCGGGTTCGAATCCTGGTGGATCACATATATGCTTTCATTAATTTAATTGGAGGTGTTTGGTGTTGTGGTGAAATTAATATAAAATAGATGATCCTTACAGACCTCCCTATTGACCTAGGAACCGGCTGGGATATATGGCCGTGAAAATTAACCCAATAAACAAGGGGAATAAGAGGGAAAATATGTGATAATTGAGGGGGGGGGCCTTTGACACATGTGGAGGAGTGATAGGAGGTATGGAGGGGAATTATCTCACTTGATCACACATTTCTTTGTTTTGAGTGCCAGTGGGATGTTTTGAAAGGCTTTTTTTAGGCCTTCCATGGTTCATATGAGGACTCTCGCCCTTGTAGGGTTCAGACTCAATTGCGGACGCTCGCCGTTCTTGGGTTAAGGTGAGGGTGTGAGCCTTCCAAAGAGTTGTTCCTTTCGTTCCTTGGTTATTTTCTTGCTGATGCGGATCCTGGTGGTTTTGAGTGTAGAAAGGGACTTAGTAGTGGGGTTGGGTGGCTCTTGTACCCTTGTGGTGCTGGCCCCAAGTTTTTCTTCTTCGACTCCGCTCCTTTGTCAGGTGAGGTGGAAGGTGAGCCGTTGCACTTCTGTCGCGGGCAGCGCTCTGACGTCACGAGCGGTGTGACTGGCGATGACGGCAGATGAGATGGAAACCGGGGTGGCTGGGGTTAGGGAAAACCAGCTTGGAGGGGCCACTGTATTGTTGTCTTCTGTAATCTGGCGCATGGCAATTCTGTTGATGGTAGCTTTTGATGTTGGTGTTGGAGTGATGTTGATGGTAGCTTTTGATGTTGGTGTTGGAGTGATGTTGATGGTAGCTTTTGATGTTGGTGTTGGAGTGATGTTGATGGTAGCTTTTGATGTTGGTGTTGGAGTGATGTTGATGGTAGCTTTTGATGTTGGTGTTGGAGTGATGTTGATGGTAGCTTTTGATGTTGGTGTTGGAGTGATGTTGAAGGTAGCTTTTGATGTTGGTGTTGGAGTGATGTTGATGGTAGCTTTTGATGTTGGTGTTGGAGTGATGTTGATGGTAGCTTTTGATGTTGGTGTTGGAGTGATGTTGGTGTTGATGTTGGTGTTGGAGTTATGTTGCTTGGGGATTCTATGCTTTTCTCTGTTTTACTTTTCGGCATAACAAATATGGCTAAATAGAAGAAACCAAGATCTTCAAGTTGTATTCAATAACCTCGGTGCCTCGTAAAATAGTCGTAAGCTCCTGAGAAGCTTACAGTCCTACAGTATATATAAAACAAATTAAATCATCGCAGCAAAACGCCTATATGAAATTACCAGGAGTTCTTACTAAACTGAATACAAATTTCCTGATTTTACTCATTGTATTGCAACCGTTTTATTAAAGTTTGCTTGATCAATATAAATATATTTATGTAATAAAGTAATTCGATTACTAACCTCCATTCATCAGAGAGACTTTGAGGATTTCCTGAGTTTTATAAATGCATCCCTCGATTTCGGCGTAAGAAAGATGAGACTTATTCAGAATGCCCATGAGAGAAAGAGAGGGAGAGAGAACGAGAGAGAGTTGGGGTTAGTTCCTGTATGCATGACGTCAGAAGGTCCCTGAGAATACTTCTGCTATCACAATAAACACTTCAGCCTCCATACCTACTTAAGGGGAGATGGGCCGTTTTTCTGGACAATTACTCCCTCGTGTTTAGCCCCATTAGCTTTGAAATTTTAAGTCGTTTGGCCCATTAGTTGGGTGATTTTAACACCTTTATCTTCAGTTTGTTGTCAATATTAAGACATATATTGTGCCATTTAGGTGCCATTTAGGTGTCATATTAAGACCTATATTGTGCCATTTAGGTGTCATATTAAGACCTATATTGTGCCATTTAGGTGTCATTTTTTTCCCTGGCGAGCGATAGCGAGCCAGGAATTATAATAGAAACCGGCTTTGGCCGGGAAATTTTTCTACCAACAAATATACAAATTTATCTTAAGGGGGAGTGTAGGTTTTTTTGTTTCTAAGTTTGAGGGAGGTTTAGCGAGGAAACTTTAGAATATATAAATGCATTTATTATTGGACTACAAACACAGCCACTATCCCCTGGGCGTACTTATTTGCTTATTCATTGATCTGTTTCATATTTTGTTATAGTTTCCCCGCTAGACCTACATCAAACTTTAAACAAATAACAAATACAAAAAAGCCACCCCAAGATAAATTTTTCGATAGAAAATGTCTCGGCAAGATGCTGGTTACTACTATCGATATATTACAGGTTCGCTATCGCTCGCCAGTAAAATAATCGACACCTAAGTTGCACGAAAGGTCTTAATATTGACAAGGAAATGAGGTGAAAGGTCTTAAAACTCGCCAGGCTAATGTGCCGTACGTCTTAAAATGTAAAACAACTAATGGGGCTAAACATGAGGGAGAAGGGGAGGTTAACCCCCCCCCCCCCCACCCCCCTGTTAAGTGAGTGATTGAGTAAGGGGCGAACGGGGTCTGGTCGCTGGGGTAGTTAACCTCTTGAGGATTATGACGTGTTTTGAGAGTTTATTCTGGCTATTACTAGACGATATTATTAGGTAACGGAGGATTCTGCGTGAGTCAAAAGGTTAATTGAAATCGACTTTACCCCTTTTGCTTGCTATTGATTTTTCCTAAGCTGTATAAAATCGCCAAATAATAGCCGGAAGAAACTACAAAAACGCGTCATGATCCTTAACCCTTAATTAGCGGCTCACCACATAAGTCGAGTTAAATAAAGCTGGACTATGTGGCGGCGCTCAACATAGGTCGAGTGGCAATTTCAGCACGTAATGTTGCTGAGAGAGAGAGAGACAAGTGGTGGCAGGAGACTAGCGAGCGTATGACTGCTCCAGACCACCGCGGCGAACCTACTGACACGAATCTAAGCTCCCTCCTCCCTCTCTCACTCGCTACATACTGAATTATATGGGGAAAGTACCGAATTACATGCTTTTTGCACTCGCGTTGCACGGTTATTGCAAGAAAACTAGCCATCATAAAAGGATCGTTATGGTGTCATTCGAAAGCTCTGTTTATGCCCTTTCAGGGATAGGTACTTGTTTTACGTTCTGGGTCTTATTTAGGCATGAAAATTATCACGTAAACAGCCCTATTTTGGCTAAAAACACCCCGCTGGGCGGTACATATAAATAAACCGCATAGGCCGCTCGTAAGGTGTTAAAGGTGTAATGCCTTCCTTATCCTAATCAATATTGTAAAAGGCGACTTAATTAAGACGGGTGAACTTATTTAAATCAGCCTCTACGTTGCCAGTAAGGGCCTAATTAAGTTTCGGCATACATCAAAGAAGGAGGCGTGCGAGAGGTGTGGGACCTGCACCAACACAACAAGAAATGGTGATCGGGTGAGGGGTGAGAGATCTGGGAATTTTTTGTTTTGCTTAGAGATTTAGGGATAATATTATAATGAATTACCGACGGTGTGGACGTACCTGTATATGCCAATGGAGTACACAATATAACTAATATATAAGCCTAAATAATATATCTATGGCTTCGACCCGGTGTAAAAGTAGATATAAACCTACAACTCTAATCTCAGTCTATCATGTAGAGAGCTACTTAGGATGGGAAGAGTTGCGGCCTGGCACTGCACCCGGAGAGACACTCGTGAGTGTATCTACGTGGCTATAATACTTTGTTAATCAATATGTAACAGGGTGATAGGTTTGTGTGGGTGAAAGTGTGTACTGTATCTTTATGTTTTGGTTTTGATAGAGAGAGAGAGAGAGAGAGAGAGAGAGAGAGAGAGAGAGAGAGAGAGAGAGAGAGAAAGAGCGAGAGATAAATACTTCATTGATCCTGTGGTAAGGGGGCCACGAGAAATGCGATTCGACCTAATTTGTTCATATTTCCTTGACTGAGTGCGTGACTGAGTGTGCGTGTATGGTTTCGTGTGTGTGTGTGGGTGGGTGTGTGTGTGTGTGTGTGTGTACTTATGCTTATGTGAGCTTGTGAAAGTGTGTGTATGATGTGTTTATGAGTGTATTTCTTGAGTATTCTGTATGCACGTGGGTGTATTGTATACAGTATATGCGTGTGTATGTGTGTTGTTTTCTATGTGTATGAAGGAGACAAAAGGCAGGCAACCTATAACAAGTGACTCCCCTAAAGCCGGAGGAGTGATAGAGAACACAATTCAAGGGGCGTTGGCGTCAAAATGCCTGGACACACGAAGGTAAAAGCTTTCTAAGTCATAGGAAGAAGGAAAGATTGATTGGGGAGACAGTTGGCTTCGATGAAAGTATTAGTATCAACGTTCGTCATCTGTTGAATATTTTAGGTAACAGTCTTTTAATAAAACTAACATTCAGAAATTGACAGACCAGAATTGACTCCCTCCAGTCAGAATTAACGGGAAAGTGTTCGTGTGCCTGAAGGGGGTACCGGTAGTGGTTAGCTGTTGGTCTAGTTATTAGTATATTTATGATTGTTTTTAGTTTTCTCGTTAGACCTCCATCAAGCTTAAAAAAACACCCCCTAGACCTCATTTCAAGATTAATTTGTACATTTTTCGGTACAAAAATTTCCCGGCCGAAGGCCGATTCCTCCTAATATTACAGGCTCGCAATCACTTGTGAGAAAAAAAATCAACATCTAAATGGCACAAAGGGTCTTAAAATTGCCAAATGAATGGAGCGAACGTCTTAAAATCACCAAACTAATGAATTGAACGTCTTAAAATCTCAAAACTAATGGGGCTAAACATTAAGGAGAAGGGGATGGGGAAAATGTAAGTACCTGCCCCTTCACCTGCAGGTACAAGCCAGACAAGTCCAGCAGGTGTATGATGAATGATAAGTCCTGAGAATACAATATAAGTGATGATTCCGGGTCTCAGTTACGAGTATTCGAACAATTCTGATTGTTCACAATTTGATGTGGAGGTATTGTACTTCTTAAAATGTCATTATATAATGGAATACAAAACAGCATGCTTCACACCTAAATTAACTTCGTAAGTTCCAAGCAGCTGAATTTAATTAACTAAACAAAATCGTCGTTTAAAACCCTCCTTTAACTTTGGCTGAAATGATGTATTTGATTTAAGTATATTTCTATATTGCTGGTTTTATATTTATGTATTTATGTATTTATGTATTTATATATATCCTTCATTTGTCTTTCTTTTGCTATTGTATAAATTCCTTTCATGACCCCTCCATCTGGAGGAAATTGCGGCTGTAACCTAAGCAGGCTTAAAGGATTACTACATAGAAACTAAAAGAAAATATCAATATAAGTTAAATAAGAACATTCTCACGTTATTCTAAGTAAGCAAAGTCATAATTTGACATAATATAACTATGAGAGGTAAATTACTCAAACAATGTATGACCAGAATACATACATACAGAGAGAGAGAGAGAGAGCGTGAGCGTGCTAGCGATAGATAGATTAGTCTAGATATTCTTACCATAACAACAGTAAATATTATGAACAATTACAACAAAACTATCAATGTCTAGGTATAAAAAGTAATAACATTATGTGGCATCCTTTTGAGGGAGGGTTGGTTTTCCTGTCCCCCCTTCTCCCTCATGTTTAGCTTCATTATTGTTTAGATTGTAAGACATTTGGCCCATTAGTTTGTCAATTTTAAGACCTTTCACCCTATTTCCTAGTAAAAATTCAGACATTTCGTGCCATTCAGGTGTCTTTTTATTTCTAGAGCCTGAAATATAGGAGGAATCAGTCTTCGCCCAGTAGCCTACATATTTTCACCTAGAAAATTACAAAATTATCGAAAAGAGTTTTTTTTTCTTTTTTTTTTAATTTGATGGAGTTATTGGGAGGAAACTAAGATAGTAATAATAAATGAGTAATTAAACCGACCAATAAATAAACCCTTCTCCCTTATACACTTCTACCTTCTCAGTCCGTTTAGCCCTTCAGTCTGGCCTCAGCCTTGGTCGCGTGAACATACACCCACCGTCGCTCTCACTCTCATCACCACTTGTCTTTCCCATCGCTACCCGACTCAAGCGTTACTTTCTCCCCTCGTTGACACACATACCGTCTCCCTCACTTACTTTATATAATTATTTGTTCATTACAAAGTACTCATTAAGAAGTATTGCGATCTATTACTTACATGCTAACTTTTGTGCAATTATCAAGAATTATTGTGATATACTACTTTTTTTTTTTTTTTTTTTTACATGGTTACTTTTATACTTGTACCTAAAATAATAGTTATCGTCTGACACCCACAATGAGCACCTAGATTAAACAGTTTATTTATTAGTTATTAATAGTTTTTAATTCCTTGAAGTATCTAGTACCTTTTTAGTGTTTTACGGTACCTTTCAAGATCGATTAAACTAATTAATCCCCGTTCTTCACCGAGTTGATTATCTTTTTATATTACCGTTGCTAATATTATTTGATCCACATAAAAAGCAACATGACTATTAAGTTGGCAACTGTGACTGAAAAAATAGCACATAAATGGTTGTACACAGAAAAATAACTCTACTGGACCCTAAGATAATCAGTATGAAGATTCGCGACAACTAATTATAGGTAAGTACTTTATATTAAGTCTTTATTTATTTGCTATTTAAGGCAAATGTTTCTTCTTATTAATTGCTAAAAACTAATGGCTAAGTACACTGGGGAAATTGTGCGTATAAAACATTTACCAGAGCGTCAAACCGGAGACATTGTGTTTGAATACTTTAATAAACACGAGAAGGAATACAAGAAAATTACCATGAAATAATATGTCTTTTGCCATTTAATAACCTTCTAAGCCATAATTTGAACTATAAACGAAACTTTTATTTATACATATACAATAACAAAGTGTATAAATACAGGAATTAGCTTTCATTTGATACCCTGATATATACACGTGTTTTAATCGCTTAAGCTTACTAGATAATCCGACCATTATTCACCATGTGTACAAGTTGTTATAAATGAACACAACATTCTTACCGCCTAGCTCGTTTTCTATGTTGGCCAATCTGAATAAGCAACCGTCTTGGTGATGTAATGGTTAAGGTGTATGACAATCTGTGTGATAACCCGGGTTCGAATCCTGGTGGATCACATATACAGTATGCTTTCATTAATTTCATTGGAGGTGTTTGGTGTTGTGGTGAAATTAATAAAAACATTATTAAGTTTGACATCTCGCATAAAACAAAAAACAAAATCAAGGTATTTGTAATTGTTTCTATAATAATGTATAATACAAACACATACATAAATAACAAATATTATGACAGGTGATTTTTTTTTTCGTACAAATTTATCTCTTTGGATTTATTGTTAAGCTTGATAGAGGTATACGGAGCAAACTATAACAAACGTATATACCGGTTATAATAGAAAATAAATGTTGAGGATATAGGACGAAATTGATGACTGACAATATAGGAACATGTATTATCAACACTATGGATACATTTGGGATTTATTTAGTGATTATTCAAAACTGTCTTCGTGGTGCAATGCATAAGTGTGTTGATTTTCGGTGTGAGCATCCTAGGTTAGAATCCCCGGACTGCCACATGTGTTTTTTTAATTTCATTAATCGAGTTTAGGAGTAAAGTTGGTTGGTGAAGATAACATAATAATGGAAATTGTTATAGATTTTCTTTGGGCGAACTTTACACAAATATATACAGAATAATGATGTAAAATACCTATAATGTAATTTCAAAATTATTTAGTTAATTCGTATAGCTGATAATATTACATAGATGGTCGATTCTGAAGTATATATTGAACGGGATCTGGGTCAAAGATGATATATTTTCTTGTCTGTTGTCATAATTACTAAATATACAGAGATGGTTTATGCTTCACAGTTGTTATTATGTCCTTGGAAGTAATACACTGACCAAAACAATGGAACTTCATGTACATGTTTCCATATTCTTTCTCGTATTTATTCCAATCATACAACACAATAGTCCCGGTTTAACGCCCTGATAACGACCATTAATACTATCGTGGACAAAGGGGAAGGCGGTAAAGAACCAACAAGTTGGTGAAAACCTTACCTCAACTTCTATACTTGTACACCATCATCATTATCAATGGCAAGTATCGTGTTTATGAAACCCTTTCTCCTTAATGTTTAGCCCCATTAGTTTCACATTTTAAGAGTTTCGCCCATTTCATTGTAAAAAATAAGACCATTTGTGCCATTTAGGTGTCGATTTGTTTCCTGGCGAGCAATAGGATACCTGTAATATAGGGGGAACCGGCCTTCAGCTGGGACCTTTTTCTACCGAAATATGTACACATTTATCTCGAAGGGGGGTCTTTGGGATTCCTTTTAAGCTTGATAGAGTCCTAGGGAGCAAACTAAAACAAAATGTATATAGCGGTAATAATAGAAAATACATATATAAATATATAAATGTATATAGCGGTAATAATAGAAAATACATATATAAATATGATAATGTCCCCTTAACCCTGTTGAACGAAATAGTAGAAGCAGGATAACTCCATCAGTACGACCACCAAACCACAACAACTTTCATTCACTCATTGTAAATCTTCACAAATCACTGGTTTCATCGCTACTTATAATTATAGGCTACACATCAACAGCACGCAAAGGCGCAAAGCTTTTCAAATTTGTCAGATCATATACTGTATAAATTATGTTGGCACGTGTTCTGCCTACCTGGAGTCCATCATCTCATAATGATGATCTCGTAACGAAAAACCCTGAGTGGAGGAGACCTATGGGACGACTAAGTAACATATTGTTGAAGCAATTTAATGTGACATGAATGTAGAGTTACAACCCGGAAATTTCACTGTGAATAAAATGGTCGCCATACACTCTCACATTGTTTACATTCTTTGATAATTGATCTATGATGCTTTACTGTGGACCTGTTGGTGTTTGCAGTGTGTTCCTAGTCTTGGCACTCCAGGAATTATGGACAGTGATAATAAGAAGTACAAACAAAGACTACGAATTTGATTTCATTCATTAATTAACTGAGTTATGAAGCTTATGGGACAGTTCTTGGTGTGATTTCCGTGGGAACCAGGTCAATCATATGAATACTAAGGGCATATAACCATATAGATTAATACATAAAGAAAACAAACTACTCAACATAAATGCAAACCCTGACCATAGACGTTTTAGTTGCTAGCTATTTATTCCATACATATCTGTGATTATACTGTAAATTAATATATGTTTTCGCTGATGTCAGAAATAGTTCCTCAATAGAGTTGTGTGAGAAAAAGGTCGATTGTATTTTACAATTATTGCCAAGAGTGTTTGGACTTTGTAACACAAATTATGCACATAACACGATGTTTAGTTGTTTATGTGTGTTAGTTAGAAGACCATTAATAGTAGACGTTAATGATTGACATAATATGTGTACTATTATATGTGTGTTAGTTAGAAGACCGTTAATAGTAGACGTTAATGATTGACATAATATGTGTAATATTTGTGTTACAATTAAGTGGGCATTTATTACAGTGTATTGTTTGTGTGAGATTCGACAGGTTAGTATGTGTCAGTGTGTATGTGTGTGTGTGTGTGTTCTGGCAAATTCCCCAGGTAGAGCGCATACCTCCGCTTACACTGGTTGGTTCGGTACCATTAACATCATAGGTTATCATTTTCTTCTGGATTTGGGTTGCAGGATATTATCTGGATTGCCTCATAATTTGAATCACTTCTTCCTTAACACATATCCATTCTGCCCACCAATGTTTGTGAAACTCGGTTAAACCCAACTACAGATGATTCCATTAATCTTATTAAGGACCTCTTGGTATGAAAGAGTTAAATACAAGCTAAATTACCTCTATGATACGATTTTCCTAAGTTGAATATAAGCGTCAGAGGGTAGCTAAACTGTAACACAAATTAGTTTAGTCTGGTTGTAAGGTTTATTTTTACTCTCTTCCTGACAGATGCCGTGAATATTAAAAGTGTGTATTACCACAAGGAATATATTCGACAAGTAAATTATTATCAATGTTACTTTTGATTTTGAACCAGTCAGAATAGATATCAAAATCAAGAATACAGATATTTGGCAGGGATTCGAAGGCTACCCTTTCAAGATCCGATGAAATATTTTGTTTTCTGTTTTGTGGCTATTAATAGTGGATGTGATTTTGCTTAGGAAGGGTATATGGAAGTCAGAGGGTTAATTGAGCAGGTCTTTACCATTTTAATACCCACAGAACCTTCCTAAGCTGTATATGTTTTTCTATTTTTTAACCAGAATAAACAGTCCAAACGCGTCATGATCCTCAAGGAGTTAAACCTAATATTGACAAACCAATCCCTGAATATGTAAACCAAATGGAAATATGGACTGACTGATTTCAAGATGCTCAAGAAGCATTTCAGGGGGGGGGGGGGATTTGTTTTTTGTGCCCCCAATTAGCTTTTACATTTTAAGACGTTCGGCCCATTAGTTTGGCGATTCAACCCATTTATTAATCAATATGAAGACCTTTCGTGCATTTAGGTGTCAATTTTTTTTTCCAGGCGAGAAATTGAAAGCCTGATATTTAGAAGAAATCTACCGACAAAAATACAAATATATATATATATATATATATATATATATATATATATATATATATATATATATATATATATACGGTATGTATATAATAATATATATATATATATGTATATATATATATATATATATATATATATATATATATATATATATATATATATATATATACAGTATATATATATATATATATATATATATATATATATATATATATATATATATATATATATATATATATATATGTATATATATACAGTATATATATATTTTTTCTTCAATAATCCAACTACTCCCTCTCGGGCATATGCTGAGAGCCTGTACATTCAACCACTCAACAAGGTAAAGCCTGTGAAGTCTTGTTCCAGTCTAGGGAGTGAGACATGTGAAGCACGTTTAGCTGCAACCAGCCCCTGCCATCTTGCCTTCGCAGGATGCATGGGACTTAGTTGCCCACTCACGGCTCGAAGCAGCCCCATCTCTGAAGCTGCCTCGCTCCAGTGCTTCAATGTTTCGCCTCCTAGACTCGGACCCTCACTTTCAGAACGTCACCTATTGAGCAACCAACTCACTCACTAGGCATTACCCCCCTATAGCCTATTTTTAACATGGGAATATTCATTACAGTGCTATTTAATCAGGGAACAATGAGGGTTTTTTTTAAGTTTCGGTGGGCTTTGTGGTAATGCACTGAAGCTAGGTATAGCACAAATTCATATATTCATAAGTACATAATTATATCGACCAATAAATTAACCCTTCCCCCTTAAATCACTATTGAATTGAATTTTTGGATGAACATTTTTGTTAGTAACAATAGTATGCTTTAACCCTATAGTGCGAAATCGGTACTAGGACAAAAATATGATCGACTAGAAGAATATTGTCGATGCAAAAAAGTGTGTGTGTGTGCGCGTGCGCGCACAAGTGTGAGGATAATCATTTATCATGCTATATAATATTAGTGCGGTATAGTGAATTACTACATTATGAACACAAGTTATAGTTTAATGTAATTCACTTCATCAATGTCAACAACACAAGTTATACTCCGGCATTATCGCTGTGCTGTTGATTGTTCTGGTGATTAGAAAAGGAGGTCGGTAATTATTGTGTCACGGTTGCCACAAATTATTGTATACAACAATGAAAAATCATGCGAGGTAATTAATTAAAACCCTGCATGTTTGTTCAGGGAAGTTGTGTAATAGAGAAGCAGTTCACGAAATGGAACAATAAAGATGAATAATGAATATGCGAGAGTCAAGTTGTATTATGTTATTACATTGTAATAATGAAGAATTATTAACCCGTATTTCTTAGAACAATGGAGAGATATTATTATTATTATTATTATTATATATATATATATATATATATATATATATATATATATATATATATATATATATATGTGTATATATATATATATATATATATACCGTATATATATATAATTATAACATAATAATAATTATAATAATAATAATAATAATAATAATAATAATCATAATAATTACGGTAGTGTCTGTGTGTAATGTTGTTAATATATCCAAGCAAAATTGCTAATATATAGTAGCGAATACTGACCAAAACTAGTTAGTAGCTTCGTCTTCCCGTGCATATCTAACTTATGATATTCTTTAAAATCCCTAAATATTATAAAATTGGTGGCTCAAAATTTAGTCTCCTCCCTAGGAGGAGGCTGTAGGCACCTGCCGAACATGGTGGTACTCTACAGGTGGTTGACAAGAACAGCTGAAACTCCTGTTTCACCACCTGGCATCCCTAGCTGATCCTGTATGAACCTCATCAATACTGAGACAACCCCAGTCTGCCCCCCTCCGAACTACCTTCTCTTCCTATCAATAAATTATACTACAAACACATTAATACATACTACACTACCTTGCAAAATCCCCATCATGACGTCACAATGCCCAGCCTCGGAGGCTCAAGGGAGGAACCTAAATTCCCTGAACCTTTAACTTCTACTCTATCAGTTTATGTAACATTCGCGGCCTTTCCTTTAACTTCCTCTCTGTGAAACACCATCTATCTTCAACCAAACCCGATTTACTTTTCTTCACCGAAACTCAGTTATGTAAGGCAATAGACAGCAATCCCTTCTCTACTTCTATACTCCTACTATCTCTATCCTCAATTCAACGACAAAGGTGGATGTTGCGTGTGTGTACGCAACAATCTTACTTGCTCTCATGTTCCTAACTTTGACTCTTCCAAATTCTCAACTCTTGCTTAAGCTATCTTGTCACTCTCACTGTTTATCTCTCCCCGAATTCTACTGACTATCCAAAAGCTCTGACTATCTTACCTCTAAAGTGGAACACATTCTATCCATCTTCTCTAAAATCTCCATCTTAGGAAATTTCGATTCTCACCACTGCCAATGGCTCTCCTCTCTTTTCACCGACCAACCTTGTGAACAATCCTAGATCTTTTCTTTCCTAAATGACCTAGAACAGTTAATTCAGCACCCCGCCCGTATCCCAGACTGCCTCGGAGATCGACCCAACATTCTTGATTTTAGTTTAACCTCTAGTCTTTCCGCTTACACTGTAAATATTCTCCCTCCGTTGGGCTCCTCCCATCATAACCTTATCTCTGTTACCTGTCCTGTCTCTCCAGTACGGCTTTCTGATCCCCCATAACACATAGCGGTGTTTAATGTGTTAGGTATTACACAAATGGTAGACCAATGCCTCCTTAATTGCAGGCTCGCTATCGTGCGACAGGAACAAACATTGATATCTAAGTAGCATTAGAGGTCTCAAATTTGACAAACAAAATGAGGCGAAAGGTCTTAAAATCGCAAACTAATGGGGAAAACCTCATAAAATCTCAAAACGAATGGGTGTTAAACATGAGTGAGAAGAGGGGCCACAAAAACAACCCTCCTCCCCTTAACCCCTTCTGTACCGCAACGTCCTATTAATTTTATTCTTACTATATTTATACTATTTCGTGCAGTTTAAGAAGGGTCTGTGGTAGTTAAATGGGTTAAATGGGTTAAGGGAGATAGTTGGAAGCCTGTTAATTGCTGGAGGCCCTTTTGAAACTGAATAAAATCGTCTAATAGTAGCCAGAATAAAGTTAAATGAAGTCTCCGGTACAGAAGGGGTTAATCCCTTGAGGATTACGACGCATTTGTACAGTTATTCTGGTTATCATTAGACGATTTTATATAGCTTAAGAAGGATATGTGGGTGTGATTATGTAAACAAATAATATATATATATATATATATATATATATATATATATATATATATATATATATATATATATATATATATATATATAAGTTAAACCCCTGACTTCCATATACACTTCTTAAACTTAATATACTCTTCTAATAATAACCAAAATAAACTGCTAACACGCGTCATAATCCTCAGGGCGTTAACCCCTTCTGTACCGGCGACAGCTTATTAATTATATTTTAGTTATATTTAGAAGAATGTTTGCAGTTTAAGGAGGGTATAAGGTAGCTAAAATTATGAATTGAGATAGTCTGTATCCTTTAATTGAGATAGTCTGCGGTCCTTTAATTGAGATAGTCTGTATCCTTTAATTGAGATAGTCTGTATCCTTTAATTGAGATAGTCTGTATCCTTTAATTGAGATAGTCTGTATCCTTTAATTGAGATAGTCTGTATCCTTTATTTGGTAGACGTAATTTCTAAACTGAATAAACTCGTCTGATAGTTGCCAGAACATAATGAAAAATACGTCGTCGGTACAAAAGGGGTTAAGAGTAGAGGAGAGGCTGAGAGAGGGAATCACCTTTAGTCCCAGCAATCAATTTCTTACCTCCTCCCCCTGCGCCACATCAAGACCGTAATCTCTGCCAAACATCAAAGAAGTGAGGGGAGTTCATCGACGACAACTTATTGACACCAGGCACCAGCTGTCTGTCTGTCTGCCTCTGAGAAGCTTGGTATGTCTGTCTGTCTGTCTATCTGCCTGTCTGCCTGTATGTCTGAGAAGCTTGATCTGTATGTCTGTCTGTCTGTATATATGTCTGTCTGAGAAACTTGGTTTGTCTGTCTGTTTGAGAAACTTGGTCTGTATGTCTGTGTGTCTCTCTGTCACTGGGACACTTGGTCAATTACCATCGGTTTGTTTACGTGTGTTCGTTCTGTTTTCATCTGTGTTGTGTTTCTGTATATACATTATCGTGACTTATGAGTGTCCACGATAGACCTTTCTATTTCCAATTGGGATTGGTTAAAAATGGGATCTATTATTCTGTATATACACAAAGTATCATGTAAAGTTAATTGGCTTTGTATATCAGATGAATAATATATAAGGGGTAATTATCTAATTAAGGTATAGGCTATGGTGTACATTTATTCTATAAAGAGTTAATTTGAGAATATAGTATTCCATAAGTATTAAGTACTATTTAATATAGTAATTAAAGTAATATGAGGAGCGTTAGCAGCATCGAGAATGATTGCGCATGTCTAGCTTCACTTGTTACCAAGCTGACGTTCTAAGATTTCTCCCTATAAAGGGCGCCACTCAATAAGAACAACCCTTACCAGCAACACCGGCGATCGGCCACATCTATCGTCCCATATATTAAACATCCCAGCACCTACTATCCATCACCATGCTCCACTAACCAGCTAAGTCTATATATATATTCACTGGTGGCCATTATAATATATGTAGACAATATACAGCATGTGAATTAACAACAAAGGTGAGACGATCTCAATGCTTCCCCCTTAGGCTGATAATCCAATCCCATTACTTGTCTTGTAACTAATTCCTAAATCCACTATGCGATCCTAAGTCTTGACATACATATTGTCTGTCTATCTCTCCATCTGTTTATATTACTATAATTATATTATGTATATGTTGTGTGTGTGTATATAAGTGTTTGTACAAATATATTGATGTTCATCTATTTATCTATTAACTCTTCATCAAGAAGACGTAATTTTAGTTTTATTTTAGTTACCATAAAACGATTTGCTACGGCTCAAGAAGAGTAAATATTATTTCAATAAACCATCTAATATTATATTAGCAAGAACAAAAGGTAACAAAGGCATCATCGTAGTAAAAGGCATTAGCATAAATGTTATTGAATTCTACAGTACATAAACAAATCTAAATTTCCCCACCAAGCTATTCACGCCTCCTACGTAGAATTACATAGAGTTACATTCATACATATACTGCACATGCCTTGTGGTCCCTACTAGGCAGTCCGGACTTAATTCTAAACAAAAAAATGCTATTAAGCGGAAGATAAGGATAGCAAAGCAGAAGAGTCGCTCCCCACCCACCACTCCCTCCGACCAAGAGTCGGCATGAAATACAGCTGAGAAAGAAGGCCCCAGTAGAATGAGAAAATTTCTACCTGGAAATTTATAGTAAAGATCTAATTTGGAAAATAAATTAATACTGATACTTAACTTTTTCTTCTTTCTTTTAATTTATATTACCCCGAACTCCTCAAAATGAGTGTCTAGATTCCTTTTGAATGCGTCAACTGTATTACATTGCAGCATTTTCCCCGGCAATTTGTTCTACTCATTATTTTCATTGTAGGTGAAAAAGTGCTTTGTGCCATTGAGTTTGGCCCTCCTGGTTTTTAATTTCATCCCGTTTCCTCGAGTTGATGAACTGTTATTGATTTTGACCAGTGATTCAGCATCAATTTGATCAAGACCCTGTAATATTTTGAAACACTTGATTAATTGACCTTGCAATCGTCTATTCCTAAGTGAAACAATTTGTTTTGTTTTTAAACTTTCATGATATAATTTATTTCTTAGTGATGGTATTAACAAATTCAAGCACTCAACACCCAAACTAACAACAAAATACAAGAACAACAAAAACTAAATTGGAATAACTTCCTACAAACACTTGATCACAAAACAAACCCCAAAAAACTCTACAAAACACTAAACAGCATCACACTTTCCAACAGCAACACAACACAATCACATGCTGCAATCACAACAACAGACTCTACTCCTTCATGTAAACAACAAGCAAACACTCTCATCAATCACTTTTCACATGTCAGCCACCTAAAACCTCACAAAGACGACCGACGTGTCATCCGACGTAAGAGACAATTCCCCACAGACCCTGACTATACACCCTTCACCAATCACCAGACAAAGCATATCATCAACAATCTCAAGCACTCACCCGCCTGTGGCCTAGACAACATAAGCAACATACACCTCAGACACCTGGGACCACAAGGCATACAAGCACTCACGAACATATCAAACTACAGCTATTCACACAACACAATACCAGACATTTGGAAGCATGGTATCATCATCACATTCCCCAAACCCAACAAAGACCCCATGCTACCCTCCTCGCACCGCCCCATCACACTCCTTTGCTCCCCCTCCAAAGTCATGGAACGCCTAGTATTACAACTAATTACACCTGACCTACCCCTAGCTCCAACACAACATGGCTTTAGGCCACTGCACTCCACACACACTCTTCTCACAGACCTTACACAAAGAGCTTTCGACGGCATCAATTCAGCTAGACCACCACACAGATCACTATTAGCCACACTCGACATTAGTAAAGCCTTCGATGCCATCCCCCGCCACAACCTAACAAACAAAATCTACAACACAAACATGCACAAAAACACAAAAAGGTGGCTGGACAACTTCCTAGCAGGCAGATGTGCACACGTATCTTTTGCCGGTCAGTCATCTAAAATCAGAAACTTTCCAAACGGAGTCCCACAAGGATCCGTCCTATCGCCCGCACTCTTCAATCTGTACATGCACGATATAACTACACCCAATACGCCCCAAATAAACTTAGCCTCCTATGCAGATGACATAACACTCACATGCACACACCATGACCCAAAAAGAGCAACAGATCTCCTTCAACCCTATCTCAACACACTACATGGCTGGTGCACTACAAACAGACTTAATCTAGCCCCAGCCAAATCCACCGCAACCCTGCTCACAAGTTGGACAGAACACGAATACATCCCTCAACTCACCATAAACAACACAACCCTAACACATACACACACCCAAAATCCTAGGAGTAACATATGATACTCATATGACATTCAAACAGCACACCACAAACATTAAAAAGAAACTGACACCCAGACTTAACGCCCTCAGGTCACTTGCTCACACAAAATTTGGACACAACAAAGAAACTACCACCACAGTATATAAACAATACATTAGATCAGTGATGCAATACGCAAGCCCAGCCTGGGCTTCTAACCTAGCTGAAACACATCATAAGACCTTACAGACTATTCAAAACAAAGCCCTGAAGATCATTACAGGCTGCACAGCTACTTCATCCACAGATCACCTACATCAAGAAACCAAAATCCTCAAAGTCAAAGACCATTTGGACATGAGAGGCACTCAATTCCTGGCAGCAGCCTCCACGAACCAAGATCATCCACTAAACTACATGGCAACACACCCACAGACACCAAGAAATATCAAAACAACACCCAGCACATGGTATCACACACAATTATTGTCCTCTCTCCCTCCCTGCCCACCCCGAACCAACTTCCAAAAGCACATCCATACTCATATCTCTCACCGATCCATCCACTCACTCACAGACAACACGCAGCTGCATGCACGACCTCCCGAAATCCATCCTTCCGAATCCTCCCTTCCTCGTGAGGACAGAGTCCACCTGGCCAGGCTGAGATGCGGACACCATCCAGCTCTCCTGAGCTATCAGAAGAGACTGGATGACTCCGTTGTCGACGCCTGCCCGGGATGTAACACAGCACCCCATACCATTAAACACATCATAGAAGACTGCATTTCACACAACCACTTACGCCAACAACACAATCTACACTCAATGAGAGCTCTGTGGGAAAGCCCGATCGTGGCCATGGCCTTTCTCAGGGACTCGGGGCTGTTCGG
Source organism: Paralithodes platypus (assembly GCA_032716605.1). Taxonomy (NCBI): domain Eukaryota; kingdom Metazoa; phylum Arthropoda; class Malacostraca; order Decapoda; family Lithodidae; genus Paralithodes; species Paralithodes platypus. The sequence goes on from CM064558.1 coordinate 10,085,543, forward strand.
CCAGGCAGCTTAGGGAACAACAACAACAACAACTATATGTGGCTCTATGCTGCACTGACTCGAGTCTCTCAATGTTTTTGTTACCGAAATTGTACACCATATTCAAGATGCTTTTGTATAACGCTACTATTATGTTCTCATGTTTATAAGTAATTATGTTTTAATAAACCCCAATGCTCTATTGGTTTTGTTCGTAGTTGCTGCACATTGTTCTGAGGTATTTATGTGTTCAGATATTGGTAACCACAAATCTTGAACTAGTGGAGTAGTTTTTATTGGTTGGTCTTTCATCTTGTATTCAATATATTTGTTTTACTATTGATTTGTAAGACCTCAAAATTATCAATATTGAATGGCATCTGCCACTTTTCTGATCCTTCAACTAGTTTGTTTCTGTCTTCTTCGGTTAATATTGAGTTTCCAATCTCTGTCTCATCAGCGAATTTTGAGATGGTGTTTTTCAGTCCTATATCAATATCATTAGTAATAGACAAGCAACAAAACTGGCCCCAGGACCAATCCCTGAGGCACTCCACTATAAACTGGCTCCCAGTCAGATTCTACTTTGTGTATTATCATTCTCTGCTTTCTGTGTGTTAACCAGTTTTATATCCATGCATGGATATTTCCTTTGATGGCTATCATTTATAATTTTTCCAACAGTTTTCCGTGTGGTACTTTATCAAACGCCTTTTGGATGTCCAAATATATCATATCTAGTGATTTAATCGAATCATTATAAGTATATAGTATTTTATAAATTATTATGTTCCTTCCAACAACCAACTCTACTCCTAAAATCGATTAATGAAATTTAACAAACACAAATTCAATCAGATTAGTCAGGCAAGATTTACCGAACTTAAAGTCATGTTGACTATCTCTGATTAACTTGCTTGATTCTAGATAATCAACTATCTTGTCTTGGATTTGATTTGTGTTAGGATTATAGCTTATTTATATAATTAACTTCATCTAACATTCTACCACACGCCTGCGCGCACATACACACACACTTTATGGGCACACTTACACCCACCACCCCTCCAACAATTCGTGTCGCTCAGAAAATATATTGCACATGTTTATCAAAACTTGAAAAAGCTTTTATATAGCAGCCCGCTCGCGAGTCTCTGAGTCATAACACACCCACTGCAAACTATTGACCAGATATTTCAGGTACCGTACACTAGGATGCCATAGTCTCTGAGTCATAACACACCCACTGCAAACTATTGACCAGATATTTCAGGTACCGTACACTAGGATGCCATAGTCTCTGAGTCATAACACACCCACTGCAAACTATTGACCAGATATTTCAGGTACCGTACACTAGGATGCCATAGTCTCTGAGTCATAACACACCCACTGCAAACTATTGACCAGATATTTCAGGTACCGTACACTAGGATGCCATAGTCTCTGAGTCATAACACACCCACTGCAAACTATTGACCAGATATTTCAGGTACCGTACACTAGGATGCCATAGTCTCTGAGTCATAACACACCCACTGCAAACTATTGACCAGATATTTCAGGTACCGTACACTAGGATGCCATAGTCTCTGAGTCATAACACACCCACTGCAAACTATTGACCAGATATTTCAGGTACCGTACACTAGATGCCATAGTCTCTGAGTCATAACACACCCACTGCAAACTATTGACCAGATATTTCAGGTACCGTACACTAGGATGCCATAGTCTCTGAGTCATAACACACCCACTGCAAACTATTGACCAGATATTTCAGGTACCGTACACTAGGATGCCATAGTCTCTGAGTCATAACACACCCACTGCAAACTATTGACCAGATATTTCAGGTACCGTACACTAGGATGCCATAGTCTCTGAGTCATAACACACCCACTGCAAACTATTGACCAGATATTTCAGGTACCGTACACTAGGATGCCATAGTCTCTGAGTCATAACACACCCACTGCAAACTATTGACCAGATATTTCAGGTACCGTACACTAGGATGCCATAGTCTCTGAGTCATAACACACCCACTGCAAACTATTGACCAGATATTTCAGGTACCGTACACTAGGATGCCATAGTCTCTGAGTCATAACACACCCACTGCAAACTATTGACCAGATATTTCAGGTACCGTACACTAGGATGCCATAGTCTCTGAGTCATAACACACCCACTGCAAACTATTGACCAGATATTTCAGGTACCGTACACTAGGATGCCATAGTCTCTGAGTCATAACACACCCACTGCAAACTATTGACCAGATATTTCAGGTACCGTACACTAGGATGCCATAATCTCTAGCCCGCTCATCAAAATTCGTGGACACCCTATGCATTTAGTTATGCAATTATTACTCTCTGGATTTATTTTTTGATAGAACTTGTGTTTTAATTAATAGCATATATCGCTTTGTAATTGATGTATAGACAAATAAATGTATTGATTTGTTTCCAAAGATATACTTCCATAATTATAAATAGGTGAAACCCACGACTATTTATGAGTGGGCTAGAGACTATGCAGGTATCCGAGTGTACAGTTGCCAAAAATAAACCTGAGACAAATGCAGTCGGGAACTAAAGTATATAATCACCCCTTAAGTTATAAGATGTTATACCAGCTCGGTAGTGTATGGTAGTGGAAAACGTCTCGGCCTCCCACCAGGGAAGACCCGAGTTCAATCCCACGCTTAGGCATGATGGTTTATAGCATACAATGGTAGCTGGTACGGTTTCCCTTGAGCAAGAAAATGGGTAATAATGTCTCGTAACAAACTTTGGTCGACCACAACAACACATTGATCGGGCACCTGATAAATAGTTAGGACCATCTAACAGGTCTATTTGGCCTACATGTACTGTATATATCAGGAACACGAAACAAATATAGTAAAGTAAAGTAAAATACAATTATATTCTGGTTAGGTATGTCTAAATAAACATAAACGATTAAATACATGAAGAAGTCCTTGCATGACACTGAGGTAATCCCGACACTGACTTACGGAAGCGAAGCATGGACGTCGGAGAAGAAACTCAGACCAAGAGTGAGAGGGGTGGAAATGAGTTACTTGAGAAGTGCGTGCGGAGATACATGGAGGGATAGACAGACGAATGAGGAAGTAAGAAGGAGGTGTGGTGTGGAGGTGGTGTGCTGGAGAGTGTGAAAAGGAACACCTTGAGATGGTTCGGCCATATGGAACGTATGGGAAGCGAGAGAATGACTAAGAGGGTGTACGAGAGCAAGGTGGAAGGACAGAGAGGGAGAGGTAAACCGGAAGAGAGGCGGAAGGACGGAGTGAGGAAGTATATGGATGAAGGCGGTGCTGGTTGGGAGGAAAGGCATCGACTAACTGGGGACAGAGGTGCATGGGGGCGGTTCGTTCGTGGCCACCCCTTCGGGGATCACGGCGTCAGGCAATAGATAGATAGATAGAACTTACATTTTACTCCAAGATGTACGACCCCGGTGTGGTAGGATCGGCTGGGGGTAACTGAAATACAATGGAAAACGGCATCATTAGTTTGATAAGTTGATAGAATTAAGGGAGGATGGTTGTTTGTTATGGCCTCCCTTCTCCCTCATGCTTAGCCCCATTAGTTTTCAGACTTTAAGACATTCTGCCCATTAGTTTGTCGATTTTTAAGTTCTTTCACCCCATTAGTTTGCCAATATTAAGACCTTTCATGCAATGTAGGTGTCAATGTTTTCCTGGCGGGTGATAGTGAGCCTGTAATTTAAGAGGAAACGGCCTTCGCCCGTGACATTTTACTATTGCAAAATGTACAAATGTGTCTTGAAGGTGGGCCGTGGTAGTGTTTGTTTAAGCTTGATGGAGGTTTAGTGAGGACACTAAATAAATCATCAAATGATAAATTAATAAGCAAATAAATACAGCGGAATTCTTGGTTTATAATTATATAGCCGGGTGCTGACTTCTGACTGCCTCTTTTTGAGCTAAGTGAAATAATAATATAGTACGGTAGTATTTACAAAACGTGTGAAGGTGTGTGATTGTACACCTACTGATAAATGTCCGCGAACTCTTGTAATTATCTGTATGCAACATTTAGATTGATGGTCAGATTATATCAACTATATATTATAAATCACACATCATGAATTAATTAATATAAAGCTGATTTGATCTGAACATCAATCTGTATGTACTGTACGTATATACTCAGGCACATACCCAGTAGCTGTGGGTGGCTGACTCGAGACAAGAGCCCAAACAGGGAAAACACAACACAACATAAAACAAATAAAATACAAATAAAGTACAATAAAATCAAATATATAATCCACATAAATCTAGGTCGCTATCAAAATGGATATAGTTGCAGACAAAACAAATCACAAATGTTCACGAACATCTGTCAGTAACTATACACTCGGCTACCATAGTCTCCAACCCACACACACATTCGTGGACTTCACCTATTTTTAGCCATGGAGGCATATTTCTGGAAACGAATTTATGAATATAATTTTATATAAATCAACTACAAAACTATATATACTATTTATTGAAAAGCAAGTTCTATCCAAAATCAATCCGGATAGATATTATTGCAGAGAAAAAGCATAGGGAGTTCACGAATTCTCCTGAGTGGGCTAGAGCCTATGGTATCCGAGTGTACATAATATTTTACTATGGAGGTGATGCGTGTGGTGTTGAAATGTGGGCTGGGAGAGTTTAGGAGTTGTATTAGATGTGTGTGTATGTGTGTGTAACGTCATTATTTGCGAGGGATAGTTTCTTCTCGTCTTTATATGTTTGTAATGTTAAACACAGCCTACAAGAACGAGTTAAAGTACCAATATACAATATAAAGTTGTATATAATTATTGGTACCATGGTTAGGACAAAGATCAGTGTTGAGAAAGCTATCAAAACCCAACATATATTGAAACCACTTTGAACCGATTAACCAATCGACATAACCATAAAATAATCATTACAGAAGCACATCAACCAAACAATTATAATGC